>CM075983.1:3770668-3856536 GCA_038087875.1 Malacoraja senta | reverse complement strand
CACACACACATACACACACACTCATACACACATACACACATACACACATGCACACACACACATACACACACACACACACACATGCATACACACACATTCATACACACACACATACACACACACATACACACACACACACACACATACACACACATACACACACACACATGCATGCACACATACACACACACATACATGCACACATACACACACACACTCATACACAGATACACACACACACATACACACACACATTCATACACACGCACATTCACACACACACACACACACACACACTCAAACACACACACATATACACACACATGTACACACATGCTCACACACACACATACACACACATGTACACACCACACACACACACACATACACATACAAACACACACACATACACACACACTCATACACACACACATACTCACACACACACATACACACACACACATACACACAAACACACACACACACATACACACACACACATACACACGCACACATACACACACACTCATACACACATACACACATACACACATGCACACACACACATACACACACACACTCATACACACACACACACATGCATACACACACACTCATACACACACACATACACACACACATACACACACATACACACACATACACACACACACACATACACACACACATACACACACATACACACACACACACATACATGCACACATACACACACACATACATGCACACACACACACACACTCATACACACACACACACACACACATACACACACACACACATACACACACACATACACATTCACACACACACACACATACATACACACACACACACACAAACACACACACACACACACACACACACACACACGCGCACACACGCACACACACAGTGAAGCTCTCTCCACACCGACTCTGAATACGTGGAAATAGTTTGATTTTAAAGGATAGACACAAAAAGCTGGAGCAACTCAGCGGGGCAGGCAGCATCTTTGGAGAGAAGGAATGGGTGACGTTTCGGGTCAAGACCCTTCAGAAGACGAAGACCCGAAACGTCACCCATTCCTTCTCTCCAGAGATGATGCCTGAACCACTGAGTCACCCCAGCATTTTGTGTCTATCTTCTCCTTATGTTTTATAGTTAGTGCTTTTATTTTCATTGACACACCAAACCAATTTTCCCCAGAGCAAGTTGTGGTAACGTTTGATTTCTGGATGAAATTGTGTCTGTGGTAAAATTGGGTTTGGTGCTATCTTCCACCGTCCATGCTCGTGAATAAAACATTTACCTCGTGGTGCAACGGTGGGGCATAGTGGGGGAGCACTGGAAACTTCGACACTGCCCTCAAATATCTGCCCACTCTCCCAGCTCCCTTTATTCCTGAGCGGCAGAATCAGGCTCCTTCATCACCTCCAGTTCAGTTCAGTTCAGTTTAGTTTATTGTCACATGTACTGAGGTACATTGAAGCAAAAGCTTTTGTTCATCGACCAGCGATCCCCGCACACTGACACTAGGGAACAATTTACATTTACACCAAGCCAATTAACCCACAAACCTGTACGTCTTTGGAGTGTGGGAGCAAACCGAAGATCTCGAAGAAAACCCACGCAGGTCACAGGGAGAACGTACAAACTGCGAACAGACAGCGCCCGTAGTCGGGATTAAACCCGTGTCTCCGGCGCTGTAAGGCAGCAACTCAAATAATCAAAGGTATTTTATTGTCACGTGTACCAATTAAGGTACAGTGAAACTCGATTTACCATACAATCATACTAAAAATAAGCAACAAGACACACGACAACATAACAGTTAATATAAACATCCACCACAGCGGATTCCCCACATTCCCCACTGTGATGGAAGGCAAGAAAGTCTAATCTTCCCTCTTTATTCTCGGTGAGACGAACCATCCACGGCCGGGGCGATCGAAGCTCTCACGTCTGGGCGGTCGAAGCTCCCCCAATACTATTCCAAAAAGCACAAAGTCCTTAAAGCAACAAAGACAGGTCATAGTAGTTTAGTGTCTGTAGTGTTTAATAGCCTGATGGCTGCAGGGAAGAAGCTGTTCCTGAACCTGGACGTTACAGTTTTCAGGCTCCTGTACCTTCTTCCAGATGGCAGGAGTGAAATAAGAGCGTGGCCAGGGTGGTGTGGGTCTCTGATGATGTTGGCTGCCTTTTTGAGGCAGCGACTCCTGTAGATCCCTTCGATGGTGGGGAGGTCAGTACCTGGGACGGACCGGGCAGTGTTTACCACTTTTTGTAACCTCCTGTGTAAACACAACACAATACTCCCAGATAACACAATGATCAAAATATCTATCTATCTATTATTACTAAAAGTCTGATCTTGACCACTTCCTGTTGTTCTCTATATTGATTTTAGAAAAAACGCTGCCACTTATGGCGGTGATTGTTGGCCATCTTACTCAGAGTCCCCCTCCGTTGAGCAGGACAAGAGGATTTTTCCCATCGATGAAAAATAAAAGAGTTATTAGTGTTTAAAAAATGTTGAGATTCTCTCTCCTGAAGGCCACGCCCCTTCCGGAGGGACTATAAAACGCGGAAGTGTTGAGTGCCTCAGTCAGTCTCTGCAAGATGGGGGAGCGAGAGGGTCACGACTCTCAGTCTGAGCTGTGAATAACACTGAACACATGTCTACTAAACTGTGAGTGGGTTTTACTGACCTGTCAGTGCCCTTAATGTGGTTTGAAAATATAGTTTGGAAATGCTAAAGCTGTGTTGCCTTTGGTTTGGAAATGCTAAAGCTGTGTTGCCTTTGGTTTGGAAATGTTATAGCTGTGTTGCCTTTGGTTTGGAAATGCTAAAGCTGTCTTGCCTAATTAAAGTTGCCTTGCCAAATTGAAGTTGCCTTGCCTAATAAAAGTTGCCTTGCCTAATTAAAGTTGCCTTGCCTAATTAAAGTTGCCTTGCCTTCTATATAATTAAAAGTCTAAACTTGACCACTTCCTGTTTGCGCTTTATATTGATTTTAGATGCTACCACGTACGGCTGTGATTTTTGGCCGTCTTACTCAGAGTCCCCCTCCGCTCATCAGGTGCCAAGGATTTTTCCTATCGATAAAAAATAAAAGAGTTATTAGTGTTTAAAAAATGTTGAGATTCTCTCTCCTGTCAATCATGCCATGAAGGCCACGCCCCTTCTGGTGAGAGGGGGAGGGACTATAAAACCCAGAAGTGTGGGAGTGGCTCAGTCTCTGCAAGATGGAGGAGGGAGAGGTCACGACTCACTGTCTTTAGTGGCCTTGCACCCTGCTTGAAATGGTATGAAACTGCACTTGAATTTGGTGGCCTAGCACCCTGCTTGAAGTGGTAAGAAACTGCACTTGAATTTTGTGGCCTTGCACCCTGCTTGAAATGGAATTTCGAGGAATAGCCATGAGTCAACTGCCAGCCCACCAGCCGTGGGTGAGTGAGCTGCCAGCACAACAGGCTTGAGTGACTGAGCCGCCAGCCCAAGAACATTCGGCCCACAACGTCCATACTAGCCCTCTGGAAACTAGTCCAGCCCACGACACCCATACTAGTGCTCCAGAAAGCCCCCCCCCCCCCACTGGCCACCAATATTGGAATTGGTGGGGAGGTGGAATATTGTGTTGGGGGACCAACCCTCCCGTGTGATGCTGAGACCCAACGGGTCCCACTTAGTCTAGTATATTACTAAAACTCTCATCTTGTTTGTTAGTCTGTCTGTCTGTTTGTCTGTCTATCTGCCTGTCTGTCCGTCCGTCCGTCCGTCCGTCCGTCCATCCGTCCGTCTGTCCGTCTGTCTGTCTGTCCGTCTGTCTGTCTGTCTGTCTGTCTGTCTGTCTGTCTGTCTGTGAGACACTGTGGTACACTATAGCGCTACAATTTTTGGACCACCTTATTCACAATTGTCTTGTGGTGGGTTTTTTAATCAAGTTTCGTTCAGATTGATGTTATATTTTACAAATTATTCCCATTTTTAACTTTACAAAATCCAGTTTGAGAAAAATGTATTCCATCTGCACACTGGCAGTTACAGCTATGAAGTCACAATGGGATCCAAATCCTTGCTGACCCTCCCCGCAACAATATTGCAATCACAGAACACTGAGTCCTGCCCGCAAGTTTTTAAAGTTTAAAAACAGTAAAGGCTCTGTCTTGCCTGTTTGCGGTCATCGGCGGTGAAGCACGGCGTCGCCGGTAGCGGGGACCGCGCGGCAACGGCGAGAGCGCCGAGCCTATCCACTGGAGCGTCGCACGGATGCTGCGCGGGGGCCGAGTAATTCAAACACGGCGGGTCCCACGTGCTTGCGGTAAGTAAAAAAAAGGGCGGGCCGACTGCGATGACGTCGGCCCGCCGCACGTGACTCACTAGCGGCGGCTGTGGTGGCGGCCATCCTGATCGCGGCGCTGTAGCGGTGGCTGTGCAGCACACGTGCCTCACACGTGCCTCACTGGCGGAGGCTGTGGCAGTGGAGGTTTGACGCACGGCGCTCGAGCCACACTGGCGGCGGTCCGTGCGGGCGGCCGTGCCGCACTCGTGCATCACTGGTGGAGGTTGTGCGGTGAGTATATGGTTTTCGACATTGTCGGTTTTATTTTAGCACCGTGCGGTGTTGGGAACACCGCTGCACGGCCCCGGAATTGTACGTTCTCACGAGTGCGCGGTCTATGGCGGCAGATTCTTCCCGTTTCGCCGCCAATGACCGCAGACTCGTGAGACAGGCCTTTAAGGCTGAAGAGGAGGGGGAAGGAGAGCTTGGGGAGGCAGGGGAAGTGCAATTGGATTATTTTTCAAAGTCCTGGCAGCAAGTGCAATTGGGAGGCTGAAGAGGAGAGGGGAGGGAGTGCTGGGGAATAAGGGGAAATGAGCCGCCTCTGCGCAGTTGGGGGCTATGGGTGAGTGGTGGAATATTGCGTTGGGGCAGCAGGTTGCGTTGGGGGAATGGGTGAGTGGTCGAATATTGCGTTGGGGAATGGGTTGCGTTGGGGCCAGGCCTCCCGTGTGACAGGGACCCAACGGGTCGCACTTGGTCTGGTGATCAATAAATGTTAGTAAATACAATATTCGCGCAAAACAAAAGCCCCAAGTCCCTAGTACAAGTTACGACAGAAACTCTAAGATAGCAAACTCCACACAGACAGCACCCGAGGTCAGGATCAAACCGGGAACCCTGAGGCTGTGAGGCAGCAACTCTACCCTCTGCGCCACTGTGCCACCCTGATGCTAGAACTACTCAGAAGGTCCCATCTCCCTCCCCGTTCTCCCCCACACTTCCCGTTTCTCCTCCCCAGTGCCCCACCTGGACTCGCACCTATTTCCCCCCCCTCCACCTCTCCCTCCACCTCTCCCTCCACCTACATTCCTTCCTCTGGCTTCACAGTTCGGGCGGCACGGTGGTGCAGCGGTAGAGTTACTGCCTTACAGCGCTAGAGACCCAGGTTTGGTCCCTACTATGAGCGCTGTCTGCACGGAGTTTGTACGTTCTCCCCGTGACCTGCGTGGGTTTTCTCCGAGATCTTCGGTTTCAATAGACAATAGACAATAGGTGCAGGAGTAGGCCATTTGGCCCTTCGAGCCAGCACCGCCATTCAATGTGATCATGGCTGATCATCCCCAATCAGTACCTCGTTCCTGCCTTCTCCCCATATTCCCTGACTCCACTATGCTTAAGACCCCTATCTAGCTCTCTCTTGAAAGCATCCAGAGAACCTGCCTCCACCGCCCTCTGAGGCAGAGAATTTCACAGACTCACCACTCTCTGTGAGAAAAAGTGTTTCCTCGTCTCCGTTCCAAATGGCTTACTCCTTATTCTTAAACTGTGGTCCCTGGTTCTGGACTCCCCCAACATCGGGAACATGTTTCCTGCCTCTAGCGTGTCTAAGCCCTTAACAATCTTATATGTTTCAATGAGATCCCCTCTCATCCTTCTAAACTCCAGGGTGTGCAAGCCCAGCCGCTCCATTCTCTCAGCATATGACAGTCTCGCCATCCCGGGAATTAACCTTGTAAACCTACGCTGCACTCCCTCAATACCAAAAATGTCCTTCCTCAAATTAGGGGACCAAAACTGCACACAATACTCCAGGTGTGTTCTCACTAGGTCTCTGTACAACTGCAGAAGGACCTCTTTGCTCCTATATTCGATTACTCTTGTTATAAAGGCCAACATGCCATTTGCTTTCTTCACTGCCTGCTGTACCTGCATGCTTACTTTCATTGACTGATGTACAAGGACCCCCAGATCCCGTTGTACTTCCCCTTTTCCCAACTTGACGCCAATTAGATAGTAATCTGCCCTCCTGTTTTTGCTACCAAAGTGGATAACCTCTCATTTATCCGCATTAAACTTAATCTGCCATGCATCTGTCCACTCCCCCAACTTGTCCAAGTCACCCTGCATTCTCATAGCATCCTCCTCACAGTTCACACTGCCACCCAGCTTTGTGTCATCTGCAAAGTTGCTAATGTTACTTTGAATCCCTTCATCCAATTCATTGATGTATATTGTAAATATGTTTCCTCCCACACTCCAAAGGAATGTACAGGTTTGCAGGTTAATTAGCTGGGTATAAATGCAAAATTGTCCCTGGTGATGTGTGTATGTTGGATAGTGTTTGTGTGCGGGGATCGCTGGTCGGTGCGGACTCGGTGGGCCGAAAGGCCTGTTTCTGCGCTGTGTCTCTAAAAAACGATACAACATTTGCAGCATCTCGATCCTTTTGATCCTACTGAGGAAGTAGAGACATTGACCGGCATCTGGCTGGAAGAGCAGCTCGACTGAGTTAAGGCGGTTTGCTTAACCTTTGTTGATATATCTGCCCTCAAGCCTTTGTGGTTGGCAGGCAGTGAGAGGCGTGTAGCACAAGCAGGCTTCCTTGTGTTTGGTCCTGGCTCCTTGCAACATGGCATGTGGGCCGCACTACCCACCGCAAACCTGTTTCTGTTTTAGTAAAAATTGCTTTTGTTTTGCTGAACCATGTCGGCTATTCCATCTGAACTCCATAATTAAAGCGGCATAACACTGTGCCTGGGGCATCAGACTGTGGGGGAACAAACTCTCCCCCCCCACCCACCCATCAAACTACAGAAACTGCACAGGCCTCACTCAGGAATGCAGCTGTGCCCTGGGAAGATGCAGCACGCAGGCTTGTACTTAGAAACGTCAACACAAGAAATGCCTTCCAAAGACGTGCAGGTTTGGAGGTTAATTCGCTTCCGCCAATTGTCATCAGTGTGTAGGATTTTCCTGTGTGTGTAGTGTATGGGTGATTATGGTGTGTGTGCGCTTGGTAGACCGAAGGGCCTGTTTCCACGCTGTTTCCCTAAACTAAACTGACAAGCCAGGCTGCTCAGCACTTCAACTCCCCCTCCCATTCCCACGCTGACCTTTCTGTCCTGGGCCTCCTCCATTGTCACAGAGTGAGGCCCAGCGCAAATTGGAGGAGCAGCACCTCATATTTCGCTCAGGCAGCTTACACCCCAGCGGTATGAACATTGACTTCTCTAACTTCAAGTAGCCCCTTGCTTTCCCTCTCTCTCCATCCCTCCCCGTTCCCAGTTCTCCCACCACTTTACATTCTATCTGTGTCACGCCCGCTCCCCTGACATCAGTCTGAAGAAGGGTCTCGACCCGAAACGTCACCCATTCCTTCTCTCCAGAGATGCTGCCTGTCCCGCTGAGTTGCTCCAACATTTTGTGTCCACCTTCGATTTAAACCAGCATCTGCAGTTCTTTCCTAGACAATACTTAACCAAACATTGAACTAGTGCATGGGTGATCGCTGGTCGGCACGACTCGGCGGGCCGAAGGGCCTGTTCCGTGCTGTATCTCTCAACTAAACTCGTCCCTAGTGTGTGTAGGATAGTGTTAGTGTGGGGGTTTTGCTTGTTGGCGCGGACTCGGTGGGCCGAAGGAACTGTTTCCGCGCTGTATCTCTAAACTAAACTAAACTAGAATGATGCTGCCTGACCCACTGAGTTACTCCAGCAGTATTGTGTCTTAATTCTTCTCCAGAGCCGCTGCCTGACCTGCTGAGTAACTCCAGCACTTTGCTTTGTCTTTTCTTAATCCCATAATTCCATGTCTGATAATGAACAGGTTCCATGCCCACACGATAAAACGATTTCGGCAAAAAACAATGTCGTAATGCATCTTCATGGCGGTTCGTGTTTTTCCTTTAAAAAAATCTCATTTGGCAATAACCATTTGGCAATGGCAAATTCCCATTTTGTTTCGAAACCGGCACAGATGTACGTTGAATGTGATTTTTAATAACACCAAAGAAAATGGCGTATGTTCCTATTCACTCTCCTCCCCCCACCCTCCATTCCTTGACACTATCTCCCCCCATCCTCCACCCCCCCCCTCCACTCCTTGACTCTATCCTCCCATCCTCTCCCCCCCCCCCCTCCCCACGGCACAAATCGCAGGCTGCGTGTGGGTCGGCACAGTGTGGGGATCACACCCTCCTCACTGACTGTAGGCTAATTAATAATTAATACCAGAGCAAGGGGGGTGTTTTGCAATGCAGATGTGATAATGTGAGGCCCAGTGAGGCTGTGCAGAGGAAACAGGCATGGCTGCTTCAGGGAGTAGCAGCCCTCTTGCCGACTGAAGCTGGAAGAGGCCTGGGTGTGAAAGTCTACGCTGTGTTTTAGATTACGTCCCCCTCAGCTGGACTTTACCTGCACCTGCTTTGAAGTCCTCCTTCCTTTCTCCGCCTTGTGCCTCTCCATCCTTCATTCATTCGTTCTTTCGTTCCCTCCATCCACAAGTGGTGCAGCGGCACTTTATTTGTCACCCGTACCGAGGTACAGTGAAATTCATTTCCCCAAACGCTTCAGTACCAGTTCTGTATGTTCCATGTGGCCAAGGGAAGGATCTGCCATGGCAACCAGTTCAATAGTCTCTCAACTTTCCCAAACCATTCACTTCTTTCCCAAAGGCGGTCACGGTGGCGCAGCGGGTAGAGCTGCTGCCTTACAGCGCTTGCAGCGCTGGAGACCCGGGTTTCGATCCCAACCACGGGCGCCGTCTGCACGGAGTTTTTACGTTTTCTCCCCGTGACCTGCGTGGGTTTTCTCCGAGATGTTGGGTTTCCTCCCACACTCCAAAGACGTACAGGTTTGTAGGTAAATGGGCTCGGTTTAATTGTAATTTGTCCCTGGTGTGTGTAGGGTAGTGTTAATGTGCGGGGGATCGCTGGTCGGCGCGGACCCGGTGGGCCGAAGGGCCTGTTTCCGCGCTGTATCTCTAAACTAAACCAAACTAAACTCCCCATCACTCTGAACTCCATCTTTCAGTCAAAAGAACCAGGAGATCAGAGGAGCCCAAAGATCATTATAATACTCGGTATAAGATCATGAGGGGAATCGATAGGGTGAATACACAAGAGTCTTTTACCCAGGGTCGGGGAATCTAAAACAAGATTGTTTCTCCAGAGATGCTGCCTGACCTGCCGAGTTACTCTGGCACTTTGTGTCTTTTCCCACAGATGCTGATATTTTCCTCTATTTTCATGTTTGATAATGAACAGCCACTCAATATCGCCTGAGGTTTAAGATGAGAGGGAAAGATTTAATAGGGACCTGTGGGGCCACACATATTCACTCAGGGGGTGGCGGGTGTATAGAACGAGCTGCCAGAGGAGGTAGTTGAGGCAGGTACTACAACAACATTTAAAAGGCACTCGGACAGGTACATGGATATGAAAGGTTTGGAAGGATATGGGCCAAACACAGGTAAATGGCTCACTAAGATGAGGCATCTTGGTCGACATGGATGATTGGGCCAAAGGGTCTGTTTCCGTGTTTAGTTTAGAGATACATCGTGGAAACAGGCCATTCGGCCCACCGGGATCGCGCCGACCAGCGATCCCCGAACATTAAAACTACCCTATACAGACTAGGAACAATTTTTACATTTACCAGGCCAATTAGCCTACACACCTGTACATCTTTGGAGTGTGGGAGGAAGCCGGAGATCTCGGAGAAAACCCACGCAGATCACGGGGAGAACGTGCAAACTCCATACAGACAGAACCCGTAGTCGGGATCGAACCAGGGTCTCTGGCGCTGTGAGGCGGCAACTCTGCCGCCGCGCCACCGTGCCGCCCTGTGTTGTATGACTCTATTGTTAAACTGTGAGCAGCAGGTTGCTGAGGGGCTAACCAGACTAACACCAGCCTTGTGTGCATCACCAGCCAGCAGTCGTGATCAAAGGAATGGCCTGCATCGTACTCCACTGCCTCGGATTCCATCTTGCACTAAACGTTATTCCCTTTATCCTGTATCCGTACACTGTGGACGCCTTGATTGTAATCATGTAGAGTCTTTCCGCTGACTGAATAGCATGCCACAAAGAGCTTTTCACTGGACCCCAGTACACGTGACAATAATAAACCAACCTAATAATCGAATAAAGTGTTAGAATCTGCGAGGTTTATGACAATGTTATTATTTTTATTATTATTATTATTATTAAATCGTTGAAACCATTAGCGACGCAGTGGTGCTGGTTTCCGACGGGCACAGTGAGGGACGCCCCACACATCTCTGTCCTCCATGCAGCTGGCAAGCTTCTCCTTTGACAACGTGAACAGAATAAAATGTCTTAGGGTTAGTGTAAATGCGTGTTAGATGATGCGCACGCATTCGATGGGCTGAATAGCTTGTTTCCACATTTAGATTAGTTTAAAGATGCAGCGCGGAACAGGCCCTTCGGCCCACCGGGTCCGTGCCGACCAGCGATCCCCGCACGCTAACACTACCCGACTCACGCTAGGGACAATTTTACACTTATACCAAAGCCAAGTAACCTACAAACCTGTACGTCTCTGGAATGTGGGAGGAAACCGAAGATCTCAAATAAAACCCACGCAGGTCACGGGGAGAACGTACAAACGCCGTACAGGCAGCACCCGTAGTCGGGATCGAACCCGTGTCTCTGGCGCTGCAAGCGCTGTAAGGCAGCAACTCTACCGCTGCGCCACCGTGCCGCCCTAAATGAATTAAATTTACTGAAGAAGGGTCTCAACACGATACGTCACCCATTCCTTCTCTCCAGAGATGCTGCCTGACCTGCTGAGTTACTCCACCATTTTGTATCTATCTTCGGTTTAAACCAGCATCTGCAGTTCCTTCCTATAAATGAATTTAATTGTATGTTAAATATATATTCACCTACAAATTGATGCGAGATTCTACTAGAATCTATGTGTCAGCATGAAAATAATTTGGTGCTATTAATATTCTGTTAACATGTCTACAAATATTGCTATATCCTGGAGTTTTAATTAATTTCTTCCCCTTCCTTCCCTCTCTCTTCCTTGTGCCCCACCTGGACTTGTACACATTTCTTCACTTCCACCATTCCTTCCACCTAGTTGAGTCCACCAACTTTGCCCAGAGTTGGGGAATCGAGAACCAAATTGGGTGAGTGGGGGGGGTGGGGGGAAGGGGGAAGATTTAATAGGAACCTGAGGGGCAAACCTTTTTACACCTAGGGTGGTAGGTGTACGGAACGAGCTGCTGGAGGAGGTAGTTGAGGCAGGTACCAACACAACATCACAAATAAACATTTGGATAAGTTCATGGATAGGACAGGTTTGGAGGGATATGGGCCAAGCGCAGGCAGGTGGGACTGGTGTAGATGGGGCACGTTGGTCAGCGTGGGCAAGTTGGGCCGAAGAGCTTGTTTCCATGATGTATGACTATTACAGAGGTGACTTGACTTTTGATCACACTGTGGATGAAAGACTACCACAGGCAGATTGGAAAACAGAGGTGAAGCACTGTTGGATTAGCCATGTCCTTAGAGCGTCATAGAGTCATACAATGTGGAAACAGGCCATTCGGCCCAACACCGGCCAACATGTCCCAGCTACACTAGTCCCACCTGCCTGCGTTTGGTCCATATCCCTCCATGTACCTGTCTAACTGTGTAAATGCATGTTTGATGATGCACACGGATTCGATGGGCTGAATAGCCTGTTTCCATATTTAGGTTAGTTTAAAGATATAGCGCGGAACAGGCCCTTCGGCCCACCGAGTCCACGCCGACCAGCGATCCCCGCACGCTAACACTATCCTGCACATACTAAAGACAATTTACAATTTTACCGAAGCCAATTAGCCTACAAACCTGTACATCTTTGGAGTGTGGGAGGAAACCGGAGCACCCGGAGAAACCCCACGCAGGTCACGGGGAGAACGTACAAACTCCGTACGGACAGCACTCGTAGTCAGGATCGAGCGCGGGCCTCTGGCGCTGTGAGGCAGCAACTCTACCGCTGCGACACCGTGCCGTCCATGCTATTTTCTATTTCTCTAGACCGATTGCAGGTTTTGCATTACAGGAAATGAGTTAGAACCTGGCAACACTTCCAGACTAAATATAGCGTGATAGGTGAGGCCCCCAAGCAAAATACCCAACGAGGAAACGAGCCCATTTCTCCATATCTCTCCGGTCTAAGGTTAATTATTTGTGTGTGTACTTAGTGGGACGAAGACATTAGCATAAATTAACAGCTCACATTGTGTTGTAGGTAGATACAAAACGCTGGAGTAACTCAGCGGGACAGGCAGCGCCTCTGGAGAGAAGGAATGGGTGACGTTTCGGGACAAGACCCTTCTTCAGACTGAGATTCTTCTTCAGATTTTAGTCTGAAGAAGGGTCTCGAGCTGAAACGTCACCCATTCCTTCTCTCTAGAGATGCTGCCCGTCCCGCTGAGTTACTCCAGCGTTTTGTGTCGATCTCCAGTGTAAACCAGCATCTGCAGTTCCTTCCTATGCAGCTCACATTGTGTTACCTTGTACTGCCAGTGGTCACTTTGCCAACAACCATCATAACCTTGTTAAACTATCCACAGAAAATTATCTTCAGATTATTAAATATTGTTGGCAGCACGGTGGCGCAGCGGTAGAGTTTCTGCCTCACAGCGTCAGAGACCCGGGTTCGATCCTGTCCACGGGTGCTGTCTGTACGGAGTTTGTACGTTCTCCCCGTGACCTGCGTGGGTTTTTATCTGAGATCTTCGGTCTCCTCCCACACTCCAAAGACGTACAGGTTTGTAGGTTAATTGGCTTGGATAAAAGTTGCCTCTAGTGTGTAGGATAGTGCTAGTGTATGGGTGATCACTGGTTGGCATGGACTCGGTGGGCCGAAGGGCCTGTTTCTGCATTGTATCTCTAAAAACCAAAATCGTTAAAATAGTGTAGAAATTCATGCTATATATAAATGCTATTATAAAACATGCACTTAAAGAGAAGTATTGTTATGGCGATATCCTCACTAATCATATGTCATGGATATTGCATTGAATAAATCACTGATGTTGGTAACTAAAGTAATATCCATTGAATATATTTATTTTAAAGTTTACTGTTTAGAAATTTATTTATGGCGGCACGGTGGCGCAGCGGTAGAGTTGCTGCCTCACAGCGCCAGACACTCGGGTTCGATCCTGACTACGGGCGCTGTCTGTACGGAGTTTGCACGTTCTCCCCGTGACCTGCGTGGGTTTTCTCCAGGATCTTCACTTTCCTCCCACACACTCCAAAGATGTACTGGCCCGCAGGTTAATTGGCTATGAGTAATTGTATATTGTCCCTAGTGTGTGTAGGGTAGCGTTAATGTGCGGGGATCGCTGGTCGGTGCGGACTCGGTGGGCCGAAGGGCCTGTATCTTTAAACTAAACTAAAGTAAATCAATATAGGTACCGCTGGGTTGTAATGTGCCCAAGTAGATACAGTGGTTAAAAAAAGCATATGGTATTCCTTAGATTCTGGAATAATTCCTGAGGATTGGAGGGTAGCTAATGTAACCCCACATTTTAAAAAGGGAGGGAGAGAGAAAACGGGGAATTACAGACCAGTTAGTCTAACATCGGTAGTGGGGAAAATGCTAGAGTCAGTTATTAAAGATGGGATAGCAGCACATTTGGAAAGTGGTGAAATCATTGGACAAAGTCAGCATGGATTTATGAAAGGTAAATCATGTCTGACGAATCTTCTAGAATTTTTCGAGGATGTAACTAGTAGAGTGGATAAGGGAGAACCAGTGGATGTGTTATATCTGGACTTTCAGAAGGCTTTCGACAAGGTCCCACATAAGAGATTAGTATACAAACTTAAAGCACACGGTATTGGGGGTTCAGTATTGATGTGGATAGAGAACTGGCTGGCAAACAGGAAGCAAAGAGTAGGAGTAAACGGGTCCTTTTCAGAATGGCAGGCAGTGACTAGTGGGGTACCGCAAGGCTCAGTGCTGGGACCCCAGCTATTTACAAGATATATTAATGATCTGGATGAGGGAATTGAATGCAACATCTCCAAGTTTGCGGATGACACGAAGCTGGGGGACGGTGTTAGCTGTGAGGAGGATGCTATGAGGCTGCAAGGTGACTTGGATAGGCTGGGTGAGTGGGCAAATGCATGGCAGATGCAGTATAACGTGGATAAATGTGAGGTTATCCACTTTGGTGGCAAAAACAGGAAAGTAGACTATTATCTAAATGGTGGCCGATTAGGAAAAGGGGAGATGCAACGAGACCTGGGTGTCATGGTACACCAGTCATTGAAAGTAGGCATGCAGGTGCAGCAGGCAGTGAAGAAAGCGAATGGTATGTTAGCATTCATAGCAAAAGGATTTGAGTATAGGAGTAGGGATGTTCTACTGCAGTTGTACAGGGTCTTGGTGAGACCATACCTGGAGTATTGCGTACAGTTTTGGTCTCCAAATCTGAGGAAGGACATCCTTGCAATAGAGGGAGTACAGAGAAGGTTCACCAGATTGATTCCTGGGATGTCAGGACTTTCATATGAAGAAAGACTGGATAGACTTGGCTTGTACTCGCTAGAATTTAGAAGATTGAGGGGGGATCTTATAGAAACTTACAAAATTCTTAAGGGGTTGGACAGGCTAGATGCAGGAAGATTTTGGGGAAGTCCAGGACAAGGGGTCACAGTTTAAGTATAAAGGGGAAATCTTTTAGGACTGAGATGAGAAAAACATTTTTTACACAGAGAGTGGTGAATCTCTGGAATTCTCTGCCACAGAAGGTAGTTGAGGCCAGTTCATTGGCTATATTTAAGAGGGAGTTAGATGTGGCCCTTGTGGCTAAAGGGATTAGGGGGTATGGAGAGAAGGCAGGTACAGGATACTGAGTTGGATGATCAGCCATGATCATATTGAATGGCGGTGCTGGCTCGAAGGGCCGAATGGCCTGCTCCTGCACCTATTTTCTATGTTTCTATGTTTCTATGTATTCTTGGCCTCATAGATGGTGGAAGCGAGTATAATCATTGAGGTTTTAGAGAGGGTGCGAAGGTCAAGGGTCATGTATTTAATTCTCATATGGAGTCATAGAGTGATACAATGTGGAAACAGGCCCCTCAGCCCAACTTGCCTACATCGGCCAACATGCCCCAGCTACACAAGTCACATTTGGTCCATATCCCTCTAAACCTGTCCTTTCCATGTACCTGTCTAACTGTTTCTTAAACATTGGGTTAGTCCCAGCCTCAACTACTTCCTCTAGCAGCTTGTTCCATAAACCCACCACCCTTTGTGAGAATAGTTACTCCTCGGATTCCTATTCAATTTTTTCCCCTTCACCTTAAACCTAGGTCATCTGGTCCTCAATTCCCCTACTCTGGGCAAGAGACTCTGTGCATCTACCCGATCTATTCCTCTCATGATTTTGTACACCTCTATAAGGTCTCCCCTCATCCTCCTGCGCTCCAAGGAATAGAGACCCAGCCTACTGTCCGACATATGCACCGACAATGGAATAATGTGATTGTTACTTGCAGCAGATTGCAGGCCTGTAAACACAATACACGTAAATAATACATAATAAAATAAAACAAAATACATTTTTACCAGATTAAGAGGTTTATCAGACTGCTGCCCGTATGAGGAGGTATTGGTTATAAGGAGAGTTTGGACAGACTTGGATTATTTTCAAAGGAGTGTTAGAAGCTGAGGGGAGATCTGATGGATATACATAAAATGATAAGAGGCCCAGATAGGGTAAACAGCAAGAACCTTTTTCTTCCCAGGGTGGAAATGTCAAAGACTAGAGGGCACAGTTTTAAGGTGAGAGGGGCAATGTTTAAAGGAGATGTGTGGGCACATGTACTGTGAACAATTTAGTAAAAAAACACAGGAAATAATGAATCTTATTTCCAGATGAGGGGATTTTTGAAATCATGAGATAAATCTCTACTGGAATATGTAATTATTTCACTGTTACCCTGTTGGGTTTTCGAGGAGATGTGAATCACATGTGAAAAGACACACACACACGCGCACGCACACACACACACACACACACACACACACACACACACACACACACACACATCCACATCCACATCCATATAACCATATAACCATATAACCATAACAGCACGGAAACAGGCCATCTCGGCCCTTCAAGTCCGTGCCGAACATTTTTTAATTATTTTTTTTTAATTAAGAAATAAATACTTCCCCCTAGTCCCATCTACCTGCACTCAGACCATAACCCTCCATTCCTTTCCCGTCCATATACCCATCCAATCTATTTTTAAAGGATAACATCGAACCTGCCTCCACCACTTCCACTGGAAGCTCATTCCACACAGCTACCACTCTCTGAGTAAAGAAGTTCCCCCTCATGTTCCCCCTAAACTTCTGTCCCTTAATTCTCAAGTCATGCCCCCTTGTTTGAATCTTCCCTACTCTCAATGGGAAAAGCTTTTCCACGTCCACTCTGTCTAACCCGCTCATAATTTTAAAGACCTCTATCAAGTCCCCTCTTAACCTTCTGCGCTCCAAAGAATAAAGACCTAACTTGTTCAACCTTTCTCTGTAACTTAGTTACTGAAACCCAGGCAACATTCTAGTAAATCTCCTCTGTACTCTCTCTATTTTGTTGACATCCTTCCTATAATTAGGCGACCAAAATTGTACTCCATACTCCAGAATTGGCCTCACCAATGCCTTGTACAATTTTAACATTACATCCCAACTTCTATATTCAATGCTCTGATTTATAAAGGCCAGCACACCAAAAACTTTCTTTACCACCCTATCTACATGAGATTCCACCTTCAGGGAACTATGCACAGTTATTCCTAGATCCCTCTGTTCAACTGCATTCCTCAATTCACTACCATTTACCGTGTACGTCCTATTTTGATTTGTCCTGCCGAGATGTAGCACCTCACATTTGTCAGCATTAAACTTCATCTGCCATCTTTCAGCCCACTCTTCCAAATGGCCTAAATCTCTCTGTAGACTTTGAAAATCTACTTCATTATCCACAACACCACCTGTCTTAGTATCATCTGCATACTTACTAATCCAATTTTCCACACCATCATCCAGATCATTGATGTACAATCCAAGATCAGAGCTTTAATAGTTACACGATTGTCTATTGAACTGCAGATGCTGGTTTACACCGAAGATGGACACAAAATGCTGGAGTAACTCAACGGGACTGGCAGCATCTCTGGAGAGAAGGAATGGGTGAAGAAGGGTCTCGACCCAAAGCTTCACCCATTCCTCCTCTCCAGAGATGCTGCCTGACCCGCTGAGTTACCCCAGCATTCTGTGCCTATCTGTACTGTACAATGTTTTAGAAGCTACCTTACCTTGATCGTTCCTTTCCTAATGAAAACCACATTTTTTTGCCACACTTTGTATTTATATTTCCATTTATAACACATGTTCTAATTTTCCATTATGTAATTTTAATACTCCAGTTACAATTCTCCAAGCAGAAAATAAACCTCCCATTAAATGTTGTGTGTACATTGTGCACACCCTGTATGGCACTCACTTCCTGCAATAGTTTGCACGTCATGCTCTTCACACTCGCTCTGCACGACACGGTGGGAGCTCTGCTGATATTTGCCAAGTCGTGGTGTTCACTTTCATACCTTTAATTGCTTTCAGACGTATTGAACCTGCAAAGCACATCGCCAGATGCTGGAGACGGGCTCAGTAGTTTCATTTTTAAGTTGAGAGATGCAGCGGGGAAAACGGGGCCCTTCGGCCCTCCGAGTCCGCGCCGACCGGTGATCCCCGCACACTGACACTGCCCTACACACACTCGGGGCGATTGTTACATCTATACCAAGCCAATCAACCTACAAACCTGTACGTCTTTGGAGCGAGGCAGGAGACCGAAGATCTCGGGGAAAACCCACGCGGGTCACGGGGAGAACGTGCGAACTCCGCACAGGCAGCACCCGTAGTCGGGATCGAACCCGGGTCTCCAGCGCTGTGAGGCAGCAACTCTACCGCTGCGCCACCTTGCCGCCCTTCCCGCCACTCCAAAGACGTACAGGTTTGTAGGTTCACAAAAATGCTGGAGAAACTCAGCGGGTGCAGCAACATCTATGGAGCGAAGGAAATAGGTAACGTTTCGGGCCGAAACCCTTCTTCAGATTTGTAGGTTAATTGGTTTGGTATATAAATTATAAATTATAAATTATAAATTATACATTTGTGTTACTTACTTACTTACTGCCTATTATGCCTCCTGGCATGTAGGGCAGCAACGAAGGTCCTCCACTCCTTGTTGATTCCTTCAGTTGCTGTTTCCGTAACATATTTGTTTTACGAGACAGGGTTTGTTATCCCTGTGCTCAACCTCCAACCTGGAGGACCAGTGGATCGCTCTTCGTCTCGCCTCTACCCTTCGACCTGTCCAGCATGGGAGACCCTAACAGGAGACGAATCTCCCGCTGGCGTAGCTCTAGGGGTCACTGAGACACACAAGCTCCCCGACCACGACGAGGTTGCAATCCAACGGGGAGATACATTTGTGTAGGAAAGTGCTAATGTACAGGGTGATCAGTGGTCAGCATGGACTCGTTGGGCCGAAGGGCCTGTTTCTGCGCTGTATCTCTGAACGCTTCAGTGTGGATGGTGCGTTCACTAATGCACAGATACCGTATGTGCCTCATTCACTCCATTCTTCATTCATTACAAACATGTGTGTTGACTTTGTAACGAGAAGACTTGAATCAGTTATCTTACTGTATGTCTCCTTTCGTTTCTCCAGCTGGGACAAAATTGGAACATCTCAATTTTTGCAAATAGCTTACAGGTGGAAAATGTAAAATATGTAAGTCGGTAGTTTCCCTCATTCCTCTAACGTTATTAAATTCAGAACATTCTGTTTTGTCTGAAGAAGGTTTCCCACCCGAAACATCACCGATTCCTTTTCTCCAGAGATGCTGCCTGACCCGTTGATTTACTCCAGCATTCGGTGTCTATCTTTGGTATAAACTGGCATCTACAGTTTAGTTTATTCTTATAACTCCCTCCAAATTCTACCACTATTAGTTTATTAGCTTAATTTTTTATTGTCAAGTGAATCGAGGTACAGCTTGTTTGTTGCCTGCTATCCAGTCCGTGGAAAGACAACCGCCATCAGTCTATAGAAGGGTCTCGACCCGAAACATCACCCATTCCTTCTCTTCACAGATGCTGCCTCGCCCCCTGAGTTTCTCCAGCATTTTGTGTCCACCTATGATTACAATCAATCCATTTACAGTGTACAGATCCATGATAAGGGAATAACGTTTAGTGCAAGGTAAAGCCAGCAAAGTCCGATCAAGGATAGTCCGAGAGTCACCAATGAGGTAGATAGTAGTTCAGCACTGCTCTCTGGTTGTGGGAGGATGGTTCAGTTGCCTGATAACAGCTGGGGAGAAACTGTCCCTGAATCTGGAGGTGTGCGTTTTCACGCTTCTGTACCTCTTGCCCGATGGGAGAGGGGAGAAGAGGGAGTGGCCGGGGTGCGACTGGTCCTTGATTATGCTGCTGGCCTTGCCGAGGCAGCGTGAGGTGTGAATGGAGTAAATGGAAGGGAGGTTGGTTTGTGTGATGGTCTGGGCTGCGTCCACAATTCGCTGCAATTTCTTGCGGTCTTGGATGGAGCTGTTCCCAAACCAGGCTGTGATGCATCCTGATAAAATGCTTTCTACGGTGCATCTGTAGATGTTGGTGAGAGTTGTTGGGGACATGCCAAACGTCCTAAGCCCTCTAAGGAAGTAGAGGCATTGGTGTGCTTTCTTGGTCATTGCTTCAATACGGGTGGTCCAGGAGAAGTTGTTGATGATGTTGACTCCTAGGAATCTGAAGTTCACGCCTCGACATTCAGTTTTGTATAGCTGTTTTCTAAAGCACAAATGCAAATAATAATGCTTCCAAAATATCAAATGTGTATGATACAGCTACACTAGTTACACTAGCTACACTAGTCCCACCTACCTCCATTTGGTCCATATCCCTCCAAATCCTCATCTGATCGAGTCCACACACAAGATTAGAAGTTGTTCGGCCAGATCTGAAAACACTTCTCGGCATCTGCATACAATGGTGTCCGTCTTGTTGCTTCTTGTGCTTCTTGTGCATGGTGGTGGAAATATTGGTGGAAACAGGGCCGCGACGTGAACGCTCTTTCCTTGACCCCCATCCATCCAAATGTGTATCACCCTCAAGATTCCACCACCTACCAACATCGGAGCTCTTTGAGGTTTAGGAAGAAACCAAAGAATCTCAGGAAAATGGCACATCTCTGTTGAAGAACATGCAAACTCCACACTGAGAGCACCAGAGGTTACGTTCATAAGTTCATGTCATGGGAGCAGAATTAGGCCAATCGGCCCATCGAGTCTACTCCGGCATTCAATCATGGCTGATCAATCTTTCCCTCCTAACCCCATTCTCCTGCCTTCTCCCCATAACCCCAGACACAAGTACTAATCAAGAATCTATCTATCTCTGCCATAAAAATATTTAATGACTTGGCCTCCAGTCGTCTGTGGCAATGAATCCCACAGATTCACCACCCTCTGACTAAATAAATTCCTCCTCATCTCCTTGCTAAAGGTACGTCCTTTTATTCCGAGGTTGTGCCCTCTGGTCTCAGACCCTCCCACTAGTGGAGGCATTCTTTCTTGATTAGTACGGGCGTCAGGGGTTATGGGGAGAAGGCAGGACAATGGGGTTAGGAGGGAGAGATAGATCAGCCATGATTGGATGGGGTAGACATTAAGCCGAATGGTCTAATTCTGCTCCTATTACTTATGATCTTATCAACTCTCCGCATGAATTCTATCCAGGCCTTTCACTATTCAGTAAGTTTCAATGAGGTCACCACTCATCCTTTAAAATTCCAGAGTGTAGAGTACCAGTGCCCGTAAACCGCTCATTATTAACCCAATCATCTCCGTGATCAGTCCCATCAACCTCCTCTGGACCCTCTCCAATGCCAGTACACCCTTCATCAGATATGGAGGATAAGATTGAATGCTGGGCACAGGAGCTGTGAGGCAGCACACTTCATTGGAGTTAGTTCCACGTTTTAATAAATCACCTGCATTACTTGCAAATCCTCCTATATTACAACCTAGTATATCAGGCAGCTGAACCAACCTACCAACAACTAGAGAACAGTCCTGAGCTACTATCTACCTCATTGGAGACCCTTGGACTATGTTTGATCGGACCTTACTGGGTTTTATCTTGCACTAAACGTTATTCCCTTTATCATGTATCTGTGCACTGCGGACGGCTCGATTGTAACCATGTGTTGTCTTTCCACTGATAGACACAAAAGGCTGGAGTAACTCAGCCAGTCAGGCAGCATCTCTGGAGAATAGGCGACGTTTCTGGTTGGGACCCTTCTTCAGACCGAGAGAGACAGAATACACGGGAACGGGAGATGTAGATGGTGCTTAGGACAAATGAATGGAAGATATGCAGAAAGTAAGGATCAAACTCAGGCCAATTTCTGCTGAACAGTCGGCACACGACAAAAAGCTTTTCACTCCACACGCGACAATAAACTAAACTCAAACGCAAATATATTAGTCATTGAAGTTAAACTGTAATCCTATTACATGGCTGACAAGAACCCTGGAAGAAAAGAGTCTCCATGGCAATGATTTTGGAGAGTCATAGAGTGATACAGCGTGGGAACAGGCCCTTCAGCCCAACTTTCCATGCTGGCCACCATGTCCCAGCTACACTAGTCCCACCTACCTCCATTTGGGCCATATCCCCCCTAATATAAGATTATTAAGGGTTTGGACACGCTAGAGGCAGGAAACATGTTCCCGATGGGCCCGAGAACCAGGGGCCACAGTTTAAGAATACGGGTTAAGCCATTTAGAACAGAGACGAGGAAACACTTTTTCACACAGAGTGTTGTGAGTCTGTGGAATTCTCTGCTTCAGATGGCGGTGGAGGCCGGTTCTCTGGATACTTTCAAGAGAGAGCTAGATAGGACTCTTGAAGATAGTGGAGTCAGGGGATATGAGGAGAAGGCAGGAACGGGGTACTGATCGGGATGATCAGCCATGATCACATTGAATGGCGTTGCTGGCTCGAAGGGCCGAATGGCCTACTCCTGCACCTATTGTCTATTGTCTATTGTCTATTGTCAAACCTGTCCTATCCATGTGCCTGTCTAATGGTTCTTAAACATTTTGTTTAGTTTAGAGATACAGCGCGAAAACAGGCCCCTGCACGTCTCTGGAGTGTGGGAGGAAACCAAAGATCTCGGAGAAAACCCACGCAGGTCACGGGGAGAACGTACAAACTCCGTACAGACAGCACCCGTAGTCGGGATCGAACCCGGGTCTCCGGCGCTGTAAGGCAGCAACTCTACCGCTGCGCCACCGTGACCGCCCAAACGTTGGGATAGTCCCAGCCTCAACTACCTCCTCTGGCAGCTTGTCCCATACACCCACCACCCTCTGTGTTAAAAAGCTACCCCTCAGATTCCGATTGAATCCTTTCCCCTTCACCTTAAACCCATGTCCTCTGGTCCCAGATTCGCCGACTCTGGGCGTGATGCTTGTGGGAGCCAACGGTTTCCTTTACTCCGCTCCGATAATCCCAATGAGACACAAACGAGATGCTGGCTGACAACTAGTCAATGTCAACCACCTTGGCAGTAATTAGGCCAACGGTTCAGTCCACACAGACCATCCAATAATCGGCAGGTCAAGGTAATAATGTATGACTGGTTGCTTTGGCTGCCTTCCAAGTAACTAAAATTAACTATTTTGTTTTAATAATATCCTTCCCACAGTCAAATTAGCAGTTTACCATATATGTTCCGAGATCTCCGTTTCTGTGCTGTCTCCTAACAAAGAACAGATCTGCTACCAGGCGTTCTATGAATCTAATGGGGGCGCTTAGGAAAATTGCTCCTTTTATGGGGTGTGATATTAGGATTTAACCTTTTATTCACAGCCTCTAAATGTACATACTTTCCATTGAGGAAGTGCAGCTAAGGTTCACCAGCCTTCAGCAGGGCCTTGTGTGCAGGATGGAACTGCAGATGCTGGTTCAAACCGAAGATGGACACATACCGCTGGGGTAACTCAGCGGGTCAGGCGGCCTCTCTGGAGAGAAGGTATGGGTGACGTTTCGGGTCGAGACCCGTCTTCAGATTGCAGATTGATTGACGAAGGGTCGAGGGAGATATTCGAGAGGAACTGTAGGTGCTACAAGCTTGAGCAAAACACAAAGAGCTGGAGTAAATCAGCGGGTCTGGCAGCATCTTAGTTTAGTTTAGTTTAGAGATACCGGGTGGAAGCAGGCCCTTCGGCCCACCGAGTCCGTGCCGACCAGCGATCCCTGCACACCAGCACTATCCTACACACACACGAGGGACAATTTACTTTTTATGCCGAGCCAGTTAACTTACAAACCTCTACGTCTTCGGAATGTGGGATGGAACCGAAGATCTCGGAGAAAACCCACGCAGGTCACAGGGGGAACATACAAACTCTGGACAGACAGCGCCCGTAGTCAGGATCGAACCCTGATCTCTGGCGCCGTAAGTCAGTTGCTCTACCGCTGCGCCACCGTGCCACCTCTGTGGAGAGAATGGACAGGTGACGATTCAGGTCAGGGCCCTTCTTCAGACCACTCTTGAGAAGGATTAACGGCAACTAGCCCTGTGTTCACTCAAGCTTAGAAGCATATTTAAGAGGGAGTTGGATGTGGCCCTCGTGGCTAAAGGGATCAGGGGGTATGGAGAGAAGGCAGGTATGGGATACTGAGTTGGATGATCAGCCGTGATCATATTGAATGGCGGTGCAGGCACGAAGGGCCGAATGGCCTACTCCTGCACCTATTTTCTATGTTTCTATGTTTCTATGACCACGTTGAAACATATTTCAAGAATGTTTAATTGTCATATGTAACAAAAACTGATTGATTAAATCCGTACTTGAAGCAGCACAACATGTCTGTAAACACAGGACTCATAGATAACATCATGAACAAAATAAATTAAACTCATTAAAAACCCAATATTATTGCAAAAGTCCTTAGTGGAACCAACACAGCCCGTAGCTCATCATTTGGCATTCGCAGTGTTCCACAGACTGATGGGAAGAAGTTGTTCCTGAACCTGGTTTTCCGGCTCCTGTACCTTCTTCCCGATGGTAGGGGTGAAATGAGAGCGTGGCCAGGGGTAGTGTGCGTCTCTGATGACAGTGGCTGCCTTTTTGAGGCAGCGACTCCTATAGATCCCTTCAATGGTGGGGAGGTCAGTACCCGTGTCGGATCGGGCAGTGTCCACCACTTTTTGTAATCTCCTTCGTTCCTGGGTGCTGTCTGTGCGGAGTTTGCACGTCCTCCCCGCGAACTGCGTGGGTTTTCTCCGAGATCTTCGGTTTCCTCCCATGCTCCAAAGACGAACAGGTTTGTAAGTTAATTGGCTTGGTGTATGTGTAAATTGTCCCCAGTGTGTGTAGGATAGTGTTAGTGTGCGGGGATCGCTGGCCGGTGCAGACTCGGTGGGCCGAAGGGCCTGTTTCCACGCTGTATCTATACACTAAACTAAACTATGAAGGTGGTGCATCTAGGTTCATGAAATAACAAATCAGCCAGGGTTATTTTGACTGCTGTACATATTCCAATATACAGTGAAAACTTTGTTTAGGTGCTAACTAGACATAACATTGTGTACAATAAAGCCATGCATTTGTACAACAGGTAGTGCAAAGGAAAAAATAACCAGGGAACAGAGTCTAGTGTTACAGAGTTATGGGGTTACAGTTCCCGAGAAACTGCAGATTAAAAAAAAAAGTGCGATGAGGTAGGTTGGAAGATTGGAACTACACTCTTACTTGAAAATCAAAGAGCTGCTGGACATCTAATATAGGTAAAGGGAATAGTCAAGAGTCAAGTCAAGAGTGTTTTATTGTCATATGTCCCGGACAGGACAATGAAATTCTTACTTGCTGCAGCACAACATAATATGTCAATATGTAAACATTGTATATAACGGGAAAAAAAAGAACAAGTTCAATAAATAACAAATATAGTGCAAATAACAAATAATAATATAGTCTTTTGCAGTTCAGAGTTCAAAGCTTATTCGTTATAGTGTTTAATAGCCTGATGGCTGTGGGGAAGGAGCTGTTCCTGAACCTGGATGTTACAGTTTTCAGGCTCCTGTACCTTCTTCCTGATGGCCATGGTGAGATGAGTGTGTGGCCAGGGTGGTGTAGGTCCTTGATGATGTTCGCTGCCTTTTTGAGGCAGCGACTACGATAGATCTTTTTGATGGTGGGGAGGTCACAGCCGGTGATGAATTGGGCAGTGGTCACAACTTTCTGCATTATCTTTCGCTCCTTGACGTTCAAGTTGCCGAACCAGGCCATGATGCAATTAGTCAGAATGCTCTCGACCGTGCACCCGTAGAAGTTTAGGAGAATCCTCTTCGACATGGCAAATCTCCGTAATCTTCTCAGGAAGTAGAGTCGCTGATGTGCCTTCTTTATGATTGCATCGGTGTGCTGGGTCCAGGAAAGATCTTCTGGTTAATGCACGCCCAGGAATTTAAAGTTATTGAAATATTGGAAATACTCAGTGACTCAGGCAGCATCTGTGGGTGGAGAAACAGAGTTACCAGGACAAATGGAAGAGCCTTTGTCAGAAGATAGACACTAAATGCTGGAGAGACTCAGTGGGACAGGCAGCATCTCTGGAGAGAAGGAATGGGCGATGTTTCTGTCCGGATGAGTTTCTCCCGCATTTTGTGTCTCTCTTCGGTTTAAACCAGCATCCGCAGTTCCTTCCCGCACAGACCCTCAGTCAGACTGGTTCTGTTGGCCGTGTGCTCCGGTTTCCTCCCAGACTGCAGAGACGAGCGGGTTTGTGGGTTAATTAGACTCTGTAAAGTGGGTGGAGTGGATGGGAAAATCATAGGACTAGTGTGAATGGGAGATTGATAGTTGGCGTGGGCTCGGTGGATCGAAGGGCCTAGTTCCATGCTGTTTAACTAGACTAGAGAACGGCATAGTGGTACAGCAGTAGAGTTGCTGCTCCACAGCGCCAGAGACCCGGGTTTGTTCCTGACTACGGGTGCTGTCTGTACGGAGGTTGCACGTTCTCCCTGTGATCGCGTGGGTTTTCTCCGGGTGCTCCGGTTTCCTCCCACACTTAATTGACCTCTGTAAATTGTTAATTGTCCCCAGTGTGTGGGATAGTGCGAGTGTACAGGGCAATCTGTAGTCGTCGTGGACTCGAGGCACGGAAGGGATTGTTTCCACACTGTATCTGCAAAGTCTAAAGTCTAAACTAATTAACTTTCAATATCATGGCCCCAAAATGAAAGTTATTTCCCAATGCACAGTGTACGATTGTTCAGTTCAGTTTAGTTTATTGTCACATGTATCGAGGTACATTGAAAAGCTTTTGTTGCGTGCTAACCAGTCAGCGGAAAAGCTACAGTATACATGTTTATAATTGAGCCATTCGCAGTGTACAGACACATGATAAGGGAATAACGCTTAGTGCAAGGTAAGGCCAGTAACGTCCGATCAAGGATAGTCCGAGGGTCTCCAATGAGGTAGGGTAAGGGGGAAACCGTTTCCCAGTCACTTCCTGGCGAGGACGCGACTATTCTCCGAGTCGCGTCCTCGCCCCCCTCCTCGCGGCCTACCACCTGGATTGGAGCAGCCTTTCCTGCCGGGGACCGGACCAGAGCTCCAGCAGTGGCGGTGCAACGCTGGATTCACAACGGAGCGGGCGATGCCTTACCTGGGATCGCCATGGAGGCTCCGGAGTGCTGGGCCTGCTGCATCAACATCGGAGCTGCAGAGCTTCCAGCGCGGCCGGCGCTGTCTTCAACATCGCGGACACCTGGGGCCATTTGCCGAGGGCCGCCAGCGTTGAATCGCCGCCCGGCGCGGTCTGTGGACTTCGGAAGCCGCGGACTCCGGTAGGAGGTGGCCGTTTCGGATGTCCAAGCTGCGGAGGATGCCCTCCAGTCCCGACGTCGGACTTCCATCACCCCGGCGAGCGGGCCTGAACATCGGGCCGCCCGTAGTGGTGACAGCGGGGGCTCGGGAGCCCCCCGACCACGGGAGGACAACAGAGGAGGATGACTGAATGTTGGAGCCTTCCCTCACAGTGGGGAACTTTGATCATTTGTGGGGATGTCTGTGTTAAATCTATCGTGTTCTGTGCTCTTTATTATTTGTATGGCTGTATGGTGACCACACATTTCACTGTACCAATTGGTACATGTGGCAAATAAATGTATCTTGTAGATAGTAGTTCAGCACTGCTCTCTGGTTGTGGTAGGATGATTCAGTTGCCTGATAACAGCTGGGAAGAAACTGTCCTTGAATCTGGAGGTGTGCGCTATCACACTTCTGTACCGTTTGCCCGATGGGAGAGGGGAGAAGACGGAGTGGCCGGGGTGCGACTGGTCCTTGATGATGCTGCTGGCCTTGCAGCAGTTTGAAGGTTCGGCATGTTGTATTTCTGGACTATTTGTCCAACCAATGTAAACATTACAAAGAACTTAGCAAAGGGGATTTGGGATTTGAAAAAAAAAAGTGTCTGGTGCAGCTGGGCGGGAGTGTGGAGAGATTTAGCAAACCAGAGGAAGTTTGAAAGGAAATATTAGACAGAGAGGAATGTAGGATCTGGAGTGAGCCATTCAGCCTCTTGTGTACCTTTCATTACTCAATTACCTCATGGATCATTAACATCTCAGCTGTAACCACTGCGGTGACCCCCGGTACCCTTGTCAAGCTACATTCAAACTTTCAATAGTTTCTGCCTCAACGTATGGGATCAGGAGTAGTTGGATGAAGAGTTCTGATTGCCACTAATCTTCGTGTGGGGACCAACCCTGGCATCATTAAACAAACTCTAGGCTTGGGATCCAGCCCCCATTTGTTCCAAAGTTCAGAGAAAAGTTTCTCCTGATCCTTGATCCATCCGACCACAACTACTAGAGAGCAGTCCTGAACTAGTATCTGTCTCAGATTGATATACCCTCTCCTCCCCTCTCCCATCGGGCAAAAGGAACAGAAGTGTGAAAACACACACCTCCAGTTTCAGGGACAGTTTCATCCCAGCTGTTATCAGGCAACTGAATCATCCTACCAACAACTAGAGAGCGGTCCTGAACTACTATCTACCTCATTGGTGACCCTCGGACTATCTTTGATCTGACTTTGCTGGCTTTACCTTGCACTAAACATTATTCCCTTATCATGTATCTGTACACTGTAAATGGCTCAATTGTAATCACGTATTGTCTTTCTGCTGACTGGAAAAAAAGCTTTTCACTGCACCTCGGGACACGTGGTAATAAACTAAACTGAACTGAACCAGATTATTTCTTTAACTTTTTCATTCCACTCTGAAGATGGGTCCCGACACGAAATGTCGCTTATCCATTCACTCCTGAGATGCTGCCTGACCTGTGCAGGAAGGAACTGCAGATGCTGGTTTAGAGAAGGGTCTCGACCCGAAACGTCACCCATTCCTTCTCTCCAGAGATGCTGCCTGTCCTGTTGAGTTACCCCAGCTTTTTTTGCGTCTACCCTGAAACTGGAGGCGTGCGTTTTCACACTTCTGCACCTTTTGCCTGGTGGGAGAGGGGGAAGAGAGGGAGTGACCAGGGTGCCAGGCCAGTATCCCTGATCGCTCATTCCTTGACTGGACCAATTCCTTCGGGACTGGCGTCGGAGTGGGCGGGCGACCGGTCGGATGAACGGGAGGAAAGGCCGGCATTGGGAGGAGAAGCAGGAGGACCTTTCAAAGCTAAGTGGATCATGAAGGAACCTATCAGCAGGGAGAGAGAGTCTGCCTTGAAGTGCTGAGGGATTTATGGACTGACATAAAGTTCCCATTGTGAAGCGGGGATTGTGGTGTGTGTTCGCCGGGCTGCTGAGGGATATTTAGTCAGCGGAGGCTGACCCCTGCTCACCATAAACAGCCACCTCTCTTTCGACAAGCGCGGGGAGTGTGAGCTCGCTTCCCACTATTTAATTTCCATTATGTCTGCACGGTGCCGCAGCTGGTGGGGCTGCTGCCTCTCAGCGCCAGAGACCCAGGCTGGATCCTGACCCCGCTCACTGTCAGAGAGTCACAGAGTCATAGTGTGATACAGCATGGAAACAGGCCCTTCAGCCCACACCGACCCACATGTCCCAGCTGCACTAGTCCCACCTGCCTGCGTTTGTCCCATATCCCTCCAAACCTGTCCTATCCATGTACCTGTCCAACTGTTTCTTACACATTGGGATAGTCCCAGCCTCAACTACCTCCTCTGGCAGCTTGTTCCATACACACACACCACCCTTTGTGTGAAAAAGTTACCCCTCGGATTCCTATGTCCTTGTGTGGAGTTTGCACGTTCTCCCAGTGACCACGTGGGTTTCCTCCGGGTGCTCCGGTTTCCCTCCAGCATCCAGAAGACGTGTGGGTTTGTCGGTTAATTGTCCTCCATTATTTTGCCTCGAGTCAATGTCCTTTGTTTAGATTTTGAAGATACAGTGTGGAAACAGGCCCATCAGCCCACCGAGTCCGTGCCGACCAGCGATCCCCTTGTACACTAACACTATCCTACACACCAGTCACAATTTTACAACTGACCAAAGCCAATTAACATATAAACCTGCACGTCTTTGGAGTGTGGGAGGGAACCGGGGCAACCGGAGAAAACCCACGTGGTCACAGGGAGAACGTACAAACTTGGACGTGTGGTCAGGATCGAACCTGTAAGGCAGCAACTCTACCACTGCGCCACCGTGCCACCCTGTGGGATTATAGGTCATCGAGTCATACAGCATGGAAACAGGCCCTTCGGCCCAACATGCCCATGCTGATCAAACTACCTTAGCTACATTAGTCCCACCTGCCTGCGTTTGGCCCATATCCCTCTAACCCATATCCTCCTACATCTTCATCAATGTGGTAGACACAAAATGCTGGAGTAACTCAGCGGGGCAGGCAGCATCTCTGAAGAGAAGGAATGGGTGACGTTTCAGGTCGAGTCACTTCTTGGTGTCAGTCTGGGTTTTGCCAACACAACTTGGGTCTTCCTTCATTATAATCACGATCTCAATATTGATGTCAGACTTCACTGCTTGCAGTAAATAAATTATTGTCCTTAAGTAGTTTTAGATTAGTAGTAGTTTTAAGGAGTTTGTAAGGTCTCCCGGGACCTGTGTGGGTTTTCTCTGGGTGCTCTGGTTTCTTCCCACACTCCAAAGACTTGCCGGTTTGTAGGTTAATTGGCTTCTGTAAATTGCCCCTCGTGTGTAGGATAGAGCCAGTGTACGGGTGATCACTGGTCGGCATGGACTCAGTGGGCCAAAGGGCCTGTCTCAACACTGTATCACTAAACTAAACTAAACTAAACTAAACAGTGGGACAGGCAGCATCTCTGGAGAAACACGATGGGTGACGTTTCGGGTCGGGTCCCTTCTTCAGATTTATTAAGTTCTTCTTAAGGTATAAGTCATATGAGCAGAATTACTGATTACTGATTGGGGATGATCAGCCATGATCACAGTGAATGGCGGTGCTGGCTCGAAGGGCCGAATGGCCTACTCCTGCACCTATTGTCTATTGTTTATTGTCTATTGTAATTAGGCCATTCAGCCCATTAAATCTACTCTGCCATGGCTGATCTATCTTTCCCTCTCAACCCCATTTTCCTGCCTTCTCCCCGTTTAAACCAATTTTGAATATAAGATCATAAGTTCATGTGATGGCAGAATTAGGCCATTCGGCCCATCAAGTCTACTCCCCAATTTAATCATGGCTGATCTCTCTCTCCCTCCTAACCCCATTCTCCTGCCTTCTCCCCATAACCTTTGACACCCGCACTAATCAAGAATCTATCTATCTCTGTCTTAAATATATCCACTGACTTGGCCTCTACAGGCTTCTGAGGAACAGAATTCCACAGATTCACCACCCTCTGATATTGACTATAGCTGTGAGCAATATTCAATTTCACAGGCAGGTATCTAAACAAATAATTTAATGGGACCATTCACAACATCAAAGAATTTGCTGCTAATGATATCAAATCGAAGGCCAGGGAGTGGTTGGGCAGGCTAAGTTGTATTCCTTGGAGTGCAGGAGGATGAGGGGTGGTCTTACAGAGGTGTATAAGGGCATGTTAAATCTTATTAAATTTAAATTAAATTAAATGCAAAATGTTCACCTTATGAACATCTAAAGTCGCTAATGCTATTGAGATTCAGCTACAGATTCAGCAGCTTACAATGAGGAGAAACCTTTCTGTAAATCAGCCTGCATCTTCTCACAAGAGTACCCCCTTATTCCGAACTCTGATAAAACAGAACACCAGTCAGGGCAGCATGGTGGCGCAGCGGTAGAGTTGCTGCTTTACAGCGCCAATGACCCAGGTTCGATCCTGACTACGGGTGCTGTCTGTACGGAGTTTGTACGTTCTCCCCGTGACCTGCGTGGGTTTTCTTCTCCGAGATCATCGGTTTCCTCCCTCACTCCAAAGACGTGCAGGTTTGTAGGCCCATTGGCTTGGCGTCAATGCATATTGTTCCTCGTGTGTGTAAGGTAGGGTTAGTGTGCGGGGATCGATGGTCGGCACAGACTCGGTGGGCCGAAGGGCCTGTTTCCGGGCTGTATCTCGAAACTAAACTAAAACTAAACTGAAGGTAGATACAAAATGCCGGAGGAACTCAGCGGGTGAGGCAGCATCTATGGCAGGAAGATGGGAAATAGGAAGATGAATCCCAGAACTGACCACAAACCTTACCAGACCCTTGTTCAGACCTCTTCAGTAAACACTGCCCAGTCCATCATCGGCTCTGACCTCCCTTCCATCGAGGGGATCTATCACAGTCGCTGCCTCAAAAAGGCTGGCAGTATCATCAAGGACCCACACCATCCTGGCCACACACTCATCTCCCTACTACCTTCAGGTAGAAGGTACAGGAGCCTGAAGACAGCAACGTCCAGGTTCAGGAATAGCTACTTCCCCACAGCCATCAGGCTATTAAACCTGGCTCGGACAAAACTATGAACATTAATGGCCCATTATCTGTTATTTGCACTTTATCAGTTTATTTATTCATGTGTGTATATATTTATATAATGGTATATGGACACACTGATCTGTTTTGTAGTAAATGCCTTCTATGTTCTGTTGTGCTGAAGCAAAGCAAGAATTTAATTGTCCTATCAGGGACACATGACAATAAACTCACTTGAACTTGAACTTGAACTTGAAGAAGGGTCTCGACCCGAAACGCCACCAATCCCTTCTCTCCAGAGATGCTGCCTCACCCGCTGAGTTCCTCCAGCCTTTTGTATATCTACCTAAAACTAAGGTGAACTAGTCACAGCGTGAGTTGTTGACATCTGCCGTTGACTGTCCCATTTGCATGGTTTGGGGTACGTTTGTGTGGCAGGTTCAGAGGCCATGGTTTCACAAGGTCAGGCATCCTTCAAATACAGACTTGCAATCTGTTTCCCTTCTCACATAACTCTGCAATCTAAGAAGAATTACTCATGCATTGAAAATATTCTGCTATTTGCCCTGAAGATGTTTTTGTGAAGCGCTGCAGACAAGCTGCAAATTAAAGAGCAGCCGTCTTCTCTGCTGAGATGTGCCCTGGGTTTTCTTGGTTACCATCTTCCAAATGCGATCTGAAGCCAATAATATTCGTCCTCTCGCTGAATGTAAATGATCTCACGGCCCAGGAGAGCCGATCTCCTCGCCGGTAGTAATCCCCCAACCTAGATCCGTAAAATAGCCTATCTGGTTATTTATCTCATGGTTTAGTTTGGGCCTAGTTTAGTTTAGAGATACAGCGCAGAAACAGGACCCTCGGCCCACCGGGTCCGCGCCGACCAGCGATCCCCACACACGAACACTGTCCTACACACATTGGGGACAATTTTGCATTTATACCAAGCCAATTTACCTACAGAATCTGTACGTCTTTGTGGGAGGAATCCGAAGATCTCAGAGAAAACCCACGCGGGTCACGGGGAGAACGTACAAACTCCGTACAGACAGCGCCCGTGGTCAGGATTGAAACCGTGTCTCTGGCGCTGTGAGGCAGCAACTCTACCGCTGCGCCACCGTGCTGGCCCAACTTGCCCACACCGACTAACATGTCCCATCTATACGAGTCCCCACTGCCTGTGTTTATAAGGTGGGGCCTATAATCATCGGGCTGCCGTTGCGGCGACTGGCTGCGGTGGCCTCAAACTGGCCCCGACCTTGGGCGGACTAGGAGGAGGAGGAGGAGGAGGAGGACTGGACATTTTGGTGCCTTCCCTCACAGTGGAGAGTGTAGATTCTGCTGTGGGGGGGATGTTCGTGTGGAATCTCTTATAGTGTGTTGTGTCATTTTGTTTTCCACCTCTTTTTATTATTTATATGGATAATTTTCTCTGTAAAGCACTTTGGCTTTGATTGAAATTGATTGAAAAGTGCTGTATAAATCAATGTGCTTTACTTACTACCACTGTGTTTGGCACATATCCACCCAAACCTGTCCTATCCATGTACCTGTCTAATTGCTCCTTAAACGTTGCGATAGTCCCTGCCTCAACTACCTCCTCCGGCAGCTTGTTCCATACACCCACCACCCTTTGGGTGAAAGGGCGTTGTTAAGATTCTTGCCATTGATTGTATATTTCCCCTTATAAGCTCACTAAATGCAACACCTCACACTTAATCCCTCTGTGCATCTGAAAGGTCTTACTAAGTGAAAGGTCCTACAAACAAGGGCGGCATGGTGGCGCAGCGGTAGAGTTGCTGCCTCACAGCTCCAGGAATCCAGGTTCGATCCTGACTATGGGCGCTGTCTGTACGGAGTATGTAAGTTCTCCCCAATGACTCCCTAAACCAACACCTGCAGTTCCTTGTTTCTACATCTTGCTGAAGTCCTTGTAGACAACATCTATTGCCCTGACCATGTCAGTATGCTTGCTCACTCTCCTCAAAAACCCTCAAACAAATTTGTGAGACACATGTTCCCACGCACAAAGCCATGCTGACCATCCTTCATCTTGTTTAGTTTGGAGATATAGTGTGGAAACTGGCCCTTCAGCCCACCGAGTCCGCAGCCGACCAGCGATCCCCAGCACACTAACCGGGGACAATTTACCATTTGTAATTTTACCAAGCCAATTAACCTACAAACTTTGGAGTGCGGGAGGAAACTAGAGCTCCAAGAAAAAAATCCCACGTTGGTCACAGGGAGAACGTACAAACTCCGTACAGACAGCACCCGTAGTCAGGATCGAACCAAGGTCTCTGGCGCTGTGAGGCAGCAACTCTACCACTGCGCCACTTAATCAGTCCTTACCTTTCCAAAATATTGTCTCCTGATGGATCCTGTCCCTCAGAATTCCTTCCACTAACTTTCCCATCACCAAAGATAGACACAAAATGCTGGAGTAATTCAGCGGGACAGGCAGCATCCCTGGAGAGAAGGAATGGGTGACGATTCGGGTCGAGACCCGTCTCTAGTCTGAAACATCCGAAACGTCACCCATTCCTTCTCTCCAGTGATGCTGCCTGTCCCGCGGAGTTACTCCAGCATTTTGTGTCTATCTTCGATTTAAACCAGCATCTGCAGTTCCTTCCTGCACAATTCCCACCACCGATGTTGGTCTTATCAGCCTCTTGTTCTCTGGCGTGTCCCTGCAGTCCTTCGGAAACAAGGGCACAGCATTAGCTACCCAGTACTTCACCCAACGATGCCACAAATAATTCTGCCAGAGCCCCTCAATTTCTTCTCTTGTTTCCCACAGTGTTCTAGGATGCACGTGGACACCTTAGAATAAGCGAGTGTTGGCTTAAGATTATTCATGCCTCTCTGACCAGCACCTACGTGGAGACAGTCTGAAGAAGGGTTTCGGCCCGAAACGTTGTCTATTTCCTTCGCTCCATAGATGCTGCTGCACCCGCTGAGTTTCTCCAGCACTTTTGTCCACCTACGTAGAGACAAATGATTGTAAGAAACCTACTTCAATTATTTATTGACAACACACCAATACTAAGTCATAGAGAGCCATAGAGTCATACAGCATGGAAACAGGCCCTTCGGCCCAACTTGCCCATACTGGCCGACATGTCCCAGCTATACTAATCCCACCTGCCTACATTTAGCCCATATCCCTCCAAACCAATCCTATCAATGTACCTGTCTAACTGTTTCTTAAACATTGGGATAGTCCCAGCCTCCACTACCTCCTCTGACAGCTCGTTCCATACACCCACCACAATTTGTGTGAAACTGTTACCCCTCAGATTCCTCTTAAACCTTTTCCCCTTCATCTTGAGCCTATGTCCTCTGGTCCTCGATTCCCCTACTCTGGGGCAAGAGACTCTGTGCATCTACCTGATCTATTTCTCTCATGATTTTGTACACCTCTACAAGATCGCCCCTCATCCACCTGCGCTCCAAGGAAGAGAGTCCCAGACTACTCAACCTCTCCCTGTAGCTCACACCCTCTAGTCTAAGGTAGACAAAAATGTTGGAGAAACTCAGCGGGTGAGGCAGCATCTATGGAGCGTAGAATAAGTGACGTTTCGGGTCGAGATTCGACCCGAAACGTCACCTATTCCTTCGCTCCATAGATGCTGCCCCACCCGCTGAGTTTCTCCAGCATTTTTGTCTACCTTCGATTTTTCCAGCATCTGCAGTTCTTTCTTAAACGCCCTCAAGTCAAAGGTGTGATGAAATATTAAAGATATTCTTTGCTTTTCATTGGAGGGAAGAGGTTTCAAGCAGAAACGTTTGAAACTTTGAAGATTACGGTGAGCTTTGGCAAAAATTAATTCCAATTAACTGCTGGCTTTGAAGAACGAGTCCGAAGAGAAAAGTTAAAAGAACTGGAAACAAAAGGTTAATAGACAAATCGATGTCCTTCACATCTGCCTGAACCTATCTCCACCCCTTACCTCTCAAGTTTCAGAACATGCAGAAAGAAGTCATTATTTTCCAATTTGATTTACTTCCAATCCATCGTGCTGTCTTGCCCTCAAAAGCTCTGCACTAGGGCGGCACGGTGGCGCAGCGGTAGAATCGCTGCCTTACAGCGCTTGCAGCGCCAGAGACCCAGGTTTGATCCTGACTACGGGTGCTGTCTGTTCAGAGTTTGTACGTTCTCCCCATGACCTGAGGTCTTTGGTTTCCTCCCAACTCCAAAGACGTACAGGTTTGTTGGTTAATTGGCTTTGTATAAATATATATCATCCCTAGTGTGTGTGTAGGGTGGCGTTAATATGCAGGAATCACTAGTCGGAGCGGACTCGGTGGGCCGAAGGGCCTGTTTCTGCGCTGTATCTCTAAACTGAACTAAATTAAATTGTACAAAGGTTTGTAACAAACACCATCACCTTTTCTTCCAGTAATATATAGACAATTAGCGTCGGAACAAAATTTGTGGAAACGAATCCAAACAGGATGCAGGAGATGGAGATGTCGAGTCTTACCCGTAAACAGACCCATTGATTCACCCTCTCTCGATCAACATTATGTACACATCTAGACTAATCCCACCTACCAGACCATACTCCATAGTTTGAATATAGACACAAAGTGCTGGAGTTTGGCTCAGCGGGTCAGGCAGCATCTCAGGAGAAAAGCAATAGGTGACGTTTTGGGTCGGAGCCCTTCTTCAGACTGAAAGATAGAGAGGGCTAGAACAAATCAAGGCCGGAAACAGGTGATCTCAGGAAGGGTGGAGTCCACAATGGGCTAACGACAGGGAAACAAGGATGGGAACAATGGGACAAGTAGCACGACTAGGGTGGGGGAAGTGGGTGGGGGGAGGAAAGCTGGAGTTACTTGAAGTTAGAGAACTCAATAACCATACCGCTGGGGTGTGAGCTGCCCAAGTGAAATATGAGGTGTTGTTCCTCACCCGGACAATGGGGAAGGCTCAGGACAGAAAGGTCGGTTTGGGAATGGGAGGGAGAGCTGAAATGGTTGGCAACTAGGGGGGTCCGTAGGCCACGGCGGACTGAGCGGAGGTGTTCGGTGAAACGATCGCCCAGTCTGCACTTGATCTCATTGAATTATAGGAGCCCACATCGGGAGCACAGGACACAGTAGGATGAGGAGGTGCCTTCAACTTCATCTGCCTCACGTGAAAGGACTGTCGGGGTCCCTGGATCTTCTTCTGTCGTGTGTCTTTTAGACCTGCAGCTCCGTTGAGGCGAGCCAGGCCAACGTGTCATCGTCCAGGTCAATCAGACCTTGTTCACCATTGGGTGGCCGGTGTTTGGGGCAACTGGTGACTATGTGTTCCACTGTCTGTGTTGGGTCCCCACACTCGCAGGAGGCACTCGCTGTCCACGAGGCCCCACCTCGCCATCGCTACTCCACAGCGTCCGATGCCTGTCCTCAAGCGGTTGAGGGTTGTCCACTGCTTTCGGGGCAGGTCCTGGCCAGGTGGTCATCGATGTAATGGTGTAGCCTAGATGGTTCCGCTGACTTCCACTGGTCTCTCCATCTCGTCTTGACCCAGGCGGCCTTAGAAGCGTCAGCCGGTGTTGTGCAGAGCAGCTCTTGGGCTTGCGTGGCAAAGGGGCGCCGTGACTTGAGGGGGGTCCCTGGATGACCTTGAGGGATGAGGTATAAGGCCAGGTGTTGCTGATTTGTGGAAACCAAATCTGGGTCCATCTTTTCCCAGCATATCTTGACAATCAGTGATGAACTCCATTCTAATTATCCCACGAGCAACATTCACAGTGCACGTTTAATTTTAGAGATGCAGCACAGAAACAGGCCCCTCGGCCCACTGAGTCCGCACCGACCAGCGATCCCTGCACATTAATACTATCCTAAACATGAGGGACAATTTACATTCATACCAAGCTAATTAACCTACAAACCTGTACGTCTGTGGAGTGTGGGAGGAAACTGAAGATCCCGGAGAAAACCCAGGCAGGTCACGGGGAGAAGGTACAAACTCCGTACAGACAGCACCCGTAGTAGGGATCGAACCCGGGTCTCTGGTGCTGTGAGGCAGCAACTCTACCGCTGCGCCACCGTGACCGCCCCTAAAATTAACCTCCGCCTTCTTTTTAGTTTTGTCCTTCAGATAATGGCCAACATTACGTCAACGTCTTTAAATTATGTCTTGCAGCTTTTAGTACTTCCTCTGGGCTAATAAATCTCTCTGGTCCTCCACAGCTTCCTACCAATTGCAACATCCTGTGATTTATTTATTTTTAGATCCAAAGTGAGTGTTAGGGGTGGCAGGTGGCGCAGCGGTGGAGTTGCTGCCTCACAGCGCCAGTGGCCCGAGTTCGATCCTGACTACGGGTGCTGCCTGTACGGAGTTTGTACATTCACCCCGTGACCTGCGTGGGTTTTCTCCGGGTGCTCCGGTTTCCTCCCACACTCCTAAGACGTACAGGTTTGTAGGTCAATTGGCTTGGTATAAATTTAGTTTAGTTTAGAGATACAGCACGGAGACAGGCCCTTCAGCCCACCGGGTCCGCGCTGACCAGCGATCACTGCATATTCACACTATCCTACACACACTAGGGACAATATTTACATTTACCTAGCCAATTACCTCCATACCTGTAAAAAAATGTGTGTGTAGGGTAGTGTTAATGTGCAGGGATCACTGGTCGTTGTGGAGTCGGTGCGCTGTAGGGCCTGTTTCCATACTATATCTATAAACTAAACTAAACTAAACTAGCGCCAGCTAGGCAGATGATGGATAGAACAATAGGCTGAGGTATTAGCTATTTAGAAACATAGAAAATAGGTGCAGGAGTAGGCCATTTGGCCCTTTGAGCCAGCACCGCCATTCAATATGATCAAGGCTGATCATCCCCAATCAGTACCCCTTTCCTGCTTTTTCCCCATATCCCTTGATTCCTTTAGCCCTAAGAGCTAAATCTAACTCTCTCTTGAAAACATCCAGTGAATTGGCCTCCACTGCCTTCTATGGCAGAGAATTTCACAGATTCACAACTCTCTGGGTGAAGAGGTTTTTCCTCATCTCAGTCCAAAATGGCCGACCCCTTATTCTTAAACTGTGTGACCCCTGGTTCTGGACTCCCCCAACATCGGGAACATTTTCCTGCATCTAGCCTGTCCAATCCTCTAAGAATTTTATGTTTCCATAAGATCTCCTCTCATCCTTCTAAATTCCAGTGAATTCAAGCCCAGTCGACCCATTCTTTCATCATATGCCAGTCCCATCATCCCGGGAATTAACCTGGTGAACCTACACTGCATTCCCTCAATAGCAAGAATGTCCTTCCTCAAATTAGGAGACCAAATTGCACACAATACTCCAGGTGCGATCTCACCAGGGCCCTGTACAACTGCAGTAGGACCTCCTTGCTCCTAAACTCAAATCCTCTCACAATGAACGCTATAACATCTTTATCAATCGACAAGCATCTTCCCCACTTCCGATGCAAGGCTAACTGGTCTATAATTCCCCGTTTTCTCTCTCCCTCCTTTCTTTAAAAATTGAGTTACATTGGCTACCCTCCAGTCCACAGGAACTCATCCAGAGTCGAGAGAACATTGGAAAATTATCACCAATGCATCCACGGTAGACAAAAACGCTGGAGAAACTAGCGGGTGAGTTTGTTGCCTCACCTGCTGAGTTTCCCAGCATTTTTGTCTACCTTCGATTTTTCCAGCATCTGCAGTTCTTTCTTAACCAATGCATCCACTATTTCTCGGGCCACCTCCTTGAGTACTCTGGGATGCAGACCATCAGGCCCTGGGGATTTATCTGCCTTCAGTCCCAACAGTTTACCTAACACCATTTCCAGACTAATGTGGATTCCCTTCAGTTCCTCCCTCCCGCTAGGTCCATTATTCACAAAACACACATTCTCCACAGCACCCCAGATATATTCCTCTTCCCTGCCTGCTCCTGTACAAAAGGTTTTGGGAGCACCATGGTCTGCAATTAGTAGATCTGCTACCTCCCAGTTCCGGCAGTTCGAGTTGTCCTGACCTAGGGTGCTGTCTGTGGGGAGTCTGCACGTTCTCCCCGTGACTGCGTGGGGTTCGGTCCAGTTGCTCCGGTTTCCTCCCACTTTGTGCGGCTCGGTGACGCAGCGGTAGAGTTGCTGCCTCACAGCGCCAGAGACCCTGACTACTGATGCTGTCTTGTACTTTCTCCCTGGGACCGCGTGGGTTTTCTCCGGGTGCTCCGGTTTCCTCCCACACTCCAAAGCCTACAGGTTTGTAGGGTAATTGACTTTGGTAAAATTGCAAATTGTTCCTAGTGTGTGGGATAGTTGCTCGTGTGCGGGGCCCACCGGGACCGCGTCGACCAGCGATCCCCGCACATTAACACTAACTTGCAAGTTATTACCCTCTGTAAAAAGAGAACACACTCATTAAGAGCAAATCTTGCCCCTGCTGATACTGTTAGCACAATCAAACATTAGATGAAACCGAGTGCTGGAGTAACTCAGCGGGTCAGGCAGTTTCTCTGGAGAACGTGGATAGGTGACGTTTCAGATTGGGACTCTTCTTCAGACTGATTGTAGGGGAGGAGGAAGAAAGCTGGGAGAGAACGGGGGCAGGACAAAGCCTGGCAGGTAATACGTGAACCAGGGCAAGATTTTCACAGTGAATGGTGGGGGCCAGGGGTGGTTGTAGACCAAAGGGATCTCGGAGTACAAAGTGTGTCAGAAGGAACTGCAGAGGCTGGGTTAAACCAAAGCTCGACATTTAAAGCTGGAGTCACTCAGCGGGACAGGCAGCATCTCTGGAGAGAAGGAATGGGTGACATTAATATTTTGCACATCTTTCATCCATTGTTCTTTATCTATCCACATCACCGTCCATATCCCTCGTTTCCCTTATCCCTAACCAGTCTGAAGAAGGGTCTCGACCCGAAACGTCACCCATTCCTTCTCTCCAGAGATGCCGCCTGTCCCGCTGAGTTGCTCCAGCTTTTTCTGTCTAATTTAGTTTAGAGATACAGCACGGAAACAGGCCCTTCGGCCCACCGGGGCCGCGCCGACCAGCGATCCCCGCACATTAACACTATCCTACGCCCACGAGGGACAATTTATACATTTATACCAAGCCAATTAACCTACAAACCTGTACGTCTTTGGAGTGTGGGAGGAAACCGAAGATCTCGGAGAAAACCCACGCAGAACGAACAAACTCCGTACAGACAGCACCCGTAGTCGGTATCGAACCTGGGTCTCCGGCGCTGCATTCGCTGTAAGGCAGCAACTCTCCCGCTGCGCCACCGTGATCTATCTTAGGAGTACAAAGTACTGGAGTGATTCAGCAGGTAGACAAAAATGCTGGAGAAACTCAGCGGGTGAGGCAGCATCTATGGGGCGAAGGAAATAGGCGACGTTTCGGGTCGAGACCCTTCTTCAGACTCAGCAGGTCTCAGCAGCAATTCAGCAGGTCGGGCAACATCTCTGGAGAACAATGATAGGTGATGTTTTGGGTTTGGGCCTTTCTTCCGACTGATTGTGGTAATGGGGGGGGGGTGGAATGTTGGTAGAGAGGAGGGGCAGGACAAAGCTAGGTGAGTGATAGGTAGATACAGGTGAAGGGGGGGTTGTTAGGTGGATGGTAGGACAAAGGCCGGAGATAAAACGACAAATGGTGTGAGATAAGGACAGAAGAAGTGCGAATTGTGAAGCCAGAGGAAGGAATGGAGCTGGAGGAGGATGGGGGAAAGGCAAGGGGGAAGGCAAGAAATGGGTGCAAAACCAGGTGGGACGTGGGGAAATGAGTGGGAAGGGGGGAAAATACTAAATAGATAGTATTTGATAATATGTTAGTTAGTAAAATTGGAGAGGAGTGGCACGGTGGTGCAGCGGTAGAGTTGCTGCCTTACAGCGTCTGAGACCCATGTTCGATCCTGACTACGCATGCTGTCTGTACGGAGTTTGCATGTTGCAATTGGCAAGGCTGGCTGTATTTAGAGTATGGTGTCCAGTTCTGGGCACCATGTTATAGGAAAGATGTTGTCAAATTGGAAATGGTACAGAGACGATTTCTGGGGATATTGCCAGGACTAGAGGGTGTGAGCTACAGGGAGAGGTTGAGTAGGCTGGGTCTCTATTCCTTGGAGCGCAGGAGGATGAGGGCTGATCTTATCGAGGTGTATAAAATCAGGAGAGGAATTGATCGGGTAGATCGACAGAATCTCTTGCCAAGAGTAGGTGGATTGAGAACCAGAGGACATAGGCTTAAGGTGAAGGGGAAAAGATTTAATAGGAATCTGAGGGGTAACTTTTTCACACAGATGGTGGTGGGTGTATGGAACAAGCTGCCAGAGGAGGTAGTTGAGGCAGGGACTATCCCAACATTTAAGAAACAGTTAGACAGGTACATGGATAGGACCGGTTTGGAGGGATATGGACCAAACATGGGCAGATGTGATTTCAGTGATCATACCGTTGGGTTGTAAGCTAACCAAGCGGAATATGAGGTGCTGTTCCTCTGGTTTGATAGACGTTAGATGCACAGTGAAGCAGGGACTTGTTGGCCAGTGTGGGCAAGTTGGGCCGAAGGGACTTTTTACCACATTGTATCACTCTATTAATTGACCAGTAAAATTGTAAATTGGCACAAGAGCGTAGGATAATGCGAGTGCGCGGGGCGATCGATGGTTGGACTCGGTGAGCTGGAGGGCCTGTTTCCGTGTAGGAAGGAACTGCACCTAAAATAGACACAAAATGCTGGAGTAACTCAGCGGGACAGGCAGCATCTCTGGAGAGAAGGAACGGGTGACGTTTCGGGTCAAGACCCTTCTTCAGACTTCAAACAGGCCTGTTTCCACGCTATGTGTCTGATTTTCAGTGATCCTACCATTGGTTCGTAAGCTACATGATATGAGGTGCAGTTCCTCTAGTTTAATAGACGTTAGGAAAAATGAAGGAAAAATGTTCCCAATGTTGGGGGAGTCCAGAACCAGGGGCCACAGTCTAAGAATAAAGGGGCGGCCATTTAAAACTGAGATGAGAAAAAACCAGAGAGTTGTGAATTTGTGGAATTCTCTGCCACTGAAGGCAGTGGAGGCCGATTCACTGGATGAATTTAAAAGAGAGTTAGATAGAGCTCTAGGGGCTAGTGGAGTCAAGGGATATGGGGAGAAGGCAGGCACGGGTTATTGATTGTGGATGATCAGCCATGATCACAATGAATGGCGGTGCTGGCTCGAAGGGCCGAATGGCCTCCTCCTGCACCTATTTTTTTTGTTAGCAAGAATTTCATTGTCCGATCTGGGACACATGACAATAAAAGTGTCTTGACTCTCTTGACTCTTGACTGGATGCACTTAGATGTTCAAACTGGGGTTGGGAAACAGTCTAAACACTGAAGGCAATAAGCACTGAGCTCCGAAACCAATCAGTGCTTTAACCTGACGTTAAAAAGCTATTTCCGAATTGCATTCAGAACCATTGGTGACAAGGCCACATTAAGGTGGAATTGCAAACGATATTTGTTGGCTAGATGCTGCCGGGTAAAACTGCATTCCAATTATGGGTCAACTGCACAATGTCTAGAGTTTTTTCTTTAGACTTCCCCCTGGATGTATTTGCATTTACGGGGCCATTAACAAAGCCGGGGATTGTCTCTGCCATGTGAGCTCCGTTGGCCTTGCTGATCAAAGGCGCCCACATTGAGAATGTCTCCTTTGGGACTCATTTGAAAGGGGGCACTTCTAGTAATAATGTTTGCATACTGTACTTACCTTACTGGTTAACCAGGCTTTAAAGGTGTCTTAAACCAGGCTTTAACCATGTCATTAAAGATCTACTTAAGATATGACTGTACGTACTAAAACTACGGCGGCACGGTGGCGCAGCGGTGGAGTTGCTGCCTCAGAGACCCGGGTTCGATCCTGACTACGGGTGCTGTCTGTACGGAATATGTACGTTCTCCCCGTGACCTGCGTAGGGTTTACTCCGGGTGCTCCGGTTTCCTCCCACACTCCAAAGACCTACAGGTTTGGAGGTTAATTGGCTTGGTAAAATTATAAATTATCTCTAGTGTGTGTAGGATGGTGTTAGTGTGCGGGGATCGCTGGTCAGAGCGGACTTGGTGGGCTGAAGGGCCTGTTTCCATGCTGTATCTCTCAACTAAACTAAACTAAACTAAACTAAACTAAACTAAACTTACAATTAATAATGTATGTCTTAAGGTACAGTGAAAAGCTTTTGTGGTGTGCTAACCACTCAGCGGAAAGACAATATGTGATTACAGTCGAGCCATTCACAGCGTATAGATCCATAGGAAATGTTACTGTCGGACATTTCAAAGAGTGGAGTGATTGTAATACGTGGTTGCAGATTAACTTCTGTGACCAGCACTCTCCAGAGATGCTGCCCGTCCGCGCTGAGTTACTCCAGCATTTTGTGTCTATCTCAGGTTTAAACCAGCATCTGCAGTTCCTTCCCGCACACAAAAAACTCGCCTGCCTTGGGCGACATCTTGGATCTTTTCCCCGCTGTATTTCTAAAAGACCAAACGGTTCACAAGTTCACAAGTGATAGGAACAGAATGAGGCCATTCAGCCCATCAAGTCTACTCCGCCATTCAATCATGGCTGACCCATCTCTCCCTCCTAACCCCATTCTCCTGCCTTCTCACCATAACCACTGACACTCGATTGTACTAATCAAGAATCTATCCATCTCTGCCTTAAAAATATCCATTGACGTGGCCTCCACAGCCTTCTGTGGCAACTATAGTCTGTATATTCTGTATCTTCCCCTTTGCTCTATCTGGTTATGGGGAGGTTACGGGGAGAAGGCAGGAGAATGGGGTTAGGAGGGAGTGATAGATCAGCCGTGATTGAATGGATGTGTAGTCTTGATGGGCCAAATGGCCTCATTTCATTTTAGTTTAGTTTAGTTTAGTTTAGAGAAACAGCGCAGAAACAGGCCATATTTGGCCCACCGGGTCCTATACCCACTAGGGTCCATTTTTACATTTACCAGGCCAATTAACCTACATACCTGTATGTCTCTGGAGTGCGGGAGGAAACCGAAGATCTAGGAGAAAACCCACGCAGGTCACGGGGAGAACGTACAAACTCCGTACAGACAGCACCCGTAGTCAGGATCGAATAGTCTCTGGCTCTGTGAGGCAACAACTCTACCGCTGCGCCACCGTGCCGCCCTAAATGAATTTAATTTACTGAAGAAGGGTTGCGACACGAAATGTCACCCATTCCTTCTCTCCAGACCTGCTGAGTTACTCCAGCATTTTGTGTCTATCTTCGGTTTAAACCAGCATCTGCAATTCTTTCCTATAAATTAATTTAATTTAAATATATATTCACCAACAAATTGATGCGAGATTCTAGCTAGAATCTATGTGTCAGCATGAAAATAATTTGGTGCTATTAATATTCTGTTAACATGTCTACAAATATTGCAATATCCTGGAGTTTTGCTCTTAGGGCTAGAGGAAGCAAGACATATGGGGGAAAAAAGCAGGAACGGGGTACTGATTTTTGGATGATCAGCCATGATCACATTGAATGGCGGTGCAGGCTCGCGGGGCCGAATGGCCTACTCCTGCACCTATATTCTATGTTTCTATGTATCTATCTTGCATTGCAGTCTGCATGCCTCAGTGAAGATATTTAAATCTTATTGGTTGAAGAGCCTTCTTATTGCTTCAATGGATCAATGGCGCCTTTGCTGACACATAGAGTCATAGAGTGATACAGTGTGGAAACAGGCCCTCCAGCCCAACCTTCCCACACCGGCCAACACCGACCAACTAGTCCCACCTGCCTGCATTTGGCCCACATCCCTCTAAACCTATCCTATCCAAATGTTTCTTAAACGATGGGATAGTCCCAGCCTCAACTTCCTCCTCTGGCAGCTTGTTCCATACACCCACCACCCTTTGTGTGAAAAAGTTACCCCTCAGATTTCTATTAAATCTTTTCCCCTTCTCCTTAAACCTATGTCCTCTGGTCCTCGATACACCTACTCTGGGCAAGAGATTCTACCCGATCTATTCCTCTCATGATTTTATACACCTCTATAAGATCACCCCTCATCCTCCTGCGCTCCAGATTAATAGATTCCGAGCCCGCTCAACCTCTCCCTATAGCTCACAGCCTCTGGTCCTGGCAACAACTTTGTACATCTTCTCTGCACCCTTTCCAACATAACAACATCTTTCCTATAACATGGTGCTCAGAACTGAACACAATACTGTAAATGCGGCCTCACCAACGTATTATATAATTGTCACATGACCTCCCAACACTGCCTCACAGCGCCAGAGACCCCGGTTCGATCCCGACTACGAGTGCTGTCCGTACGGAGTTTGTACGTTCTCCCCGTGACCCGCGTGGGTTTTCTCCGAGATCTTCGGTTTCCTCCCACACTCCAAAGATTAATGTAGATTAATTGACTTGGTATAAATGTAAATTGTCCCTAGTGTGTGTAGGATAGTGTTAGTGTGCGGGGATCACTGGTCAGCGCGGACCCGGTGGGCCGAAGGGCCTGTTTCCATTCTGTATCTCCAAACTAAACTCAACTATTGCTATTAAACTACATACTTCTAACTACCTGATCCGCTGAGTTACTCCAGCACTTTGTGTCGTGCTCTGTAAACTAGCATCTGCAGTTCCTTGTTTCGACGAACTGTATTGGTCGCACTAGGGACGGGCTTTTGTTTTGCACAAATATCGTTTTTTAAATTTTTATGTTTTTTATTTTTATTTATTAGAAGTACATTACATTACAACCAATTACATTAGTACTCGTCACGTAGATCTTATTACAATTAATGTACTCCGTCATTTTTTACACTAATAAAGGGAAAGGATGAGATTGAGAGAAAGGAGAAAGTGAAGGGAAAAAGCGAAAGTGTAAAAAACGTGACAACATAAAAGAACAAAGACCCTATGAGAAAGAAATTTAAAAAAAAAAGAATTAAGAAATAGACCCTAAAAAAGAAAAAAAAAGAGAAAGAGGGACAAGAGAAAAACAGATAGTTTTTGTAAGCATCACGCAAATGGGACATACCAACTCTCCAGCTTTCATCCCCCCTTACCTGACCTCAGTTTTAATTTATTGCTCCTTATTTGTTTATGATGTTATCCAGGAGTATTGTGTCTCCGGGCCAGTTATGCTGCTGCAAGCAAGAATTCCGTTGTTCCGTTTTCGACAATTAAAGACTCTTAGACTAAAGTCTATTGACTCTTAACTTTTTTTTAGCCAAGTTTAGAGATACAACGCGGAAACAGGCCCTTCGGCCCACCGAGTCCGCGCCGACCAGCGACCGCTAGCACTATCCTACACGCAATTTGCAATTTTACCAAAGCCAATTAACCTACACATCTGTATGTCTTTGTGGAGTGTGGGAGGAAACCGGAGCACCCGGAGAAAACCCACGCAGGTCACGGGGAGAATGTACAAATTTCTTACAGACAGCGCCCGTAGTCAGGATCGAACCCGGGTCTCTGGCGCTGTGAGGCAGCAGCACTACCGCTGCGCCACTTGAAGACTAAGATCAACTAAGTCCCTCCCTGTTCTCCTATCTCTTTATCGTGTTTACATAGTCCATCGACCTCTGCACCTCCTTGAAGCTTCCAGCCCGAGATTCTCCACTAATCTGCCTTGCCGTGCATTGGGTAGGTAAGACACAAAGGGCATAAAGGATTTTTAAACCTCTTAATCAAAAGGTTCCAATTACAGTGAAGCGATTTATTGCTGGAATCCGCCACCTGTTTCCAATTCACGGACCATTAAGGAAATTGATTATGCAATGAATTTAGGAATATCGCTTAAATTGGTTGGTATTAAAGGATGGAATGTCCCTGGGGGAAGGTTATTGTGTGTTTGCAGGCAGTGCATGATGCCCAGCGTAATACAAATGAACGTAGTTAAGGAAATATATCAGAAATCAAAACGACTTCATGATGGGACACACCTGTTGAATCAGGACCGGGGGGCAAAGATTAGACGGACTCAGACCAAGAGCATGAAAGACAGCCAAAACTTTCATCCCCCTTCTAATGTTCCCAGGACTTCCCCAAACAATTACGACTAATGACATGATTCTGAGGACTAGCTGCCGCTGTTAAGTAGGAAGGCCAGCAACCAATTAGTAGAAAATAAGATACTGTAAGTGGAACAAAAAATACACAAATGGCAAAGCGGAACATGTCACTCTCTCGTGCTCTGCTGTATAAGATATAAAATCATGAGAGGAATAGATCGGGTAGACGCACAGAGACTCTTGCCCAGAGTAGGGGAATCGAGGACCAGGGGACGTAGGTTTAAGGTGAAGGGGAAAAGATTTAATAGGAATCTGAGGGGTTACCTTTTCATACAAAGGGTGGTGGGTGTATGGAACGAGCTGCCAGAGGAGGTAGTTGAGGCAGGAACTATCCCAATGTTGAAGAAACAGTTAGACAGGTACATGGAGGGATTTTGACTAGTGTAGCTGGGACATGTTGGCCGGTGTTGGGCCGAATGGCCTGTTTCCACGTTGTATCATTCTATGACTCTATGACGCTCTAAGGACATGGCTAATCTAACAGTGCTTCATCTCTGTTTTCCAATCTACCTGTGGTAGTCTTTCATCTAATGTGTGATCAAAAGTCAAGTCACCTCTGGCTTACAGTCATACATCATGGAAACAGGCCCTTCGGCCCAACTTGCCCGTGCCGACCAACATGCCCCATCTACACCAGTCCCACCTGCCTGCGCTAGGCCCATATCCCTCCAAACCTGTCCTATCCATGAACTTATCCAAATGTTTATTTGTGATGTTGTGATGGTACCTGCCTCAACTACCTCCTCCAGCAGCTCGTTCCATACACCTATCACCCTAGGTGTAAAAAGGTTTGCCCCTCAGGTTCCTATTAAATCTTCCCCCCCCCCCCCTCTCTCTTCCTTGTGCCCCCCCCCCTGTGTGCAAGTCCAGGTGGGGCACAAGGAAGAGAGAGGGAAGGAAGAGGAAGAAATTAATTAAAACTCCAGGATATAGCAATATTTGTAGACATGTTAACAGAATATTAATAGCACCAAATTATTTTCATGCTGACACATAGATTCTAGTAGAATCTCGCATCAATTTGTAGGTGAATATATATTTAACATACAATTAAATTAATTTATAGGAAGGAACTGCAGATGCTGGTTTAAACCGAAGACAGACACAAAATGCTGGAGTAACTCAGCAGGTCAGGCAGCATTTCTGGAGAGAAGGAATGGGTGACATTTCGTTTCATGGCATGCAGGTGCAGCAGGCAGTGAAGAAAGCGAATGGTATGTTAGCATTCATAGCAAAAGGATTTGAGTATAGGAGCAGGGAGGTTCTACTGCAGTTGTACAGGGTCTCGGTGAGACCACACCTGGAGTATTGCGTACAGTTTTGGTCTCCTAATCTGAGGAAGGACATTCTTGCCATTGAGGGAGTACAGAGAAGGTTCACCAGACTGATTCCTGGGATGTCAGGACTTTCATATGAAGAAAGACTGGATAGACTCGGCTTGTACTCGCTAGAATTTAGAAGATTGAGGGGGGATATTATAGAAACTTACAAAATTCTTAAGGGGTTGGACAGGCTAGATGCAGGAATATTGTTCCCAATGTTGGGGAAGTCCAGAACAAGGGGTCACAGTTTAAGGATAAAGGGGAAATATTTTAGGACTGTGAAGAGAAAAACATTTTTTACACAGGGAGTGGTGAATCTGTGGAATTCTCTGCCACAGAATGTAGTTGAGGCCAGTTCATTGGCTATATTTAAGAGGGAGTTAGATGTGGCCCTTGTGGCTAAAGGGATCAGGGGTTATGGAGAGAAAGCAGGTATAGGATACTGAGTTGGATGATCGGCCATGATCATATTGAATGGCGGTGCAGGCTCGAAGGGCCGAATGGCCTACTCCTGCACCTATTTTCTATGTTTCTATGTTTCTATGAGACCCTTCTTCAGCAAATGAAATTCATTTAGGGTGACACGGTGGCGCAGTGGTAGAGTTGCTGCCTTATAGCGCTTGCAGCGACAGAGACACGGGTTCGATGCCGACTACGGGTGCTGTCTGTACGATGTTTGAACGTTCTCCCCGTGACCTGCGTGGGTTTTATTTGAGATCTTCGGTTTCCTCCCACACTCCAAAGACGTGCAGGTTTGTAGGTTAATTGGCTTTGGTATAAGTGTAAATTGTCCCTAGCGTGAGTAGGGTAATGTTAGCGTGCGGGGATCGCTGGTCGGCGCGGACCCGGTGGGGCCTGTTTCCACGCTGCATCTTTGAACTCAACTAAAGACTGAACCTTTGGACTAGTTTAGGAAGAAATCAAATATCTGCTGCTTTGTTAAACCTTCCTTTAACCTGCGGGGAGTCTCTGTTAACCTCTCATTATTTTCTATCTTGACCTTGTGTTTTAACAGGATAGTAATTGCTAATAGAATATATTTACTGCTTGATAAGAATCAATAGATTTTACTGGTCCTAAAAATACATTACCCTAGATATTTAGATACAGTTCTTTTCTATTTAACAGTGATATCTTAACGTGAGTAAATAGTAATTAGAGGACACTGGTGAATTGTAGAGAATCGCTAATTGAATGCAGATTAACGCAAAAAGCTGGAGTAACTCAGCGGGACGGGCAGCATCCCGGGAGAGAAGAATGGGTGGCGTTTCGGGTCGAGACCCTTCTTCAGACTTTTAATTAAGATTATTCAAACTTTTACAAATATGAAGGAGACTGCTTGTAAGATTGTAAGATTGAAACAGAGTGGAAACAGGCCCTTCGGTCCACCCATTCACCTACTCACACTAGTTCATAAGATCATAAGATCATAAGGGATAGGAGCAGAATCTCCCCGTAACCCCGGACACCCGTACTAAACAAGTAGTTCAATTTGATCTCATTTTCTCATCCACACCCTACACACTAGGGGGCAATTTTGGCGTGGCCAATTAACCTACAAACCCGCACGTCTTGGGATGTGGGAGGAAACCGGAGCACCCGGAGTAAACCCACGCGGTGACAGGGTGAAGGTTCAAACTGCACCCCAGGTCAGGATCAAACCCAGGTATCTGGAACCGTGAGACAGTAGCTCCACCATTCCGCACCACTATGTCACAATGGGTAGAAATGCTGCCTCATCTTCCAAACTGAATATGAGTGAATAAAACATGCAACATTTCCGAATTAAAATATCAGTTCAAGTCATTTTTAATGTTTCTGACTAGTCTTGAAAACTGTATGCTGCACTTTAGTTCTCTGTGGACGATCAAACATGTCTTAAGATCATAAGACATTAAGAGATAGGAGCAGAATTAGGCCATTCAACCCATCAAGTCTACTCCGCCATTCAATCATGACAGATCGATCTCTCCCTCCTAAATCTCCTGCCTTCTCCCAATAACCTCTGACACCCATACTAATCAAGAGTCTAGCTATCAATACCTTAAAAATATCCACCGACTTGGCCTTCACAGCCTTCTGTGGCAAAGAATTCCACAGATTCACCACCCTCTGACTAAAGAAATTCCTCTTCATCTACTTCCAAAAAGAATGGCCTTTAATTCTGAGGATATGACCTCTGGTCCTAGACTCTCCCACCAGTACAAACATCCTCTCCACATCCACTCCATCCAGGCCTTTCACTATTCCGTATGTTTCAATGAGGTGTCCCCTCATCCTTCTGAACTCCAGCGAGTAGAGGCCCAGCGCCAGATGGAAAGGATAACAAACGGAGAGTACACTGAGGGATAGGATATACCGGCATTTGGATGGGCAAGGGCTGATTAGGGATAGTCAGCATGGTTTTGTACGCGGGAGGTCGTGTCTCACAAATCTGATTGATTTTTTTGAAGGTGTGACCAAAAAGGTTGATGAGGGCAGATCTGTACATGTTATGTACATGGACTTCAGTAAGGCGTTCGACAAGGTTCCACATGGTAGGCTGCTCTGGAAGGTTAGATCGCATGGGATCCAAGGAGAGATAGCTGAATGGATAGCAAATTGGCTTCAAGGAAGGAAGCAGAGGGTGATGGTGGAAGGTTGCTTCTCAGACTGGATGCCTGTGACTCATGGTGTGCCTCAGGGTATGGTGCTGGCAAGGCAATATTAGCAAGTTTGCTGATGATACAAAAGTGGGTAGTTTTGCAGATAGTGAAGATGGTTGTGAACGATTGCAGCAGGATCTGGATCGATTGGCCAGGGGGGCGGAGGAATGGTTGATGGAATTTAGTACAGAGAAGTGTGAAGTGTTGCATTTTGGGACCTTCAATAAGGGAAGGACCTACACAGTGAATGGTAGGCCTCTGGGTAGTGTTGTAGAGCAGAGGGGTCTATGAGTACAGGTGCCCCCAAGGTCGAGTCACAGGTAGATAAGGTGGTCAAAAAGACTCTTGGCACTTTGGCCTTCTTCAGTCAGAGTATAGAAGTTGGGAGGTCATGTTCGGAGGAGAATGCTCGGAGGCTGCAAGGTGACTTGGATAGGCTGGGTGAGTGGGCAAATGCATAGCAGATGCAGTATAATGTTGATAAATGTGAGGTTATCCACTGGTGGCAAAAACAGGAAAGTATATTATCTGAATGGTGGCCGATTAGGAAAAGGGGAGATGCAACGAGACCTGGGTGTCATGGTACACCAGTCATTAAAAGTAGGCATGCAGGTGCAGCAGGCAGTGAAGAAGGCGAATGGTTTGTTAGCATTCATAGCAAAAGGATTTGAGTATAGGAGCAGGGAGGCTCTACTGCAGTTGTACAGGGCCTTGGTGAGACCACACCTGGAGTATTGCGTACAGTTTTGGTCTCCTAATCTGAGGAAAGACAATCTTGACATAGAGGGAGTACAGAGAAGGTTCACCAGACTGATTCCTGGGATGTCAGGACTTTCATATGAAGAAAGACTGGATAGACTCGGTTTGTACTCGCTAGAATTTAGAAGATTGAGGGGGGATCTTATAGAAATGTACAACATTCTTAAGGGGTTGGACAGGCTAGATACAGGAAGATTGTTCCCGATGTTGGGGAAGTCCAGAACAAGGGGTCACAGTTTAAGAATAAGGGGGAAATCTTTTAGGACCGAGATGAGGAAAAAAAAATTCACACAGAGAGTGGTGAATCTCTGGAATTCTCTGCCACAGAAGGTAGTTGAGGCCAGTTCATTGGCTATATTTAAGAGGGAGTTAGATGTGGCCCTTGTGGTTAAAGGGATCAGGGGGTATGGAGAGAAGACAGGTACAGGATACTGAGTTGGATGATCAGCCATGATCATATTGAATGGCGGTGCAGGCTCGAAGGGCCGAATGGCCTACTCCTGCACCTATTTTCTATGTTTCTATGTTTCTATGTTGCAGTTATATAAGACGCTGGTGAGACCGCATTTAGAATATTGTGTTCAGTTCCGGGCACCATGTTATAGGAAAGATATTGTCAAGCTGCAAGGATTCAGAGAAGATTTATGAGGATGTTGCCCGGACTAGAGGGTGTGAGCTATAGGGAGAGGTTGAGTAGGCTGGGACATATTCCTTGGAGCGCAGGAGGATGAGGGGTGATCTTATAGAGGTGTACATAATCATGAGAGGAATAGATCGGGTAGATGCACAGAGTCTTTTACCCAGAGTAGGGGAATCGAGGACCAGAGGACATAGGTTCAAGGTGAAGGGGAAAAGATTTAATAGGGAATTCGAGGGGTAACTTTTTCACACAATGGTGGTGGGTGTATGGAACAAGCTGCCAGAGGAGGTAGTGAGGCAGGGACTATCCCATCGTTTAAGAAACAGTTAGACAGGTACATGGATAGGACAGGTTTGGAGGGATATGGACCAAGTGCAGGCAAGTGGGACTAGGGTAGATGGGACATTGTTGGCCGGTGTGGGCGAGTTGGGCCGAAGGGCCTGTTTCCACACTGTATCACTCTAGGACTCTATCTTATGTTAAGCTACTGATTCCTGTCTTTCTTTTAACTGTCTCCCCATTGTTTTGTGACTGTACATCCATGGTGGCTATTACTGTTATTCTGACACAGATTCCTGACCTGCACTTCATTAGCTATGTGTCACTGGTGACCTGGGTTTCTCACACGTGATGTTTAGGAAGGAACTGCAGATGTTGGTTTACACTGAAGATGGATGCAAAGTGCCGGAGTACTCAGCGGGTCAGGCAGCATCTCTGGAGAGAAGGAATGCAGAGGTGACGTTTCAGGTCTGGACCCTTCTTCAGACTGAGAATCAGGGAAGAGAGAAACTAGAGGTATGAAAAACTGCAGAACTAATCAGAGCCGGCACCGATGACTCAGGAAAGTGGAGCCCACAATGCTCCATTGTTGGCTGTGGACGAGGTGATAGCAAATGGAAGATTGACTTGGGTGGGGGAGGGACGGAGAGAGAGGTTGAAGTTAGAGATGTCAATGTTCATACCGCTGGGGTGTAAGCTGCCCAAGCGAAATATGAGGTGCTGTTCCTCCAATTTGCGTTTGGCCTGACTCTGGCAATGGAGGAGGCCCAGGACAGAAAGGTCAGTGTGGGAATGGGAGGGGGACTTAAAAAGTTTGGTAACTGGGAGATTATGCAGGCCAAGGTGGACTGAGCGGAGGTGTTCAGCAAAACCATGGTCCAGTCTGTGCTTGGTCTCACTAATATACAGGAGTTCACACCATGAGCTACGGATGCAGTAGATGACGTTGGAGGAGGTGCAGGTGAACCTCTGCCTCACCTGGATGGACTGTTTCTGAAAGTCCAGCGTAGTCTATTGTCCAGTATCCAAGGACTCCTCATGATGTATCTGTGGTGGAAGAGAGGCGGGTCTTGGTGATGGGAACTGAGGCCCAATACTGATTACTGTTCTCCCCGTGACCTGCGTGGGTTTTCTCTGGGATCTCAGGTTTCCTCCCACACTCCAAAAACGTACAGGTTTGTAGGTTAATTGGCTTTGGAAAAATTGTAAATTGTCCCTAGTGTGTGTGGTCAAGTGTTGGTGTGCGGCGATCATTTTTTTGGCGTGGACTCAGTGGGCCGAAGGGCCGGTTTCTGCACTATATCGCTAAAATTAAAAATTAAAACAATTTTTTTAATTGGGAGTTGATTGGCGATACAATAGGCTGCAGTCACTGGAATCTTGATTAAAACACAAAGTGGTGGAGGAACTCAATGGGTCAGGCAGCATCTGGGGAGGGACAGACAACATTTGGTTCAGTCTGAAGAAGGTTCGTGACCTGAAATATTGTTTGTCAATTTCCCATCACAGATACTGCCTGACCCGTTGAATTCCTCCAGAACATTTTATTCGGAATAGAAGTCCAACTCTCCCCACTTTCTAACCAACTCCTCACTCGTGTGACCCAATTATCAGGCAACTGGATCATCCTACCACAACTAGAGAGCTTCACACAAACCAACCTCCCTTCCATTGACTCCATCTACACCTCACGCTGCCTCGGCAAGGCCAGCAGCATCATCAAGGACCAGTCGCACCCTGGCCACTCCCTCTTCTCCCCTCTCCCATCGGGCAAAAGGTACAGAAGTGTGAAAACACACACCTCCAGATTCAGGGACAGTTTCTTCCCAGCTGTTATCAGGCAACTGAACCATCCTACCACAACCAGAGAGCAGAGCTCTACTACCATCTACCTTATTGGTGACCCTCGGACTATCCTTGATTGGACCTTGCTGGCTTTACCTTGCACTAAACAATAGACAATAGACAATAGGTGCAGGAGTAGGCCATTCGGCCCTTCGAGCCAGCATCCCCATTCAATGTGATCATGGCTGATCATCCCCAATCAGTACCCCGTTCCTGCCTTCTCCCCATATCCCCTGACTGCTATTTTTAAGAGCCCTATCTAGCTCTCTCTTGAAAGCATCCAGAGAACCTGCCTCCACCGCCCTCTGAGGCAGAGAATTCCACAGACTCACAACTCTCTGTGAGAAAAAGTGTTTCCTCGTCTCCGTTCTAAATGTTATTCCCTTATCATGTATCTATACACTGTAAATGGCTCGATTGTAATCATGTATTGTGTTTCCGCTGACTGGATAACATGCAGCAAAGGCTTTTCACTGTACCTCAGTACACAATAAACTAAACTGAAACTGAAACTGACCTGTAACGTCACCTGTTCCTTTTCTCCAGAGATGCTGCCCGACCCGCTGTCTATCTTCCACTATTCGGAGGTGATTGGCGATACAATAGACTGCAGTTGCTGGGATCTTCATTAAAACACAAAGTGCTTGAGGAACTCAATGGGTTAGGCGGCATCTGGGGAGGGGATAGACAAGGCAACATTTGGATCGGTCTGAAGAAGGGCCCCGACCTGAAAAATTAACATAGAAACATAGAAAATAGGTGCAGGAAGAGGCCATTCGGCCCTTCGAGCCAGCACCACCATATCCCTTGATTCCACTAGCCCCTAGAGCTCTATCTAACTCTCTCTTAAATCCATCCAGTGATTTGGCCTCCACTGCCCTCTGTGGCAGGGAATTCCATAAATTCACAACTCTCTGGGTGAAAAAGTATTTTCTCACCTCAGTCTTAAATAGCCTCCCCTTTATTCTAAGACTGTGGCCCCTAGTTGTCGACTCGCCCAACACTGGGAACATTTTTCCTGCATCTAGCTTGTCCAGTCCTTTTATAATTTTATATGTTTCTATAAGATCCCCCCTCATCCTTCTAAACTCCAGTGAATACAAGCCTAGCCTTTTCAATCTTTCCTCATATGACAGTCCCGCCATCCCAGGGATCAATCTCGTGAACCTACGCTGCACTGCCTCAATCACAAGGATGTCCTTCCTCAAATTAGGAGACCAAAACTGTACACAATACTCCAGATGTGGTGTCACCAGAGCCCTATACAACTGCAGAAGAAATTGTCTGTCAATTTTCAACCACAGGTACCTCCTGACCCATTGAGTTCCTCCAGCACTTTTTATTGGGAGTAGAAGTCCAACTATCCCCACTTTCTAACCAATTTCCTCACTCAACTGACCCAGTTATCATGCAACTAAATCATCCTACCACAACTAGAGAGCAGTCCGGAACTACCATCTACCTCAGACTATCTTTGTTACAGTTCAGATTAGTTTATTGTCACATGTCCCTAGGTACGGTGCAAAACTTTTTGTTGTGTGCTAACCAGTCAGCAGAAAGACACACAATTATAATCAATCCATTTACAGTGTATACTGTGGATACATAATAAGGGAATAACGTTTAGTGCAAGGTAAAGCCAGCAAAGTCCAATGAAGTCTGAGGGACATCAAAGAGATAGATAGTAGTTCAGGACTGCTCTCTGGTTGTGGTAGGATGATTCAGTTGCCTGATAACAGCTGGGAAGAAACTGTCCCTGAATCTGGAGGTGTGCGTTTTCACACCTCTGTACCTCTTGCCTGATGGGAGAGGGGAGAAGAGGGAGTGGCCAGGGTGCGACTGGTCCTTGATGATGCTGCTGGCCTTGCCGAGGCAGCGTGAGGTGTAAATGGAGTCAATGGAAGGGAGGTTGGTTTGTGTGATGGTCTGGGCTACGTCCACAATTCATAGGAATTTCTTGCGGTCTTGGATGGAGCTGTTCCCAAACCAAGCTGTGATCCATCCTGATAAAATGCTTTCTATGGTCCAACTAACTCCACTTTCTAACCAATTCCTCACCCATGTAATCGAGTTAAATAGAAACTGAATCATCCTACCACAACTAGAGACCATCCTGAACTACTGCAGTCCGTCCTTTCACCCTTTTTTATTTTTATTTTTAGTCCTGTCAAAAAACAAATGTTAGTTGGAGGTCTTTTATGTGGTGGGTGGGGGAGAGGGGAAGGGGGGAACTTTATTTCCTAGTCCCTACCTGGTCGGAGAGGCGGCTTCCCTCCGAGCTGTTTCTTCGCCCCTTCCTCGCGGCCCACCATCGAAACTGGAGCGGCGTTTCCTGTCGGGACCGGCCGGGACTACAGCTTCGGCGGCGGCACAGCGCTGGGATACCAACATGGAGCGGGCGATGCCTTACCGGGTCGCCGTGCGGTAAGCTCCGGAGTGCGGTGACCGCCGACTCCAACATCGAGGAGCTGCGGCAGCGGAGTCTGTAGCAATGTTACAAAATTTTGAGATTTTAAGAATAAAGTCTGCAATTTATCCCATCAGATAAAGCATAAAAAGAAGTTTAATTTGACACCTAATTCACTTTCATATCTTCAGTATTAAAAAAGATATGGCAATTCTCATACTCGGAAATTAGCATCTTGTTCCCTATTGCTTTTCCATTGACTTAACACAAAAGCTGTGATCGAGGACAGTCAAAAGCCCATAACTTTCTTAAAAATTAAGAGAACTGAAAGAAATTTGCAGTTATTATAGATTGAAGCATTCTGAAACAAATATGAAACAATCTTACTTGGAAGACATGAAATTAAAGCATATAATTAGTTTGTTACCTAATTGTAGCTAATTACAAAATTCAATTACTAGATCTAAACATCTATCAATTTCTTAAGAATAGATTAACATTTTTAAATAGCCTAAGTTTCCAAATAACATTCACACAAGAATTCACAATATAACATAATTTTTAAATCTCATTGTCATTGTACAGGCCAAATGGAAGGAATTGAATGTTTAATACCTGTAAATTAATGGGCATTTATATCATCTTGCGAGTGAGGTTTTCTGGAACGCGATCTTTTGGAACGTTCATTTGCGGTGAATTTAACCCCGTATCGGCATGAAAAATTCTGCCGTTAATTCGGGGAATAAAATCACCATTTCGCATGAAAAAATGTGAATTAAAGGCTTCTTTAGAAGCACTTTTATACATTAAAATAAACCACTTTCGTTTACCTGTCCCGTACGTGAAATCCGTCCCCATTGTCAGCGTTGACGGCTTCAGCAGATGATTTTAAAATGACTCCAGCGCGGACATTGTCGATTTAATAATAATAAAAAATACACAAAACGCCCCAAGGAACGATTTTTCAGCAAACGCTTGTACTCCATCGAAATATAATACAGGACAAGGTAGGAGAAACCCGCGTTTTAACTCTGCCCCCCCTTAAAGGCACCAAAATCGCGCACACGGCCAGTGGCAGAATTACAGCGACGCTCAGGGTAAGTATTGTAACATACCTAGAGCCTGGGATCCAAGATCGCCGGGCTCGGAGCGCCAGCCAACGCGGCCTGAGGACTACGGGCGCCGCGGTCTCCGGGGAGGAAGCGGCCGCTCCAGACATTTCCAAGCCGCTGAGGGGTGTTTCACCCAACGCCGGAGTTCCAGCTTCCCGGCAAGAGGGTCTGAAAACATCGGACTGGCTGCGGAGGCCACAAATAGGCCCCGACCTCGGGTGATTCACAGAGGAAGAGGAATGAACTTTTTGATGCCTTTCCCCACAGTGGAAAATGTTGATTCTGTGGTGGGGGGACGTTCATGTTGAATTCTATAATGTGTTGTGTCATTTTTCTGATTTTTAATTTTTCTATGGATGTATAGAAACTTAATTATTTATTTTATTATTTATTTTATGTAAAGCAATTTGGTTTCAACGCGAGTTGATTTAAACGTGCTATATAAATAAAATTTACTTACTTACTTACTTACTGTCTACCTCATCGGTGACCCTCAGACTATCTTTGATCGGACTTTACTGGCTTTACCTTGCACTAAACGTTATTCCCTTTATCACACTGTGGATGGCTCGATTGTAATCATGTATTGTCTTTCCGCTGACTGGATAGCACGCAGCAAAAACTTTTCACTGTACCTCGGTACACGTGACAATAAACTAAACCGGACAACATTTTGGGTCAGTCTGAAGAACGGTTTTGACTTGAAAAATTATCTGTCCATTTCGCAGCACAGCTACTGCCTGACCCTTTGAGTTCCTCCAGCAGTTTTTATTGGGAGTAGATGACCAACTATATCCACTTTCAACCGATTCCTCACTCAACTGATCCTTCTCCATTCCCCCACGTTTGTCCCCATGGGGAACTTTTCTCACCCCAACGCAATGTGGACTTCATCCAATGTGTATAAAATCATGAGAGGAATAGATCGGGTAGATGCACAGAGTCTCTTGCCCAGAGTAGATGAATTGAGGACCAGAGGACATCACTTTAAGTTGAAAGGGAAAAGATTGAATAGGAATTTGAGGGGTGACTTTTTGGCGGGTGTACGGAACGAGCTGCCAGAGGAGGCAGTTGACACTGGGACTATCCCAACGTTAGTCAGGTACGTGGATGGGACTGGTTTGGAGGGATATGGACCAAGCGCAGGCAGGTGGGACGAGTGTAGGTGGGACATGGTTGTGGGCCAAAGGCCTGTTTCCACACTGTATCATTCTATGACTACAATATCGGATGCCAAGCTCGGTAATGCGTACACCACTGTGTTTTTAATTGTGCTTCAGTGTGGAGATGAAAAAGTAAAGCCCGGGTTTTGAAATAGTGCACCAAAATAGGCTTTGTTGTTTTTGGAATAAAACGTAAAACAAAGGCACATCAGTCTTCCTCATCAATGATTAATTCAAGCCAGCTGTTTGCATGACATTTTGTTTGGTGACATAGTTGGAGAAAACACAGCGAAGTGATTGTTCCCAATAACATGAGCATTGATGGCATGAAATCTCGATATATGGTATGGTTTGTAAATGTATCTAAAACCGTACACTGTGATATCACTTCCAGATCTTCATTCTACAAAAGCAAAGGCATGATATTAATTTAATTGTGACATATTTTGCATTATCGGGACAATTGCCATTTTTAAGTAGCTAAAATTAAGACACGTTTATTGAACAGAGTTATGTAAGAAAAAGGCCACCAGGATTCATCCAGTTACCAATTCAAATGTGATTTTAAACATGTCTTTGGCTTGGAAGTAATATTTTAAATGCTTGCATTTAATTAAGTTGACTACTTTCAGCAGAAATAACTTGAGGTTCATGAGAGGAATAGATCGGGTAGATGCACAAGTTTCTTGCCAGGAGTAGGTGAATCGTGGACCAGAGGACATAGGTTTAAGGTGAAGGGGAAAAGTTTAATAGGAATCTGAGGGGTAACTTTTTCACACAAAGGGTGGTGGGTGTATGGAACGAGCTGCCAGAGGAGATAGTTGAGACTGGGACTATCCCAACGTTTAAGAAACAGTTAGACAGGTACATGGATAGGACAGGTTTGGAGGGATATGGACAAAACGCAGGCAGGTGGAACTAAGGTAGCTGGGACATGCTGGCCAGTGTGGGCAAGTTGGGCTGAAGGGCCTGTATCCACGCTGTACCACTCTATGACTCTTAAGACTCTATGACTCTAGGTTTGAAAGATTATTGTGATGTATTGCTGCTACAGATTCTGACGGCTATTTAACAAAGTAACATCTTTAAATGTAGACCTTTTAAATAGGGGCTGCATGGTGGCGCAGCAGTAGAGTTACTGCCTTACCGCACCTGAGAACGGGTTCGATCCTGACCATGGGTGCTGTCTGTACAGAGTTTGTACATTCGCCCCGTGGCCTGTGTGTGTTTTCTCCGGGATCTTCAGTTTCCTCACATACTTCAAAGACGTACAGGTTTGTAGGTTAATTATTTTTTGGTATAAAGTGTAAAATTGTCCCTTGTGTGTGTAGGGTAGTATTGATGTGGGGGGGTCGCTGGTCGGTGCGGACTCGGTGGGCCGAAGGGCAAGTTTCCACGCTTGATCCCTAAACTAAATTAAACTAAATCAAAGGCTTTATTCAGATAAATCGGTCCAATATATCAGGGAACAATACAATTATCTAGTTTCTGAGAACAAGATATAAGGAGGCAGTTAACTAAGCACACACCATTAGTTAACGGATGTTATGTTAGTACAGAGTAAGTTCATTCCTCACAGGGTAATGGGGATGAGAGAGTAAATATTGTCACCACATCCTTAGAATTGATAATGTGAGAAAGAACTGCAGATGCTGGATACAATCGAAGGTGGACACAAAAAGCTGGAGTAACTCAGCGGGTGAGGCAGCATCTATACTGCTTCACCCACTGAGTTACTCCAGCTTTTTGTATCCACCTTGAAATTGAGAGCCTGCTGAATGTTTAACATTGAAAAGGTTAGTTTAGTTTAGGTTAGAGATATAGCACGGAAACAGGCCCTTCGGCCTCTCGAGTCCAACACCCTGTACACCAACACTATCCTACACACACTGGGGACAATTTACACATTTTTTTACCAAAGCCAATTAACCTACAAACCTGCACATCTTTGGAGTGTGAGAGGAAACCGGAGCACCCGGAGAAAACCACGAGGTCACGGGGAGAACGTGCAAACTCCACACAGACAGCGCACATAGTCAGGATGGAACCCTGGTCTCTGGCGCTGTGAGGCAGCGACTCTACTCACCGCGCCACCCTAACAAAAAGGTTTTGTCTCCAATGGTTGGAGAGGATTTTATTTTAAAGTATTTGTAGCACATTCACGCTTTCTTTACGAAGTGTTCAATTTTGTTATTAATATATTTTAAATATATATAATATAACATAATATATATATTATAATTATATATAATATAATTTCATATATAATATAATATATATATTATAATTATATATAATATAATATCATATATAATATAATTATATATAATATAATATAATATAATATAATATATATATAATATAAAGATGTATAAAATAAAATAAATAATCAAATTTTAAAAAACAGTGTTCCCAGTTTCAACTCAAACATGTGGAAGTACAAACATGTATAGGACCGCGGGTGGTAGACAAAATGCTGCAGTAAATTGCGGGACAGACAGCATCTCTGGGGAATCTAAAGGGCGGTCTGTATAGAAGGAAACTCTATTATTTCCACACTTTCCATACGATAGGGTACGATAGAACTTCATTTATCCCAGGAGGGAAATTGATCTGCCAACAGTCATAAAACTCAAAATACATGAAACATGAAATTAAAGTGACGAGTGGAAAGGATTGGTGTTGTGCAAAGATTGGGGGGGGGGGGGCAGTCTCAGTCTACCCCACGACAGAAGGGGGAGGAATTGTACAGTTTATCCCGAGTTCAGCTTATCCCACAGTCCCAGATTCACACCGATTTCTACGCGGTCTTTCAGTGAGTAGAAGATTGTTCAGTCGGTCTGAAGAACGGTCCCGCCCCGAAACACCACCTCTCCATGTTCTCCACAGATGCTGCCTGACCCGCTGAGTTACTCCAGCATCTCTGTGTCTTTGAGAAGGTTAGGTCACCCCGGGAGACCGGCTTGGCTTCCGCGCTCTCTATCGGGATCAACGCTGCACCAAAGTGCTTTCTGGTACAACTGGGTCTTCAGTCGCGTTGGCCTGTTTCGCAAAAGACACAACCTCGCCTCTGTAGCCCGTGGGGGAACTCAACGGGCCAGGCAGCATCTCTGGAGAGAAGGAATGGGTGACGTTTCGGGTCGAGACCCTTCCCCTGGCTGAAAGCCGATAATAACTTTCTCAACTAAGACCTCAGTAAAGGAAAGGACCATTAGACTTTAGAGATATAGCGGGGGACGCCAGTGCTATTTCAACGTTTAAGGGACATGTCGACAAGTACAAGTATGTACATGTATATATATGATGTATTCAAGAGAGAGTTAGATATAGCTCTTAGGGCTAACGGAATCAAGGGATATGGAGAGAAAGCAGGAACGGGGTACTGATTTTGGATGATCAGCCATGATCATATTGAATGGCGGTGCTGGCTCGAAGGACCGAATGGCCTATTTTCAATGTACTATGTATCTGTGTTTCTACATGGTACTTGGACAGGTTTAGAGGGATATGTGCCAATCGCAGGTAGGTGGGACTGGTGCAGAGGGGACGTTGGGCGGCGTGGGCAAGTTGGGGCAAGTTGGGCCGAATGGCCTGTTTCCATGCTCTATGACTCTAAAAAAAAAAGCCCTTCGGCTCACCCCATGCACAAGCACTATCCTACACATTGGGGACAAATTACAGAAGCCTATTAACCTACAAGCATGTACGTCTTTGGGGCGTGGAGCACCCGGAGAAATCAGAGAGAACGTGCAAACTCCGCGCGGACAGCAGTCAGGATCGAACCCGGGTCTCTGGCGCTGTGAGGCAGCAACTCTACCGCTGCGCCGACGAAAAATTGTCACCAAGGTCCACCCAGTTACCAATTCAAATGTGAATTTTGGCTTGTAAGTAATGTTTTTTGACATTGTCTCCGCCTTGTTTCCTGTGATATTTTACGCAGTTTCGTCTATTTTCAAGATACAGTATGGAAACGGGCCCTTCGGCCCGCCGAGTCCAGGCCGACCATGGATCACACTAGTTCTATGCCCTACACCCGATGGGCGGTTTACAGAAGCCAATTAGTCTACAACATAGAAACATAGAAACATAGAAAATAGGTGCAGGAGTAGGCCATTCGGCCCTTCGAGCCTGCACCGCCATTCAATACGATCATGGCTGATCATCCAACTCAGTATCCTGTACCTGCCTTCTCTCCATACCCCCTGATCCCTTTAGCCACAAGGACCACATTTAACTCCCTCTTAAATATAGCCAATGAACTGGCCTCAACTACTTTCTGTGGCAGAGAGTTCCAGAGATTCACCACTCTCTGTGTGAAAAAATGTTTTTCTCATCTCAGTCCTAAAAGATTTCACCCTTATCCTTAAACTGTGACCCCTTGTTCTGGACTTCCCCAACATCGGGAACAATCTTCCTGCATCTAGCCTGTCCAACCCCTTAAGAATGTTGTAAGTTCCTATAAGACCCCCCCCCCCTCAATCTTCTAAATTCCTGCACGTCTTTGGAAATATAAAAACAACCCTGCACGTCTTTGGAAATATAAATATCATATGAGTTATTATTTTACCATCTAACGTCTGAAATATGATCCTAGTGATACTATGCGGCGGTGCAGGCTCGAAGATAGTCCTGCATCTATTTTCTATGTTCTATGTTTCTATGAAATGTTCGCTCTGCTCACAAAGTGAGGTACAGCGAGGAACAGGGTAAATATAACAATGGTTTCATTTTCTTTAATTGGCAAATTAAACTCAAGTATCAAACAAAGTCCGATTTTACTCGTGTAACTCATTTAAGGAATATGATGCCAACAGTTCGACTGATTCCACGAGAGCGCGGCTGTTAAAATACTGGAAATGTAGAATTTCTGAATGCTTACAATATCGTCAAAACCCCGTAACAAGACACACACACAGCGACTGAAGTGTATAAAGTTATTTGTAAGGGAGCAACTGCAGATGTTGGTTTACACCCAAGAGAGACGCAAAAGGCTGGAGTAACTCAGCGGGACAGGCAGCGTCTCTGGGGAGAAGGAATGGGTGACGTTTCGGGTCGAGACCCTTCTTCAGACTGAAGAAGGGTCTCGACCCGAAAAGTCTTCTGTTTGTAAAGTTATTAGTGAATTCAGAAGGACAGCTGAGTGGTGCAATGTGGAACTAAATTCGACGTGTTTCGACTATGTTTATTTAAGAATGAACTGCAGATGCTGGAAAAATCGAAGGTAGACAAAAATGCTGGAGAAACTCAGCGGGTGAGGCAGCATCTATGGAGCGAAGGGATAGGTCTGAAGAAGGGTCTCGACCCGAAACGTCACCTATTCCTTCGCTCCATAGATGCTGCCTCACCCGCTGAGTTTCTCCGGCATTTTTGACCACGTTCGATTTTGATGTTGTGGCGATCAGTGAAACATGGTTGCAGGAGGGCTGTGATTGGAAACTAAATATTCCAGGATTTCGTTGCTTCAAGAGTGATAGAATTGGAGGGGCAAGAAGTGGGGGTGTTGCATTGCTTGTCAAGGAAGATATTGCAGCAGTGCTTTGGCAGGATAGATTAGAGGGCTCATCTAGGGAGGCTATTTGGGTGGAACTGAGAAATGGGAAAGGTGTAGCAACACTTATAGGGGTGTATTATAGACCGCCAAATGGGGAGCGAGAATTGGAAGAGCAAATATGTAAGGAGATAGCAGATATTAGTAGTAAGCACAAGGTAGTGATTGTGGGAGATTTCAATTTTCCACACATAGACTGGGAAACACATTCTGTAAAAGGGCTGGATGGTTTGGAGTTTGTAAAATGTGTGCAGGATAATTTTTTGCAGCAATACATAGAGGTACCTACTAGAGAAGGGGCAGTGCTGGACCTCCTGTTAGGAAATGAGACAGGGCAGGTGGCAGAGGTATGCGTTGGGGAGCACTTCGGGTCCAGTGATCACAATACCATTAGTTTCAATATAATTATGGAGAGGGTCAGAACTGAACCTAGGGTTGAGATTTTTGATTGGAGAAAGGCTAACTTTGAGGAGATGCGAAAGGATTTAAAAGGAGTGAATTGTGACATGTTGTTTTATGGGAAGGATGTAGAAGAGAAATGGAGGACATTTAAAGGTGAAATTTTAAGAGTACCGAATCTTTATGTCCCTGTTCGGTTGAAAGGAAATAGTAAAAATTGGAAAGAGCCATGGTTATCACGGGAAATTGGACACTTGATTCGGAAAAAGAGAGAGATCTACAATAATTATACGCAGCATGGAGTAAATGAGGTGCTTGAGGAGTATAAAGAATGTAGAAAGAATTTTAAGAAAGAAATTAGAAAAGCTAAAAGAAGATATGAGGTTGCTTTGGCAAGTAAGGTGAAAGTAAATCCAAAGGGTTTCTACAGCTATATTAATAGCAAAAGGATAACAAGGAATGAAATTGGTCCATTAGAGAGTCAGAGTGGACAGCTATCTGCAGAGCCAAAAGAGATGGGGGAGATATTGAACAATTTCTTTTCTTCGGTAATCACCAAGGAGAAGGATATGGAATTCTGTGAGGTAAGGGAAACAAGCAGAGTAGCAATGGAAACGATGAGATTCAAAGAAGAGGAGGTGCGGACACTTTTGAAAAATATGAAAACGGATAAGTCTCCAGGTCCTGACAGGATATTCCCTAGGACATTGGGGGAAGTTAGTGTAGAAATAGCAGGGGCTATGACAGAAATATTTCAAATGTCAATAGAAACGGGAATAGTGCCGGAGGATTGGCGTACTGCGCATGTTGTTCCGTTGTTTAAAAAGGGTTCTAAGAGTAAACCTAGCAATTATAGACCTGTTAGTTTGACGTCAGTGGTGGGCAAATTAATGGAAAGGATACTTAGAGATAATATATATAAGCATCTGGATAAGCAGGGTCTGATTAGGAACAGTCAACATGGATTTGTGCCTGGAAGGTCATGTTTGACTAATCTTCTTGAATTTTTCGAAGAGGTTACTAGGGAAATTGATGAGGGTAAAGCAGTGGATGTTGTCTATATGGACTTCAGTAAGGCCTTTGACAAGGTTCCTCGTGCAAGGTTGGTTAAGAAGATTCAATTGTTGGGTATTAATGGTGGAGTAGCAAGATGGATTCAACAGTGGCTGAATGGGAGATGCCAGAGAGTAATGGTGGATGGCTGTTTGTCAGGTTGGAGGCCGGTGACTAGTGGGGTGCCTCAGGGGTCTGTGTTGGGTCCACTGTTGTTTGTCATGTACATCAATGATCTGGATGATGGTGTGGAAAATTGGATTAGTAAATATGCAGATGATACTAAGATAGGTGGTGTTGTGGATAATGAAGTAGATTTTTAAAGTCTACAGAGAGATTTAGGCCATTTGGAAGAGTGGGCTGAAAGATGGCAGATGGAGTTTAATGCTGATAAATGTGAGGTGCTACATCTCGGCAGGACAAATCAAAATAGGACGTACATGGTAAATGGTAGCGAATTGAGGAATGCAGTTGAACAGATGGATCTAGGAATAACTGTGCATAGTTCCCTGAAGGTGGAATCTCATGTAGATAGGGTGATAAAGAAAGCTTTTGGTGTGCTGGCCTTTATAAATCAGAGCATTGAATATAGAAGTTGGGATGTAATGTTAAAATTGTACAAGGCATTGGTGAGGCCAATTCTAATAATAATAATAATAATAATAATAATAATAGATTTTATTTAGTATGGAGTACAATTTTGGTCGCCTAATTATAGGAAGGATGTCAACAAAATAGAGAGAGTACAGAGGAGATTTACTAGAATGTTGCCTGGGTTTCAGCAACTAAGTTACAGAGAAAGGTTGAACAAGTTAGGTCTTTATTCTTTGGAGCGCAGAAGGTTAAGGGGGGACTTGATAGAGGTCTTTAAAATTATGAGCGGGTTAGACAGAGTTGACGTGGATAAGCTTTTCCCATTGAGAGTAGGGAAGATTCAAACAAGGGGACATGACTTGAGAATTAAGGGACAGAAGTTTAGGGGTAACATTAGGGGGAACTTCTTTACTCAGAGAGTGGTAGCTGTGTGGAATGAGCTTCCAGTGGAAGTGGTGGAGGCAGGTTCGATTTTATCCTTTAAAAATAGATTGGATGGGTATATGGACGAGAAAGGAATGGAGTGTTATGGTCTGAGTGCAGGTAGATGGGACTAGGGGGAAGTTAAAAATAAAAAAAATAAAAAAATAAAGAAGTGTTCGGCACGGTCTAGATGGGCCGAGATGGCCTGTTTCCGTGCTGTAATGGTTATATGGTTATATGGTTATATGGTTTTGTCCACTTTTGACATTTGATTTGCTGGTTTCCACGTTGCACTTTATCAATTAGTTAAAACAAACCAGTCGGCTCTTGTTTAAACAGAAACAACTTTTAAGCAATCGACCGTTTTGTGATATTAAATATTTTACACTGCAAATTAACCTTCAATCAAAACAACGGAAAACGTATATGTTTTTTTCCCAAGAGTAAGCTAACTTCCTTGTTCATTAGTTAATCTAAAGCATGTCCCGTAATTCTAAGAGTGTCGGGTGAGGGCCGCCGATTCGCGTTCTTTGGTTGTCAAATAACGAAGTATTGGACTCTACTGAAACTATTTAAGCTGGGTACAGATTCTGTCAACAATATGTGCAGGAAGGAACTTCAGATGCTCCGAAGATAGACACAAAACGCTGGAGTAACTCAGCGGGACAGGCAGCATCTCTGGAGACAATAGGCAATAGACAATAGGTGCAGGTGTAGGCCATTCAGCCCTTCGAGCCAGCACCGCCATTCAATGTGATCATGGCTGTGATCATGGCTGATCATCCCCAATCAGTACCCCGTTCCTGCCTTCTCCCCATATCCCCTGACTCCGCTATCTTTAAGAGCCCTATCTAGCTCTCTCTTGAAAATATCCAGAGAACCGGCCTCAGAGAATTCCACAGACTCACAACTCTCTGTGTGAAAAAAAGTGTTTCCTCATCTCCGTTCTAAATGACTTACCCCTTGAGAGGGGTGAGAGAGCTGGGAGAGGGTCCCGACCCGAAACGTCACCCATTCCTTCTCTCCAGAGATGCTGTCAGACCCGTTGAGTTACTCCAGCATTTTGTGTCTATCTTCTATCAAATAACTAGTATGTTCCGGACATCCCGCAGCACCTGGTCGGCGTGTGGTTCTCCGGAGATGCTGCCTGACCTGCTGAGTTCCTCCAGCACTTTGTGTCCTTTTGTGTATTAACCAGCACCTACCGTTCTTTACCCGACGGATTACAGAGTGGAATATAGAACCGAACACTTATTTACTTAAAGAAGATAGGCGCAAAATGCTGGAGTAACTCAGCGGGACAGGCAGCATCTCTGGAGAGAAGGAATGGGCCAAGTTTCGGGTCGAGTCGCCTATTTCTTTTCTCCGGGATGCTGTCTGACCCGTTGAGTCACTTCAGCTTTTTGTGTCTATCTTCGGTTTAAACCAGCATCTGCAGTTCCTTCCTGCCCTCTACATCTTTACTTAAGGTGGAAATAAAGAATCGGAGATGCTGGTTTTTTTTTTTACCAAAGATAGACACAAAGTGCTGGAGTAACTGAGCGGGTCAGGTAGCATCTCTGGAGTAAAACGACGGCTGACGTTCCTGGCCTGTCAAAGACAACTTAACACTTGCAAGGGGATTTTTCGAGGCAAACGTGTGAATGTGATGGACAAAGTTACAATAGGAAGGTGCACAAATTATAACAAGGTGGTATTGGTATTGATCTAATATGTTAATGTGTAAAAACGTGAATGCAGGAAAGACAAGCCGGCACAGCGGTAGAGTTGCTGCCTCACAGCGCCGGAGACCCGGGTTCGATCCTGACTACGGGTGCTGTCTGTACGGAGTTTGTACCTTCTCCCCGTGACTCGCGTGGGTTTTCTGCGGGTGCTCCGGTTTCGCGCAACATGATCCAAAGGCGTACAGATATGTAGGTAACATTTTTTAAATATTTTTTTTTAATGTCCATAGTGTGTGTAGGGCGGTGTTAATATGCGGTGATCGCTGGTCGGCGCGGACTCGGTGGGTCGAGGGGCCTGTTTCCGCGCTGTATCTCTAAACTAAACTAAACTAGACACCGTCCGGACAAACCAAAATCGAGCTGTTTCAAGTTTAAACTCTTTCTTGGGTTCGGGCCAAGAGATTAAACTGAAAATAAAACAGCTTGTCATTTCCCGGAGCGGATATTGGTTGCCGTTCCATAGCCCCCAGTGTTTTCAAGAAACCATTCCTTAGCTATGGTTCAATGATTGTTCATTGTCACATGTACCGAGGTACAAGTGAAATTACTTTTTTTTTTGCATACAGTTGAGTAAAAGTATTAGAAACATAGAACATAGAAAATAGGTGCAGGAGTAGGCCATTCGGCCCTTCGAGCCACTCAATGTGATCATGGCTGATCATCCACAATCAGTACCCCGTTCCTGCCTTCTCCCCATATCCCTTGATTCCGTTAGCCCTAGGAGTATTACAATACGCACGTACAGTCTCAGTCGAGTACACGTGTATAGGAATAGTATACAGTATACCCGGGTTCGATCCTGACCACGGGTGCTGACTGCACGGAGTTTGTACGTTCTCCCCGTGACCCGCGTGGGTTTTCTCCGGGATCTCCGGTTTCCTCCCGCACTCCAAAGACGCGCCGGTTTGTTGGTTAATTCGGCTTGACATAAATGTAAATTATCCCTAGTGTGTGTAGTAGGATAGTGCTAGTGTACGGGGTGGTCGCTGCTCGGCACGGACTCGATGGGCCGAAGGGCCTGTTTCCGCGCTGTACCTCGAAACCAAACTCAAAACTGAACAAAACAGGTTTAGGCGCCATTTTTCCAAGATTCCAGTCTGAACGTTGTTCCAAATGCAAACCCCAGGTCACTGCCTGGACTTCTATCGAAGACAAACATTTTAAAATATCTAATTTATTACGCAGCTGAAGTTCATCACATTTATTGTTTTCACGGTTAATACGTATTGGAGTAAATTATAATTAAATATATTAATTGTAACAACGTATATGTGTCCCTCGACCGCATAAATTGGCCGAAATCTTTAGGTTTGGGTTGACTACTGCCACATGCACCGAGGTGCAGTGAAAGGTTTTGTTTTGCGTGTTGAACAAACAGATCAGACGTACCATGCAGATACAATTAATTAAAACATAAGTACAACAGATATAAATCTTTCCATCTGCCTATGTACAGATGGTCAGCTTGCCTTTGTGTAGGAACGAACTGCAGGTTCCACCGAAGATAGACACAAAATGCTGGAGTAACTCAGCGCGACAGGCAGCATCTCTGGAGAGAAGGAATGGGTGACATTTCGGGTCGAGACCCTTCTTCAGGCTGAAGAGGTCTGAACAAGAGTCTGGTAAGGTTTGTGGTCAGTTCTGGGATTCATCTTCATATTTCAAAGCCACCTTTTCCCACTGTCATTAAGACTTTTACCCCAAAATATAATTGCAACTTCACAACTTCAGACGAAGTTCTGGCGACTGGTTCTTTGAGTAAAACACCAAATGCTGGTCAGGTAGCATGTGTGGAGGGTGTGGACAGAGAGAGGGTCCTTCTTCAGACTGACCAGACTGAATATTTGACTCGGGTGTGTTGGGAGGAAGTGGTTTAAACCGACGATAGACACAAAATGCTGGAGTAACTCAGCGGGTCGGGCACCATCTATAAAGAGAAGGAATGGGTGACGTTTAGGGTCGAGGCCTTTCTTCAGACCGTTGAGTTACTCCAGCTTGTTGTGTCTATTTGACTCAGGTTTGGTTTCTAACAACTTACAGACTAAATATAAGGGAGGGGGGATGGGTGGGGGGTTGGGGGGGTAGTGAGAGTGGGGGTGGGGGGGCGATAAAATTTAATTCAGCGTCAAAACCGGAGCAGCAATTCTGAGCAAGATACCTCAAAATGAGACTCCCCGAAAGAATTTGTTCTTGTGGATAGACACCAGTGTTGGGGTAACTCTGCGGGTCGGGCAGCATCTCTAGGGAACATGGGTGGGTGACGTTTCGGGTCGGGACCCTTCCTCTGGAAAATGAAATTTGAAACGTCACCCATTCCTTCTCTCCAGAGATGCTGCCTGTCCCGCTGAGTTACTCCAGCTTTTTGAGTCTACATTTAATTTAGTCTAGTTTAGAGATACAGCGCGGAAACAGGCCCTTCGGCCCACCCGGTCCGCGCCGACCAGCGATCCCCACACGCTAACGTTATCCTACACACACTAGGGACAATGTAGGGACAAGAGTAGGCTAATCAAGGACCAGGAGACATGGGGTTAATGTGAGTGGGGAAAGATTATATAGGAACCCGAGGGGCATTATGGAACGATCTGCCAGGGGAGGTCGCTGAAGGCAGGAACTATCACAAGATCAATATTTAGACATGTACATGGGATGGTAAAAGGCTTAGAAGATATGGGCTAAACGCAGGCAGGTGGGGCTTAGATGGGGCATCTTGGTCAGCGGGGGCAAGTTGGGCCGAAGGGCCTGATTCTGTGCTGTACGACTCTCTGTAGCTGGACTCACGACGCTCCCAGCTTATAAAGACATGACTCTGCTGACTACCTACCTAAGCCACAACACGAGAGCTCGGCGCAAGCTCTGGGTTTGAGAAGCAGTGGTTATTTCAGCCATTTTAAATATGACAACTGGATGGCATTTCTCTTTACTTATGATGTTGGTCTATCATTGCCATGCGGAACCGGGGTACAGTAACAAAAACAACTTTTAGTTATAAGCAACGAACGCTGATTATAAATGACATTGTGTAGCATGTAAATAAACTAAGGTCCACATTTTAAAGAGGATAAATGGTGTGGAGATTCTCACAGCCTTTCCTTTCTCGTTCACCAAAGGACCAAACTGTCGGAGTATTAGCTAAACTAATGAGAAATCGTGTGCACGGCGGCGCAGCGGTAGAGTTGCTGCCTCACAGCGCCAGAGACCCGGGTTCGATCCCGACTACCGGTGTTGTCTGTACGGAGTTTGCACGCTCACATGACAGAGTCATGTTTTCTCCTTCGGTTTCCTCCCACGCTCCTAAGACGTACAGGTTTGCAGGTTAATTGGCTTGGTAGAAATGTAAAATTATCCCTAGTGCGTGTAGGATAGTGTTAATGTGCGGGACTCGGTGGGCCGAAGGGCCTGTTTCCGCGCTGTATATCACTGAACTAAACTAAACTGAAGTTAAGAGTGATAACTTAAGCGATAGCCTTGCACGGGGTGTGCGAGAAGGAACTGCAGATGCTGGTTTAAATCGAAGATAGACACAAGTCTGAAGAAGGGTTTCGGCCCGAAAGGTTGCCTATTTCCTTCGCTCCATAGACGCTGCTGCACCCGCTGAGTTTCTCCAGTACTTTTGTCTACCTTCCATTTTCCAGCACCTGCAGTTCCTTCTTAAACATAGACACAAGACAGTTAGCTGACAGCGTGTGATTCCGCGCTATTCCACAGTGTGTGTGTGTGGAACCTTTATATTAAACCGAAGATAGACACAAAAAGCTGGATCTGCAGCATCTGCAGTTCCTTCCTGCACGTTTATATGATGTAGATTGTGGCTTCTAAATAGTTAAGAATTGTTAGCTCAAAACAGGTGAACATATGTGATGGTTTAAAATTTTTAAAAGGAACACAGTTCTTTTTTTAATAGTACGCACCCATATTTATAGTGTCGTTAAAATATTTATGGTTGAAATTAATCCCGGCCCGAATCCTTCTCTGTCCTTTCCCAAGATAGACACAAAATGCTGGAGTAACTCAGCGGGACAGGCAACATCTCTGGAGAGAAGGGATGGGTGACGTTTCAGGTCGAGACCCTTCTTTAGACGTTGAAAACTCTCAGTCTGAAGAAGGGTCTCGACCCGAAACGCCACCCATTCCTTCTCTCCAGAGACACTGCCTGTCCCGCTGAGTTACTCCTGCGTTATGTGTCTATCTTCAGTGTTAACCAGCATTTGCAGTTCCTTCCTACGCACTCAGTCCATTCTCCCCCCACGGACGCTGCCTGGCCCGCTGAGTTCCTCCAGCACTTTGTGTTTTGTTGAAATTATTCAGCCTGTTTCTATCAGATGGCATTTTCTATTCCGGCAGCGCATTGGTGAGTCATGTCTGCGCTCTGTCGTAACATAAATTTAATTCAAGCCATTAAGATTTATTTTTTATTTTTATGAGCGATAACCTATTCATATCCCAAAAGATGAAATAGCATGCGAGTTCCTCGATTCTATTAATAACCGATAACAAGTTGGTGTTAAAATTATTTTGGCAATTTATTAACGAGAAGCATCGTATAAATGGCAACGCGAAGCAACAATATGAACTCTCTCCGGAAGAATAAATAAGACTCTGTGCATTCACCGACAATACTCGTCAACCCTCTTTGGAAACTTTCCCCACTATTCAACTTAAACAGACAGTCACAAGTAGAAAGACCAGTTTCAGATTCAATTTAGTTTATTGAGGTACAGTGAAAAGCCTTTGTTGCGTGCTAACCAGTCAGCGGAAAGACATATTACAATTGAGCCATTTACATGATGAGGGAATAACGTTCAGTGCAAGGTAAAGCCAGCAAAGTCCGATCAAGGATAGTCCGAGTGTCACCAAAGAGGTAGATATTAGTTCTAGAACTGTGTAGGAAGGAACTGCAGATGCTGGTTGAAACCGAAGATAGACACAAAATGTTGGGGTAACTCAAGATTCAAGATTCAAGAGAGTTTATTGTCATGTGTCCCAGATAGGACAACGAAATTCTTGCTTTGCTTCAGCACAACATAATATAGTAGGCAATATACTCAGCGGGACAGGCAACATCTCTGGAGAGAAGGAATGGGTGACGTTTCAGGTCGAGACCCTTCTTAAGACGGGTGACCAATTCCTTTTCTCCAGAGATGCTGCCTCTTCCGCTGAGTTACTCCAGCTTTTGTGTGTCTATCTTAGAAGTTCAGGACTGCTCTCTGGTTGTGGTAGGATGGTTTAGTTGCCTGATAACAGCTGGGAAGAAACTGCCTCTGAATCTGGAGGTGTGTGCGTTTCCACACTTCTGTACCTCTTGCCCGGTGGGAGAAGGGGTTCGCTGTTCACATCAATAGGCTGTTCGGGAGTGGTGAAAAATAATTGGGGTTACCTTTACAGATGGCTAATATGTAGTAAGCATGTGCCTTTCTATCCCTGTGACCAATCGGTCCTTTAACATACCCAAAGCAACAAAACAAACACATCTGAATTTAAAAGCAGGAAAAAATAAACTGGGAAATACCCTGCAGGTCAAGCAGCATCTGAGGAAATAGAAATAGGTACCTTTCTGTTTGTGTAGAAAGGAAATGCATATGCTGGTTTATGTGGAAGTGCTGGGGTAACTCGGCGGGTCAGGCAGCATCTCTGGAGAGAAGGAATAGGTGACGACTCGGATCTGGATCCTTCTTCAGTCTTCTTCCAGTGGCCTTACTTCTTTAGCGCGTGTGGAGTGAATTACAGCAAGATAAAAGTGATTTTTTAAAAATAATTTAATTTCATAAATTACCGAGTCTGGTGTGAGTAAATTGTGGAACGCAAGGTGGCAGGGAAAGCGACTGAGAACGTGTTCCCAATATCACTCGACCTGCAGCAGCGACGTGATCCAGATATGAATGTGCAGAAGGCGATAGATATGTAACAGCGGTGGAGAGGGTTTAGAAAGTTTGCAAACCCAATGTTGCTACATCTCGGCAGGATTGGTCTGTAATGGAGAGTTGGGAGGTTTGGACATACCTATCCGGAATGAATCGCTCACTGAAGCTCCAGTGCAACTTACACAACTCACAGTGTAGACTCACCGAGGTCTCGCTCGCTCTATTGAAAAAGGCGAGCGGATATTAAATCCTCCATCCGCGATTAACCCCTTTCGTGCCAGCACCTAGAGCTTTTCTTATCCTTTGGTAAAAGCTCTTGCTAAGTTGACATTTAGATCACCGAAGAAAGACATAAAAAGCTGGAGTAACTCAGCGGGACAGGCAGCATCTCTGGAGAGAAGGAATGGACGACGTTTCGGGTCGAGGCCCTTCTTCAGACTTTCTTCCTTCTCTCCAGAGATGTTTGCCTGTCCCGCTGAGTTACTACTCCAGGTTTTTTTGTGTGTTTATCTCGGTGAAAACCAGCATCTGCAATTCCTTCCTACACATTTAATCTACGGATCATCTGCAAGAGTTGAATGCATGGAGTTGAAGTGCAAATCATATTTGGGAAGAAAAATCACGGTTAATATGTTCCCATCATAAAGAAGGGTCTCGACCCGAGACATCGCCTATTCCTTTTCTCCAGAGATGTGGCCTGACCAGCCGAGGTACTCCGGGTTTTTTTTTGTTGTTGTTGTATATACCTTCGGTTTAAACCAGCATCTGCACTTCCTTCCGACACATAAAATATTTGAATCCCCCCTACCTACCCACCAACAAAAATATATATATAAAGTGTTGGAGGAACTCAGCGGGTCAGGCATGCACTGTAGCGGGATGTTGGGGTAGGATAACAAGGCGTACTCGCTCTCATAACGCGTTAGAATTAATAGCCTGTGGTCCCCCACTCTGGCTTTCACCAAAAACACCCCGAGTTAGCCCCCCTCTCCGCTCGCACTAGGGACCCGATTCCGTCCCGTCCCGTTAGTAGCGAATAGTCCCAGTCTGTCTCTCTCGCCGCCCACTCGCTCTTTATTACGGCTCCAAATCGCTCATCATTCCCCGAGCCTTTCGTGGTTGCTGCCTTCCACCAAAACAAAAACCGTGTTCATTAGTTTCTCTCTTCCTGGCCCTTTTTAAAAAAAATGAATTATCTCGTTGCTCCCCCGACGCCATCGCTCGTAGCTTCTATAAAAAATAAATAGCCCCCCTGCCCACCATTTAACTATCACTAAACAGCCGACACTGCACACGCCCACCATTTGCCCCCATAGTCCTTTCATTATTTAGCGAGTTTGCAGGAAAATGACCTGTAAAAATCGAAAATAAAATTGACTGCAATTAAACGCGGGGATGTGTTCAAATGGGGGGGGGGGGGGGGGGAGAATCCGTGGTGAATTTGGAATTTGGAAATGTGGGCCGATCAGGAGTCAAGGGTTGTATCACTCACTTTGATATGTTTACCCTCCGTGTGAACAGATTCAGGCGAACTCCACGCATTGGTAAATATATCGAGTGAAATACACCGGGTCAGTATCTATGTCCCGTGACGAACGTTTAGTATCGATTGTACTACAGTCTTTAATAAATCCTCTCTTATCTAGCATGCGCATCAATCGTTGCAAGCGTTTTTAATATCTGACACGGTGTGTAATTGTATTTTGTTTTCCTAGACAGCCGGGGAGAGAGGGGTGTGTTGTGCTCTCGTATCTCTGAGATTCACCCACCGCCAGACTCCTGTCACTGCCTCGGCACCTCATACACAAGATTGATATTCCAGTTCAACTTTATAAACAGCGCGCATCCATCAATAAACGCACATCTAAAATGTCCAACGCGAGAGTGCCGAGCGCCGAGGAGCATGAAAGCAACCCACTAACGCTTTGTCAAACGCTCACTTAAATAGCAGAAATATAGACCTGGTGGGATGTGAACAGCCGCTCACCCACACGGTTAATTTTAGTCTTCCTCAGCGTGGGTTTTCTAGAGGATAAGGCCAAAGCTGAGCACTAATCGGCGACATGTCAAGGTAACAAATAACACGAGAACACGATGATTATGGTCTAAATCCCAAACTATTTTCTCCAGAGATGCTGCCTGTCCCGCTGAGTTGTTCCAGCATTTTGTGTCTATCTTCGGTTTAAACCAGCATCTGCAGTTCCTTCCCCATCCCAAAACAATTAAGATTCGCAGTTTCACACGCTGAGTGTACCTCGCAATATAACCTCCTGTAATTCAAACTGTTAGCGTTTCAGTTACGTATTTATCTCACCACGGTAGTCTTGCCGGGACATTAGCCTTCTCCTGACGCTCAACTGGACGGAGCGGCATAGGTACACCAGCCACCAATACCCCACAGTCTGTCTCATCAACGTTGAACCATTCCTAAATAAATTCCAAAGTAAATCAAGCTAAGAAATAAATTATTCCCGATATTTCTGCTCTCGTTTGGAGGCAGGAATCTGATGGTTTTTTTTTTTTTTTTAACCTCAGATTGGGTCAGAAGTTAAGACACAATTGAGAGGGTAACGAATAACCCGGGTCCTAAATCTGCCCGTGTCTGATGGTCTGTAAATTTGTTATAGTGCTTTAAAAAAAAATAAAGAGAGTTATAGACATCGGTGTTCCTTCTAACATGGAACCCGCAGCATTTCATTAAGGGGAACAAAATTGTGCTGTTACTGGGGCTGTTGTGCTGAAGCAAAGCAAGAATTTCATTGTCCTATTCAATAAACTCTCTTGAATCTTGAATCTTAAGAAAACATAAACAGTGCCGAATATCGACGTTTACTAAATATTCACATTCTCCGTCACACAAGATTCATTCCAGTTCCAAAACACACAGCAAGGAAAAATATATTAACTTGTGTCAGTACATATAACAGCATCGTATTATAGCAACTTCGTAGCCTAGTGTCCTCATCGATGCGATTCTGATGTTTCTTCTGATTCTTCATCCCGTTGCATCTTAACCACATTAAAACTGTCTGCAGACGGATTCTAGACCTGTCTTTAGCGGGGTTCATCGCTGTGGACAGCGAATTTCTGAAGAAGTCGTCTCCAATGACAGAGAATTCAATGCAAAAAAAACCCAAAACACAAGGAAACGAAACTGCGTCGTGTAGGTCGAATGACCAGAAAGAGTGTGTCTCTTCTTCCCATGTTTTTGTTTGTAAAAATATAAATAAATATGTTTTTAAAAGTGTGTGTGTGTGTGTGTGTGTGTGTGTGTGTGTGTGTGTGTGTGTGTGTGTGTGTGTGTGTGTGTGTGTGTGTATTTGAACAGGATGCGGTGGGGATCAATGTCCTCGCTCCGTCACCAGGGCTCAAGAGGCAGGTGAATCGCCGACCAAGAGGTCCTGACACATATTGACAGTCAGTGGGCCGGGGGGTTTAATGGTGCTTTATCCATCTGACATTTTGCGAATCTAAACCTTGCCCCCCCACCCCCCATCCTCTTTCCAAAAAAAACCCCATTCAAACCCGTCAAATTTTCCCGCACACCGACCCATTTATCAACTAGATATGAAACATTGGTTGTAAATGTATTTCTTCCGATTAACAGTAGCCCAGTATCTATCACCCCCTTCTATTCGCTTGCTTCTCCCATGTGCGGCCGGCCAGTCTACTTGTTTGCACTGGCGTCTTGTATTCTTCCCGCTGGATATATGGTATAATGTGACCACTGTTCTCCTCTTTTATTTCTCTCTCTATGGTAACCGGGATCATCGGTGCAAAAATGTGTCCGCGAAGAAAGGAATCAGCATAAAAGGGCGACTGCGGGCCGCGTCTGTTACACTTGAAAAGTTAGCGCCTGTTAGTCTAACATGAAAGAAGGAAACATTGCTATTCCACCGTCAGGCCTTTTTTTTGTTTTTAAAAAAACGCACACCACTGATAAGGTGACAAATCGAACTAAAAACACAACCGACCGTAAATCCATCCGATGTGATCTTCTAACTCCCCGCACACTACACGCGAGGAAAAACATTGCAAATTAAAATTAACGCGCTCAGAGGGCAGATATTTGGGACTCACTATCAATTTAAAAGTTATTTCCATAATGTTTTCTTGATTCTTTGGTGGATTGTTTATTTCTGATGTGGCTTACGAAGTTTTCTGAGTCTCGGAGAATTTACAAGATGTTTTTTTTCAGTCTGAAGAAGGGTCTCGACCCGAAACGTGGCCTTTTCTGCAGAGATGCTGCCTGACTCGCCAAGTTCTGTGTCTGTCTTTGGTGTAAACCAGCATCCACAGTATCCTCCCTGCACACACTTTACAAGGTGATTTACTTTTAGAGAGATTGTGGGTGATGCTTGATTTAACCTTTTGTCCTGACCTTGAAAGTGACAAGTGAACGTGTCAAGTGAAACTAGTCGGGATTTCTACCACCGCTCTCTCTGTATCCCGGGCGGGATACGAGAAAAGCCCGTTTAGAACGGTCCCAACTCGAAACGTCACCCGTCCTTTTTCTCCAGAGATGCTGCCTGACCCGCTGAGTTACTCCAGCACTTTGTGTCTGTCTATCTTCGGTATAAACCAGCATCTTCAGTTCCTTCCTGCGTTTACAGCACCTCCCCAGATGCTGCCTGGCCCGCTGAGTTCCTTCGGCACTGTGTGTGTGTGTGTGTGTGTGCGTTTTTCTATTTTGCTCAAAGAATCGCAGGGCGTCCAAACTTCACTGGGACTGAACGAGGCCTCGGTTTGCAAAGAGAACTGGTGTTTTCAGCGCGACCTCTTGAAGATGAGGCACTGACTGCCTCTTGGAGTATTATTAGTCCTTGTCTGTAGATCCCACCGCGGCGCTCTGTTGTGACTGCGCTGTGTTCGCCTTTTACGGAGCGAGACATAACAATACATATTTTCATGCCCGCGGTCGAAGGAAAGCATTGAACATTAAATCGATTAAATCGAGACCGTCTCGAGTCAACGACACTGCGGACACGATATCAAAAAGGTAGCAAAAAATAGAACCTGGCTCATCAATAAAACGAAAGCGTTGTGTAATTATGCATTTCAGAATATGAAAATGGAAACATACCGGGATAGAGGGAGAGAGGGCTCGTAATGCTACGAGTTTCGCTCTTCGCCGCCCCGCTAGAGATCCCTCGAAATTCTATCCTCGCAACTGAATTTGGTGCAAGTGCGGCAGGCAATGACTTACAGCTGCTCTCTCCGTCTCTTTATTTTCCCCATAAACATATGAAAATGTATGCAAATTTAAATCAATCTTAACCTAGGATCTCTCGTTGTATTTAATGGAATTTCAAGCCAATAGCCGGATTGTGAAGCCGCTGTTCCGATGTCAAATGTAATTATTCCGCATACCCACATCTCAAAATGTCTATAAAATGCCCCCTCGTCATTTGCGAGCGGTCTCCGGCAGAATAGGAAGCCCTAAACGAGCGGCCCCAGTGCAACTAATTCCTCACTCTCCGCGCCTCGCCAGTGGAAAGACTGGGTCTTATTCGAAAAGGCTTTATTGATGTAAATACATTTCGGAAGCGGCTGCTGTTCAGGGAGTCTACTAAATGTTCGCCGCAGCCAGACCGTGGAGTTTGGTATTCGGCTCAGATACCCGCTTCATCTCCATTTTTAATAAGCAATTATTATATAGCAGGTGACGGGGTTTCCCCCCACCCCCCCTCTAATTATTTGATACATTTGACAAAACAAGGTCAATCATCGTGAAAAGTTGATGCTGCCTTCTAACGTTTATGGAATCCAAGTCGCAAACGACCCCGCTAAACCTGAAAGCGATTCTATCGAAAATAGTTTGTATTTGCCGTGAACACGAGGTCAGTAATTATAATCTGGATAAAAATTAACCCCGCGACGTGGCTCGTTGCAGAATATGTTATTAGCGCTACTTCCTTAAGGATATTGTAGATTTTTTAATTTTCTCCAAGTTAAAATCAAAATATCTCTCAACTTTCGTGAGGATTGCTGTCTCGGAGAGCGGTGTGTGTGTGTGTGTGTGTGGGGGGGGGGGGGGGCAGGGAGGAGAACTTGAGAAGGGCCCCAACAGTGTCTTCATAGTCTAGGAAGAGTTAACACCACTCTTGACTAGAGGGAGATGGCATCTGTCAGTTACCCAACGCGGGACCAATGGACGTTCGGTCTTCGGTTGACTTCCTCGTTGTGTTCTCTTGCACTCCAGAGGTTTTTTTTTTCTTCCCGGAGTTTAATGAAATAAAATGCAAAAAAAAGACCAGCTGGGGCCCCACCTCTATTTCAGCTATTGGTCGGCGTCGTGCTGACGCCAAAGTCTTGAGGCTTGCAAGAACGTCGGCGTGAATTGTAATTGGTCCTAGGAGGTGTCTTTCAGTGACCTCCCTGGCGGCATGCTTTACCTAACCGTTGTTATCAAAGAGCGAAGCCGAAGGCAGGGTTATTATTACTGAGGGACCGGCGCAGCCATGGCCACGGCGGCTTCCAACCTCTACATGCCGAGCGCCAGCATCCTCGCGTCCAATTCCATCGTTGCCACCGACTCTTCGGGCATGCAGCAAGCGGGGACCTTCCGTGCCCACCAGAAACTCATGCAAAGTGACTATCTCCAGGGGTTGTCCACCAACGGGCTCCCGCTCTCGCACCAGTGGGTCACGTCGCTGCCAGAAGGCAGCCCGTGGACCACAACCACCATCTCGGCGTCTCCCCTGGGCCAACAGGACGTGAAACCCGGCCGCGACGATCTCCACGTCGGTGTCACCATGCACCACCGATCTCCGCACATCGCCCACCACTCGCCGCACGCCAACCACCCCGGCGCTTGGGGCACGGCGGCGGCTCACAACCCGTCCATCAGCTCGGCCGGGCAACCCCTCAACATCTACAGCCAGCCAGCCTTCACGGTCAACGGGATGTTGGAGCAGGTTGGACCGCCGCCGCCGCCGCCGCTGCCCGGTCAGTCCATGCACCCGGGTCTACGAGACAGCGCCGAGCACGGGGACTTGAGCCAACACCACTGCCACGACCAGTCGGACGAAGAGACCCCCACGTCCGACGAACTGGAACAATTCGCCAAACTGTTCAAACAGAGGAGGATTAAACTGGGCTTCACCCAGGCGGACGTGGGACTGGCGTTGGGAACTTTGTATGGGAATGTCTTCTCGCAGACCACCATCTGCAGGTTCGAAGCGCTGCAACTCAGCTTCAAGAACATGTGCAAACTCAAACCCTTGCTGAACAAGTGGCTGGAGGAAGCGGACTCCACCACGGGCAGCCCGACCAGCATCGACAAAATCGCGGCCCAGGGCAGGAAGCGAAAGAAACGGACGTCAATAGAGGTGAGTGTGAAAGGGGCGCTGGAGACACACTTTCTCAAATGTCCCAAACCCGCTGCCCAGGAGATCTCCGGCCTGGCCGACAGCTTGCAGTTGGAGAAAGAAGTTGTCCGCGTCTGGTTCTGCAACAGAAGGCAGAAAGAGAAGCGGATGACCCCGCCCGGCATTCACCAACAGGACGAGGTGTTTTCACACAACGTCGACACAGACACGCCGTCTCATCACGATCTCTAACGAGGAGCCGTGGAATTCACCGGGAAGGAGAGACCTTCATCCCCCCCCCCCCCCCCTCTCCTCCTCCTCCTTCTTAAATTATATATTTGACTGGCACGCCGAGAGAGGAGGCGGAGGAAGGAGGAGGGGGGGGGGGGGGAAGAGACAAAAACAAAAAAACAAACAAAGTTGTGTATCGGATAAGACAAACAACAACAACACTGCAAGACGGCGGTAAATTCGTGTTGACATTTCCCGCATCAGCGGTGGAAAGGGGATTGCAATCGTCAAGGACCCGGGTTTGACCGCAAAAATTGCGGATAACTTGCTCAGTTCAGACAAGGACCGCAATCGACTGTGTGCCTACCACCTGACAGCGCCTTGTAATCTCGGCTTTTCAGGTGAATTTGTTCTTACGAACGGTGTGGCTCTATCCTCCCTCCCTCACCCCCTCTCCCCCCCCCCCCCCACCTCCCCGCTCTCCAACACACACACACACACACACACACACACACACACACACACACACACACACACACACACACACACACACACACACACACTGAAACTTTTATTGTAAGGCCTGTTTGGGGTTTTTATTTCGCGAGCAGAAGGTCCCGTTGTGAAAAATCTGCACTATTTCTACCTACTGAACTGATTCAAGGAAGACTTCGACCAGGGATCTACTTTAAATACCGATGAAATCGGAATATAACGCAGCCCGTTTCTAAATCGTCCGCTCTCAATAAATAAGTCAAGCTTAAAGGTTTTTTTAATTTTCCTTTCATTTTCGTTGTGGCCGTCTCAGTTACACAGATACTAAACCGATACTATATTCCGATACTAAACTACTAACACTGCCGGCCTAAAACCCAGTTGTTAAGGACACAGACATTTGTATTTTCCACAACCACCGTTTCCTTGCATAACAGTGGGAGCGTTTCCTCAAAAAAAGTCAGTTTTCAAAACAAGCTGCCAACCTGAGAGAAGAGGGGCGGTGAGGTGGGGGCGGGGGCGGGGGGTACACTTTTTTAAAAATTTAAAATTAAAAAAAAGGACTGATCAGTTACTGATCCAAAATATAAAATATTTTCTTTAAATGTTTCTTTTTTTCAACAATTATATTTGGAGGCTGCGAACAGTTATTTATTTTCCTCAAATTTTGTAATTATGTTTTTAAAAAAGACAGAATCACGCGTTTAAAAAAAAGCAGTAAAAATGTTTTTTTTTTGTTGGTTAATAAATTATATATTTGATGTCAGATTTGATTGTAACCCGATTTAAGTTTGTGATTTAGTGACGGAAATTTCATTTTGGTGTACAGAAAATCAAATCTGTTCAAATAAATTTGTTATTAAAAGGATATTGTGTTTGGAGTCGTATCTAGAGTTACTACTAATTGGGAATCGAGGACTTTTGTATCTCTTAAATGGGCCTCTTAAAATTTAACATAAGTTTAAAATGATTTATTTTTGTGCATTATTATACAAACGCAGAGGCAGAGAGAGAGGTTAATAACAACATTCTGAAAATAGGGTTAAATTCCAGGAAAGCGCCACGCCACACAGTGAGAAAACTAGATTTTTATTCCTCAACCCCGTTCTGTTTCTTTTTTTAAATCTCTGTGCCATTAAATAGATTGGGGTCAGTCTGATGCTTGAGACATTTCGCCCAATAACCCCGGCTTCACTTCTAGTTTTCACATCCACTCTGCTCTCTAACTAGAAGGGGAATTATGACAACAAGTAACCGCAACAAAAAAATGCAGTTCTTTAAATAATTCCCTCATTTTAATTCTCCTCCTTAGACTGAGCACGGTGTTACATTTTCTATCGGAGAGTGTGCTGTGTATTGAACAGATGTTTTTCGTAATTTTTTTCCTGCTGATTTGAACATGTTAATATATGTTTTTGTTCTATTAGAGTCGAATTTACCGACTCTATGAAACAATCACAAGAAAATATTAGGGGTTTTAGCGCCGATTCTCATTGGGGATGGCGAATCTAATCGCTGGTGCAGTAAATATCGCGCTCGGCTCTACCGAACCGAGTCTCCGTCCGTTCCTCCAGAGGCCTTTCTTTGGTCTTTCTTTTAGGACTAAAAATATTATATGTGTGTGTGTGTGTGTGTGTGTGTGTGTGTGTGTGTGTGTGTGTGTGTGTGTGTGTGTATGTGTG
>CM075983.1:3723168-3765668 GCA_038087875.1 Malacoraja senta | reverse complement strand
GTTATGGGGAGAAGGCAGGAGAATGGGGTTTGAGAGGGAGAGATAGATCAGCCATGATTGAATGGCGGAGTAGACTTGAGGGGCCAAATGGCCTAATTCTGCTCCTATCGCATGAATTTATGAACTTACGATCTGATCTGACTTGTCCCCAGAAGCCAGCCCCCTCCATGAGAGCTGGGCCATTGGAGGTGACTACCTTAACTGTCCACATCATATCGGACAGTTAAGGTAGTCACCTCCAATGGCCCAGCTCACCAACATTAATACAAATACACAGAACAGTGATTTATTTTTATCACCTTAGTTTAATGGTTTAAAGTAGCACCGGGAGGAACTTTATCAATCCCTCGGCTTAAAGAGGAGGTGTTTTCACTTCCAATAATTCATCAACCTCCAGGGATAGATTGTAAGATTTTACATTTTTAATTAAAAACAAAAATTGTTCTTCATATGAATTGTGTGCATTTTAACTCTTTGTATTTTGCATTATATTGAGCTGTTTTCAGTCAAGGGCAGTGAATATGTTGGTTGTAAGAAATGTTCTGCAAGATATGAAAATATATATTTTTTGCTGAATGTAAGCCATGCCGTGCAGGACGTTGTGCAAACTAACTTGTGATATTTGTCTTTGAAGCGGAGAAAAGATTTTACAGATAGTTGTTTATTTTTAGTTTAGCTTAGCTTAGTCTAATTTAGACAATAGGTGCAGGAGTAGGCCATTCGGCCCTTCGAGCCAGCACCGCCATTCAATGTGATCATGGCTGATCATCCACAATCAGTACCCCGTTCCTGCCTTCTCCCCATATCCCCTGACTCCGCTATCTTTAAGAGCCTAATCTAGCTCTCTCTTGAAAGTATCCAGAGAACCCGCCTCCACCGCCCTCTGAGGCAGAGAATTCCACAGACTCATAACTCTCTGTGTGAAAAAGTGTTTCCTCGTCTCCTTTCTAAATTGCTTACCCCTTATTCTTAAACTGTGGTCCCTGGTTCTGGACTTAGTTTAGTTTGGAGATATTGTTCAGTTTAGGTTAAATATTCTGTTCTGCTGCTGCAAGTAAGAATTTCATTGTTCTATCTGGGACATATGACAATAAAACACTCTTGACTCTTGAGATGCAGCGTAGGAACAGGCCCTTCAGGCCACCGTAACCAAGATGACCAGGGTGCACCCACACACTGGCTCTATCCTACACATTCGGGACAATTTACAGAAGCCAATTAACCTACAAACCCGCACGTCTTTGGAATGTGGGAGGAAACAGGAGCACCAGGAGAAAACCCACGTGATCACGGGGAGAACGCACAAACTCAGTACAGACAGCACCTGTAGTCAGGATCAAACCCGGATCACTGCCGCTGTGAGGCAGCAACTCTACTGCTGTGCCACCGTGCCGCCCTAGTTAGGGCATTGGAGATAACTAACTATAACAGTGGCGCGGATGGTTATGTCCATGCTTTTTCCAGAGTAAGTAATCCATTTTATGTTCTTTACAAGAAAAGCTAGAAACATTTTATAGAATAGTCACTGACCCAAAACAATAATTCTGTGTCATTCAACCCAGCTCCTGCTCAATGTGCCTCAGTGCCAGGAATGTAAGCCACTTCTTAGTCTTCAGAATGCCACCATCGTTAACATATTGATTAAGGCTCTGAGATGGTGTCTTGAACATCGTACCATTTGTAGAAACAGAGACCTGCAGATGCTAGCATGTACCAAAGATCAACACAAAGTGCTGGAGTAACTCAGCGGGTCAGGCAGCATCTCTGGAGAACATGAATGGGTGACGTTTCACAAGGTGCTGGAGTAACTCAGCGGGTCAGGCAGCATCTCTAGAGAACATGAATGGGTGACGTTTCGGGTCAAGACCCTTCTTCAGACTGATGGGTCCTGGCCCGAAACGTCACCAATCCTTTTTCTCCAGAGTTGCTGCCTGATCCGCTGAGTTACTCCAGCGCTTTGTGTCCACCTACAGAACCATCTTGTCAAGAATATTTGTACAATATATTGGTGAAGCCACTATTTGGAATAATGTATTGCAGTTTTGGATGTCATTAAGCTGAAAATAGTGCAGAGAAGATGTACGAGGATGTTGCCAAGAAATTAGAAACATAGAAAATAGGTGCAGGAGGAGGCCATTCGGCCCTTTGAGCCATCACCGCCATTCATTGTGATCATGGCTGATCGTTCCCCAATCAATAACCCGTGCCTGCCTTCTCCCCATATCCCTTGATTCCACTAGCCCCTAGAGCTCTATCTAACTCTCTCTTAAATCCATCCAGTGATTTGGCCTCCACTGCCCTCTGTGGCAGGGAATTCATAGAAACATAGAAACATAGAAGGTGGGGGACCTCATTGATACTTACTGAATAGTGAAAGGCCTGGATAGAGTGAATGTGGAGAGGATGCTTCCACTAGTGGGAGAGTCCAGGACCAGAGGGCACATCCTCAAAATAAAAGGACATACCTTTAGATTGGAGATGAGAAGGAATTTCTTTGGCCAGAGGGTGGTGAATCTATGGAATTCATTGCCACAGACAGTTGTGGAGGCCAAGTCATTGGGTATTTTTAAAGCGGAGACTGATAGGTTCTTGATTAACACGGGTGTCAGGGGTTACGGGGAGAAAGCAGAAGAATGGTGATGAGAGGGAAAGATGGATCATCCATGATTGAATGGCGGAGCAGGCTCGATGGGCCGAATGGCCCAATTCTGCTCCTGTCTCTTATGAACTTACGTTCAAGAGCCTGAGCAACAGGGTTGGCCAAGCTAGGATTTTACTCCTTGGAGCGCTGGAAGCTCTGGGTGATCTTAGAGAGGAGTATAAAACCATGAGGGATAGGGATTAATGCACAGTGCTTAACCCACAGTAGCAAAAAGAACCAGAGAACACAAGTTTAAGATGAGAGGGGGAAGATTTAATATGAACCTGAGGGACAGCATTTTCACACAGAGGGTGGTGGGTTACGGAACGAACTGCCAGAGGAGGTAGTTAAGGCATGTACAAAAATAATATTTATAAGACACTTGGATAGGTCCATTGATATGAAAGGTTTAGACGAATAACATGGGCAAATGGGACTAAGATCGAGCATCTTGGTCAGCATGGGCACGTTGGGCTGAAGGGCCTGTTACTTGCTGTGGCTTAGTCTAGTTTAGTTTATTACTGTCAGGTGTACCAAGGTGTAGCCAGAGTTGAACACACTTCTCGACATCCGCACACAATGGTGTCTGTCTTGTCGTTTCTTGTGCTTCTTGTGCCTGGTGGTGGAAAGATTGGTGGGGACAGGGCCGCGACGTGAACGCTCTTTCCTTGACCCCCATCCAGTCAGGGAAAAGGCCATACATAATTACACTCAAGCCTTCCACAGTGTGTAGATACACGCTAAAGGGAGCAACATTTGGTGCGAGATAAAGTCCAATTAAATATAGTTCAAAGGTCTCCAATGAGGTAGATGGGAGGTCAGGACTGAACTCGAGCTTTGTGAGAGGGGAGGGGAGGAGAGGAGTGACTGTGGTTGAAAATGGTGATGGATTATGTTGGCAGCGTGAAGTGTAGATGGAGTCAATAGTGGGCGGCTGGTCGGTGTGATGGACTGGGCTACATCCATTCTGCAGGCGCATGAACTGCATGAACTGTATGCCTGTATGACTCTCTGACTCTCTGACTCCATGCAATAAGTAATTACCGCACACTAAGACTTGCTAGCTCACAGGTAGGTTGAAATACAATTCAAGTGTGAAACCTGCTGTGTCCCTCTGGCTGAGTGCCTTCCCTTCACCTCACGTTCCCGTCAAAACCAATCGTTTGGAAAATATTCCTCATTTAAAGACAGGTGATTGAATTCCTCCCGATGCAAAAAAAACAAACCCAGATATGATAAACATCTCAATTTAATTTTGTTACATATTCATTCCCCCAATCATCGCTGCGGCACTGTGAAAATTAACGAGATTACTTCGGCAGGCTGTGCTAACTCCTGTTTCATCTGGCAATTACATGCTCGGGACTTTGCAAATTTTGGAACCAGAGAGATTTTTTTTTTCACCAGTTAACGTAGGATAATATTTTCCATTAGCTGCTTTTGATTTGATTTGATTTCACAAAGTATTTGTGTCAGATCGCACAGGGCTGCTTGTTTCTCGTGAATGATTTGGTACCAAAATAAAAAAAACTTCCCTGGCTTAGAGTTTTTATTTTGTGCAGCTTGTGAAAATATAATCCTCAACCATCTCGCCATGGGTGAAATTAAACTAGCAAGAATTTGGCAACATATTTCTGAAATATCTTTGTATATCATGTGTATCCTCTTGAGTTGAGTTGAGTTTATTGTCACCTGTATTGAGGGACAGGGAAAAGCTTTTGGTGCGTGCTAACCAGCCAGCGGAAAGACTATACATGATTAATAACAAATGCCAAGTCTCATTTTGGAAATACTCTAAAGAGCCCATTTTGTTCCCATTAAATAAGCAAGTGAGCAATATTCTGCAAGCCTCATCGTTAGTATGTTCCAATGAAGCTTAATAATTTGTTTGGAAACCATTTTGGGTCCTGAATGTTTCAACTTCTGTTTAAAATGATTTGTTCTTAAAGAGTCGTAGAGTCATATAGCATGAGAATCAGGCTCTTCAGCCAACTTACCCATGCCGACCAATATGTCCCATCTACACTAGTCCCACCTGCCTGCATCTAAACCTGTCCTATCCATGTACCTGTCTAAATTAACAATAGAAACATAGAATAGAAATAGGTGCAGGAGTAGCCATTCGGCCCTTCGAGCCTGCACCGCCATTCAATATGATCATGGCTGATCATCCAACTCAGTTTGGACACCTGGCTTGTTTCCTAAATGTTGTGTTAGTACCTGCCTCAACTACCTCCTCCAGCAGCTTGTTCCATACACCCACCCCACCATCATCTGTGTATAAAGGTTACTCCTATTAAATCTTTCCCCCCTTACCATAAATCTATGTCCTCTGGTTCTGGATTCCCCTACTCTGGGCAAGTGACCCGATCTATTCCTCTCATGATTTTATACACCTCTACAAGATCACCCCTTATCTTCCTGCGCCCCAAGGAATCTTGCCCTTTTTCCACATAAGGCGCCCACCCTGCTTTCGGGGTTAGGAGGGAGAGAGATATCAGCCATGATTGAATGCTGGACTGGACCTGTTGGGCCGAATAGCCCTAATTCTGCTCCTGTAACCTATGAACATAAATTCAAAACCTCTGTTAATCATCACCTTGAATATATCTTCCCTCACAGGTAGGGGAGTAAATTCCAAAGAATCATGACCATCAGAGAGAAGCAATTCTTCCTCATTTCCATTTTAAAATTGGTGACTCCACGTTCGAAGCCAGGCGGCCATCGCCTGAAGAAGGGTCTCACCCGAAACGTCACCCATTCCTTCTCTCCAGAGAGGCTGCCTGTCCGCTGAGTTACTCCAGCTTGTTGTGGGGTCTGCCATAGTTCTAGATGTCCCAAGGGCTGTGTGTGTAGTGAATAGACTCAACATCCTTGCAATGGGAAGAGAGGTAAGACTGGCCATCTCTCCAGCGGGGAATGAATGTCCACGATATACCCGATCACCCCGTCGCTAAACTGCCTGTCTTTCTATCATTTGTAAGTACTCTCTGAGATGCAACAGTCTCCTCTAATATTGCATCAATCCTCCACACTGTTGTTATAATGTGTTGAGTCTTGGTCACCCTGCTGTAGAAAGATGCCATTCATCTGGAAAGAATGCAGAGAAGATTTGCAAGGATGTTTTGCCAGGATTCGTGGGCCTGAGCTATGGGGAGAGGTTGGGCAAGCATGACTTACTCCTTGGAGCGCAAGAGGAACGTGGGGGTGATCTTATAAAATCATCGAGTGGAATAAATAGGGTGAACTCACAGAATCTTTTCCCCAGGGAAGGGGAATCATGTGCGATATGGTGCAGGTTTAAGGTGAGAGGGGAAAGATTAATGGGCGGGGACAACATTTTCATGCAGGGGATGGTGCATGTATGGATCACATTGAATGACGGTGCTGGCTCGAAGGGCCAAATGCCCTGCTCCTGCACTATTGTCTATTGGAACGAGTTGCCAGAGGAAGTGGTTGAGGCGGACACAATAATAACATTTAAAAGTCGTTTGAACAGGTACATGGATAGGAAAGGTTTGGAGGTATATGGGCCAAACAGGCAAGTGACACCAGCTAGGATCTGGCATCCTGGTCAGCATGGATGAGTTGGGCCGAAGGGCCTGTTTCTGTGGTCTATGACTCTCTGACTGTATAGACTGCCCTTTATTCAGAACATTTATTGCATCCTCAAAACTCCAGACAATAGACAATAGGTGCAGGAGTAGGCCATTCGGCCCTTCGAGCCTGCACCGTCATTCAATGTGATCATCCCCAATCAGTACCCGGTTCATGCCTTCTCCCCAGCCTTCTGTCATCTGCAAATTTGCTAATGTTACTCTATTTAACAGACACAATTTCTTCTTTCAGAAAGCCATATTGACTCTGCCTGATTATTTTATAATGTTCCAAACGTTCTGTTATTATCTCCTTAAAATGGATTACAATATTTTCCCAATGACAGGTGTGAGGCCTACATAGATTGGCGACACAAGAGACCGCAAATATTGGAATCTGGAGCTACTAATGGGAAACTGCTGGAGAAACACAACAGGTCAGGCAGCATCTGTGGAGAGTGATGGACGGTTGATGTTTTGGGTCAAGACTTCATCTTGTCCACAGTTTCCTCCGTAACATCCCCTTTCTGATTGTCATCTTTGCAGATTTTCCATTGCTATGGAATAGAACATAGAACACAGGAACGGGCCATTCGGCCCACAATGTTGGTGCTGAACATGATGCCAAGTTAAACTGATCTCATCTGCCTGTATGTGCTCCATGTCCCTCTATTCCTTCCACTTCCATGTGCCTATCTAAAAGATTCTTAAACACCACCCTCGTATCTGCCTCCACCACCACCCCTGGCAGCGCGTTCCAGGCACCCACCACCCTCTGTGTAAAAACCTTTGTGTGTAAAACCATGAGAGGAATAGATTGGGTAGACGCACTGAGTCTCTTGCCCAGAGTTGGGGAATCAAGAACCAGATGGGTTACGTTTAAGATGAAGGGGGAAAGATTTTATTGGCATCTGGAGGGTAACATTTTCACACAAATGGTGGTGGGTGTATGGAACGAGCTGCCGGAGGAAATAGCTGAGGCAGGGACTATCGCAATGTTTGAGAAGCAATTAGACAGGTGCATGGAGGATGAGGAATGATCTTATTGTGGTGTTGCATAAGATCATGAGAGGAATAGATCGGGTAGACGCACAGAGTCTCTTGCCCAGAGTAGGGGAATTGAGGAGCAGAGGACATAGGTTTAAGGTGAAGGGGGAAAGATTTTATTGGAATCTGGAGGGTAACCTTTTCACACAAATGGTGGTGGGTGTATGGAACGAGCTGCTGGAGGAAATAGCTGAGGCAGGGACTATCGCTATGTTTGAGAAGCAATTAGACAGGTGAATGGATAGGACAGGTTTAGAGGGATATGGGCCAAATGCAGGCAGGTGGGACTAGGGTAGATGGGACATGTTTGGTTGCCGTGGGTAGGTTGGGCCGAAGGGCCTGTTTCCACGCTGTATCACTCTATGACTCGCCCCGCACATATCCATTAAACTTCCCCCCTCTCACCTTATAGCTATGACATCTAGTGTTGGACGTTTCCTGGAAAAAAGGTTCTGACTGTCTACCCTGTCTAAGCCTGTCATAATTTTATAAATATGATATCTCCAAAATTCAGGGAATTGTACTAGAATTGGACCAACATTTTCTGCAACATGGATGGAGAGGTTAGAAAGATTTGTTGGCCTAAATCCACATGACTTTGTCTCTTTCATAGAAACATAGAAACATAGAAAATAGGTGCAGGAGTAGGCCATTCGGCCCTTCGAGCCTGCACCGCCATTCAATATGATCATGGCTGACCAACTCAGTATCACGTACCTGCCTTCTCTCCACATCCCCTGATCCCCTTAGCCACAAGGGCCACATCTAACTCCCTCTTAAATATAGCCAATGAACTGGCCTCAACTACCCTCTGTGGCAGAGAGTTCCAGAGATTCACCACTCTCTGTGTGAAAAAGTTTTTCCTCATCTCGGTCTTAAAGGATTTCCCCCTTATCCTTAAGCTGTGACCCCTTGTCCTGGACTTCCCCAACATCGGGAACAATCTTCCTGCATCTAGCCTGTCCAACCCCATAAGAATTTTGTACGTTTCTATAAGATCCCCCCTCAATCTCCTAAATTCTAGCGAGTATAAGCCAAGTCTATCCAGTCTTTCTTCATATGAAAGTCCTGACATCCCAGGAATCAGTCTGGTGAACCTTCTCTGCACTCCCTCTATGGCTATAATGTCCTCCCTCAGATTTGGAGACCAAAACTGTACGCAATACTCCAGGTGTGGTCTCACCAAGACCCTGTACAACTGCAGTAGAACCTCCCTGCTCCTATACTCAAATCCTCTTGCTATGAAGGCCAACATACCATTCGCTTTCTTCACTGCCTGCTGCACCTGCATGCCTACTTTCAATGACTGGTGTACCATGACACCCAGGTCTCGCTGCATCTCCCCATTTCCTAATCGGCCACCATTTAGATAATAGTCTGCCTTCCCGTTTTTGCCACCAAAGTGGATAACCTCACATTTATCCACATTATACTGCATCTGCCAAACATTTGCCCACTCACCCAGCCTATCCAAGTCACCTTGCAGTCTTCTAGCATCCTCCTCACAGCTAACACTGCCCCCCAGCTTAGTGTCATCCGCAAACTTGGAGATGTTGCTTTCAATTCCCTCATCCAGGTCATTAATATAAATTGTAAATAGCTGGGGTCCCAGCACTGAGTCTTGCGGTACCCCACTAGTCACCGCCTGCCATTGTGAAAAGGACCCGTTTACTCCTACTCTTTGCTTCCTGTTTGCCAGCCAGTTCTCTATCCACATCAATACTGAACCCCCAATACCGTGTGATTTAAGTTTGTAACCTAATCTCTTATGTGGTTCCTTGTCGAAAGCCTTCTGAAAGTCCAGATAGAACACATCCACTGGTTCTCCCCTATCCACTCTACTAGTTACATCCTCGAAAAATTCTATAAGATTCGTCAGACACGATTTACCTTTCGTAAATCCATGCTGACTTTGTCCAATGATTTCACCACTTTCCAAATGTGCTGCTATCCCATCTTTAATAACTGACTCTAGCAGTTTCCCCACTACTGATGTTAGACTAACTGGTCTGTAATTCCCCGTTTTCTCTCTCCCTCCCTTCTTAAAAAGTGGGGTTACGTTTGCTACCCTCCAATCCTCAGGAACTACTCCAGAATCTAAAGAGTTTTGAAAAATTATCACTAATGCATCCACTATTTCTGGAGCTACTTCCTTAAGTACTCTGGGATGCAGCCTATCTGGCCCTGGTGATTTATCGGCCTTTAATCCATTCAATTTACCCAACACCACTTCCCGACTAACCTGGATTTCACTCAGTTCCTCCATCTCCTTTGACCCGCGGCCCCCTGCTATTTCCGGCAGATTATTTATGTCTTCCTTAGCTCCAAGTGTCACTTTTGCTCCAAGTGTTAGAGATCATTTTAAGTTCCGCTTTTCTTATAGTCTGTTGATTATCTATTATTACTGCGATGTTTTGGTCCCTTCCACACAATTTTTTGCATTAGTATTACGGTTATTAATTTATTGAATTATTTTCATTATTACATTTAGCTGTGGGCATTGTGTTTCCAGGTCTGTACAGCTGCTGTGAGAATTGTAATGTTCCATCGTGCTTACATATTACATTGAAACCTTGATTATCTGGAAAACATATTATACAAATTTAGAATCTGTACCATATCTCTGTTTCCCATTACTAATTGTAACGTTTCATCCTCTAAGAGGCCAACATTTACTTTAGAGTCATAGTCATAGAGTGATACATTGTGGAAACAGGCCCTTCGGCCCAACTTGCCCATACCGGCCAACATGTCCCAGCTACACTAGTCCCACCTGCCCGCGTTGGTCCATATCCCTCCAAACCTGTCCTATCCATGTACCTGTCTAACTGCTTCTTAAATGTTGGGATAGTCCCAGCCTCAACTACCTCCTCTGGCATCTCGTTCCATACACCCACCACTCTTTGTGTGAAAAAGTTACCCCTCAGATTCCTATTGAATCTTTACCCCTTGAACCTATGTCCTCTGGTCCTCGATTCCCCTACTCTGGGCAAGAGACTCTGTGCATCTACCCGATCTATTCCTCTCATTATTTTGTACACCTCTATAAGATCACCCCCTCATCCTCCTGCGCTCCATGGAATAGAGACCCAGCCTACTCAACCTCTCCCTATAGCTCACACCCTCTAGTCCTGGCAACATCCTCATGAATCTTCTCTGAATCCTTTCAGCTTGACAATATCTTTCCTATAACATGGTGCCCAGAACTGAACACAATATTCTAAATGCGGTCTCACCAGCGTCTTATACTAAGACTTTAGCTGCTCTCTTCTTTCTTGTAGAAACTGTAGAAGCTGTTATTGTTTGTTTTAATATGTTTTTTGGTTTATTTTCATACTTAGAGTCATCCTTCACTAATCTTTACAGGGATGTATTTGAATTATTTGAATCCGACTACAATCTATCTTTGTCCCGCCCCCTCCCCTAACATCAGTGTGAAGAAGGGCCTGGACCCGAAACGTCGCCCATTCCTTCTCTGCGGAGATGCTGCCTCACCCGCTGAGGTACTCCAGCATTTTGTGTCTACCTTGTATTTGAATGAAAGTCAGCATTGTCATGATCGACCATGAACGTCACAAAGCTTTAGTTGTATATCTATATGGCTTCATGTCGTACTTTCACAACATTTGGGATCATAGTATTGTCATTACATTTCTGTTAAAGCAGCTTATGAACTGCAGGTCATAGAGTGATACATTGTGGAAACAGGCCCTTCGATTTAAGAACAAACTATTTCATCATATCCGAGTATGACTATCTTGCTGCGATTAAGATAGAGAAAACACAACTTGCTATGTACAAACCTTCAATGTATTTAGTGTATAAAATCATCATAGATTGGGTGAACGCATAGATTCTTTTTGCCCAGAATAAGGGAAATCGAGAACCAGAGGTCATAGGTTTAAGGTGAAGGGGGAAAGATTATATAGGATCCAGAGAGGTAACTTTTTCACACAAAGGGTGGTGGGTGTATGGAACGAGCTGCCAGAGGAGGTAGTTGAGGCTGGAACTATCACAACGTTTGAGAAACAGTAAGACAGGTACTTGGATAGGACGGGTTTGGGGAGATATGGACCAAACGCAGGCAGGTGGGACGAGTGTAGATGGGACATGTTGGTCGGCGTGGGCAGGTTGGGCCGAATGGCCTGTTTCCAGGCTGTATCACTCGATGACTATGACCATTGATGTTGGTTTATTAATTGCTACAATGAAATACAATGAAAACTTGCATACTATCCCGGCAGATCATACTGTACCACACATGAGTACAACAGGGAATGCAAAAGACAAAAGAAACAGGATGCAGAATATATTGTTACAGCTACGGAGAAAAGGCAGATTAAAAAATTGAAGAGGCCACGACAAGTTGGATTGGAAGATGAGGAATACATCCTCAGCATATGAGGAGTCCATTCAACAGTCTGATGACAGCGGGGTTGCTAGGGTGGCACGGTGGCGCAGCGGTAGAGTTGCTGCCTTACAGCACTTGCAGCGCCAGAGACCCAGGTTCGATCCCGACTACAGGTGCTGTCTGTACGGAGTTTGTACGTTCTCCCCATGACTGCGTGGGTTTTTTCCGAGATCTTCCGTTTTCTCCCCCATTCCAAAAACGTGCAGGTTTGTTGGTTAATTGACTTGGTGTATGTGTAAATTGTACCTACTGTTTGTGGGATGGTGTTAGTGTGCGGGGATCGCTGGTCGGTGCGGACTCGGTGGGCCGAAGGGCCTGTTTCCGCGCTGTATCTGTTTAACAGCGGAGAAGAAGCTGTTCTTGAATTTGATGGTACGTGCTTTCAAGCTTTTACATCTTCTACCGGATATGAGGGGGTTGAATAGAGAATGACCGGGGTGTGAGTGGTTAAGAGTTTAAGAGGGAACTGCAGATGCTGGAAAATCAAAGGTAGACAAAACTGCTGGAGAAACTCAGCGGGAGCAGCAGCATCTATGGAGCGAAGGAAATAGGCAACGTTTCAGGCCGAAACCCTTCTTCAGACTGATGTAGGGTGGGGGGGGGGGGGGAGAAGAAAGGAGAAAGGAAGAGGAGGAGCCAGAGGGCAGAGGGAGAGCTGAGAAGGGGAGGAGACAGCGAGGGCTACCGGAAATTGGAGAAGTCAATGTTTATGCCGCTAGGGTGCAGACTGCCCAAGCGGAATATGAGGTGCTGCTCCTCCAATTTCCGGTGGTGCTCACTCTGGCCATGGAGGAGGCCCAGGACAGAAAGGTTGGATTCGGAATGGGAGGGGGAGTTGAAGTGCTGAGCCACCGGGAGATCAGGTTGGTTATTGCGAACCGAGCGGAGGTGTTCGGCGAAACGATCGCCAAGCCTACGCTTGGTCTCACTGATGTAGATCAGCTGACATCTAGAGCAGCAGATGCAATAGATGAGGTTGGAGGAGATGCAGGTGAACCTCTGTCGCACCTGGAACGACTGCTTGGGTCCTTAAATGGAGTGGAGGGGGGAGGTAAAGCGACAAGTGTAGCATCTCTTGCAGTTGCAAGGGAAAGTGCCCGGGGAGGGGGTGGTGCGGGTGGGAAGGGAAGAATTGACAAGGGAGTTACGGATGGAGCGGTCTTTGCGGAAGGCAGACAGGGGGGGAGATGGGAAGATGTGGCGAGTGGTGGGGTCACGTTGGAGGTGGCGAAACTGACGGAGGATCACTTGTTGTATGTGACGGCTGGTGGGGTGAAAGGTGAGGACTAGGGGGACTCTGCCCTTGTTGTGAGTGGGGGGATGGGGAGAGAGAGCAGTGTTACGGGGTATGGCAGAGACCCTGGTGAGAGCCTCATCTAAAGTAGGAGAGGGGAACCCCCGATCCATGAAGAATGAGGACATTTCCGATGCCCTGGCGTGGAACACCTCATCCTGGGAGCAGATGCGGCGTAGACGGAGGAATTGGGAGTGGGGGATGGAGTCCTTACAGGAAGCAGGTGGGAAGAAGTGTAGTCTAGATAGCCAGGGGTGTGAGTGGTGCTTTCCCAAGGCAGCGTGAATTGCAGATGAAGTTGATGGAGGGGTGGCAGTGCTGGTTTTGAACTCTCCTCAGTGTCTCGGGCAGAGCTGTAGCCACACCATGCTGCTCTCCAACCCGATTTTGATTTTACAGAATATTGTTATTTCTGTGAAACTGAATTAATTGTAGACTCACAATAATCCATTTAAAATATGTCGTTGCTTTTAACTTCACAATTAAGTTTCTCTTCTGAGTTGATATTTGACAAACAGTGCAAATAGCATATGCTGGAATTGTATATTTGTACATGTTGGGAAAAATACATTCATCAAGAAAACATACTCTCAAAAAACTTGAAAAAATAAACAAAGGAAGGAATTGCTTGAAACCACAACACTAACTTTTAGATTAACAAAGAGCCCAAGATCTTTCTGTTAAATGTTGTATGGTCACAGACATTTTATGACAATCATCAGTTTAGTTTATTGTCATGTGTACCGAGGTACAGTGAAAAGCAGAAAGACAATACATGATGACAATCAAGCCATCCACAGTGTATAGATACATGATAAAGGAATAACGTTTAGTGCAAGGTAAAGCCAACAAAATCCGATCAAAGATAGTCCGAGGGTCACCAATGAGGTAGATAGTAGTTCAGGACTGCTCTCTGGTTGTGGTAGGATGATTCCATTACCTGATAACAGCTGGGAAGAAACTGTCCCTGAATCTGGAGGTGTGGATTTTCACACTTCTGTACCTTTTGCCCGATGGGAGAGGGGAGAAGAGGGAGTGGCCAGGGTGCGACTCGTCCTTGATTATGCTGCTGGCCTTGCCGAGGCAGCGTGAGGTGTAAATGGAGTCAATGGAAGGGAGATTGGTTTGTGTGATGGTCTGGGCTGCATCCACAATTCTTTGCCATTCACAATTCACCATCATTCTTGTAAAAATTTGAATGTAAAAATGGCTTATCTTAAATTATCTTACAATAAAGATAAAGCAATGGTATTCTAGTGGATAATGTATCATTAATGTGGTGTCCTGGATAGAATTGACACAAGGCATATTTTACAAACATTGTAATATTGCTCTTCAAAAGCCAACTTCGTCTGATTATTTTTTGTTGGTATTCGGGGGCCATTTTAAATATATTGATGAATTTTTTTCTAATCCATCCATTATCAATAATCTGATGAAATTGATTTTTCTTCCGCAACATAATCTCAGTAAATGAGGCAACTTTAATTTTTTTTTAAATCACCTGGTACACTAAGAACCTTAAAGGAAATAAATCTCTAGCATTCCTTGGTCTTTGTTGCATCTGACGACAGACTCAATCTCCAGATTCCGAGTTGCTCTCTTAAATGGTCTAAATGTATGCTCAGCTGAATCGAAAAATTTACGGCAGGCAATATTGTCTGGCCTGGCCTAAAACTGTACAATATATATTTTAAATCCTATTGTTTAAAGCATGAGTAAACATTCTGACAGAATTCTGACATTCTGATGGGGGAGCAGCGGCAGAATTGCTGCTTTCAGCACCAGAGACCCAGGTTCGATCCTGACTACAGGTGCTGTCTGTACGGAGTTTGTACGTTCTCCCTGTGACCTGTGATCATAACAAGAGGAGTTGAGTATAGGAGCAAAGAGGTCCTTTTGCAGTTGATATAGGGCCCTAGTGAGACCACACCTGGAGTATTGTGTGCAGTTTTGGTTCCCTAATTTGAGGAAAGACATTCTTGCCATTGAGGGAGTGCAGCGTAGGTTTACCGGGATGGCGGGACTGTCATATGCTGAGAGAAAGGAGCGGCTGGGCTTGTATACTCTGGAGTTTAGAAGGATGAGAGGGGATCTTATTGAAACATATAAGATTGTTAAGGGTTTGGACACGCTAGAGGCAGGAAACATGTTCCCGATGTTGGGGGAGTCCAGAACCAGGGGCCACAGTTTAAGAATAAGGGGTAAGCCAGTTAGAACAGGCAATCAGGAATCAGGCGCTGTTAGGCAGCAATCAGAGTGCAGCGAGGTAATCAGAGTGTAGCGAGGTAATCAGAGTGCAGCGAGTAATCAGTGGCAGTTGGAACGGAAGGGACGTCACGACCGCGGTGCCACAGGTGCCACAGGTGCGGCCCGGGCTGTCGCCGAGGGAGGAAGGACGGAGCCGCGGCTCGAGAGGCTAACAGGGGCTAAGAGGTAGGCCACGCACTGCAAGGGAGCAGTGGACCAGACAGAAAGAGCGGACGGAATTACCACTAGACAGCCAAACCAGTAGGTAATTTACGGCTGGGGTAAGTACTTTCCCATTTATAGGAGGTAGGATTATATAAATAAGGGGTGTTTTAATACAGTAATCCGGGTAGGGGATTCTTAATAGGACCAGTTAATTACTTATATAAGATGGGCGGCCAGGAGATGTGCCAATACTGTGAGATGTGGGAAATTGTCGACACCATTGATGTAGATGATCCCTACAGCTGCAGTAAGTGTTTGAAGCTAGCGGAACTCGAGCTCCGCATTGATGAGCTGGAGACCCAACTTCATACGCTGCGGTGCATCAGGGAGGGGGAGTATTACCTGGATGTTTTGTGCCAGGGGATGGTCACACCGACCAGTTTAACTAATTCAGTAGTTAGTGAGCAGGGAAAGGAAGGTGTGGCCATAAGCGAGGCAGGTAGGGGGAACCAGGAGGAGATGCGGCAGGAGCCACAGCCCTTGTCCCTGACGAGCATGACCGAGGCTCTTACTCAATGTGAGGACGGGATCAGGGGCTGTGGGAGGGATGAGCAACCTGGCTGCAGCACCGTGGATCAGGGGGCCATTCAAGAGGGGGGAGTTAGAAGAAATGCCGTATAGGGGATAGTATTATTTGGGGGGTAGATAAGGTTCTCTGCGGCCAGCAGAACATGTCCCGAAGGCTGTGTTGCCTACCCGGTGCTAGGGTTAAGGATATCTCTGCGATGCTGGAGAGAAATTTGCAGAGTGAGGGGGAGGATCCAGTGGTCGTGGTCCATGTGGGGACCAATGACATAGGAAGGACGAGGAAGGAGGATCTGCTGAACGAGTTTGAGCAGTTAGGGAATAAATTAAAAAGCAGAACCTCGAGGGTACTGATCTCCGGATTGCTACCTGAGCCACGGGCCAAATCGGCGAGGGTACGAAAAATTAAAAAGCTGAATGCGTGGCTCAAAGACTGGTGTGGGAAAAATGGGTTTGGTTTCTTGGGCCACTGGCACCAGTACTGGGACAGGGGGGATCTGTTCTGTAAGGACGGACTTCACCTGAACGGTGCTGGGACTGGGGTCCTGGCAAATCATATAACTAGGGCAGTAGAGAGGTCTTTAAACTAAGTAGCGGGGGGGAGGTATCAAGGGGGGTAATAACGGCAGGGGTAGAGGAAATAGAGCAGGGTATCAGTGGGGAAACGGAAAATCAAAATGTGACAGGAGGATCCAGAATGTGTGAAGATAAAGCTCTAGATGTAAAAGGGGCAAAAACAGAAAGGAAGGGTAGTAAAAATCATCTGAAAGTGCTGTATCTAAATGCACGGAGTATTCGAAATAAGATAAATGAATTAACGGTGCAATTAAGTATATATAGTTATGATATCGTGGCCATTACGGAGACATGGCTGCAAGGGGATCAGGATTGGGAGTTAAATATAGAGGGGTACTCGACAATTAGAAAAGATAGACAGGAAAGAAAGGGAGGAGGGGTGGCCCTTTTAATAAGGGAGGGAATAACGGCAATAGAGAGGAAGGATATTGCGTTGAAGGATCAGGATAGTGAAACAGCTTGGGTACAGATAGAGAATAACAAGGGGAAAAAAACACTAGTGGGTGTAATTTATAGACCTCCAAATAGCTGTGACGCTGTTAGTCAGAACATAAATCTGCAAATAGTTGACGCATGTAAAAAGGGAACTGCTGTAATCATGGGGGACTTCAATTTTCATATTAATTGGGCAAACCAAACTGGGCAGGGTAGACTAGAGGAAGAGTTTATAGAATGTATTAGAGACGGGTTCCTAGAACAGTATGTCACAGAACCGACAAGGGGGGAGGCAATCTTGGATCTGGTCCTGTGTAATGAAGCAGGATTAATTAAAAATGTCATAGTTAGGGACTCGTTGGGAACAAGTGACCACAATATGGTCGAATTCCATATTCAAATAGAAGGGGAGCAGGTTGAAACTCAGGCTAGGGTACTTAGTCTAAATAAGGGGGATTATGAAGGTATGAGGACTGAGCTGATCAAAGTTGACTGGGATAGCAGACTCAAGAATAAGACGGTACATGAGCAGTGGTGTACGTTTAAGGATCTACTGTATAACCTTCAAGAAAAATTTATTCCTATGAAGAAAAAAAGGGGTAAGGGAAAGAACAGTCAGCCATGGCTCAGTAAAACTATAAAGGATAGTATTCGGCTGAAGGCAAGGGCATATAAGGTAGCCAGAGATAGTGGGAGGGTAGAGGATTGGGAAGCATTTAAAGGTCAGCAAAAAATAACTAAGAGATTAATTAAGACGGGGAAAATAGACTATGAAAGGAATTTAGCGAACAACATAAAAACTAATAGTAAGAGTTTTTATAGCTATATAAAAAGAAAAAGGGTGGCTAAGGTGAACGTTGGTCCATTGGAGGGTGAGACTGGAGAGTTGTTGGTGGGGAACATGGAAATGGCAAAGGCATTAAACGAGTATTTTGTATCAGTCTTCACCATAGAAGACACAAAAAATATTCCAACGCTGGATAAACAGGGGGCGGTAGGAATGGAGGAGCTAAATACTATTAAGATCACCAAGGAGGTGGTATTAGGGAAATTAATGAGACTGAAGGAGGATAAATCCCCTGGGCCTGATGGATTACATCCAAGGGTCTTGAGGGAGATAGCGGTGGGGATTGTGGATGCATTGGTGATAATTTTCCAAAACTCCCTGGAGGCAGGAACGGTCCCAGTGGATTGGAAAATGGCCAATGTAACACCTATATTTAAAAAAGGAAGTAAACAGAAGGCGGGTAACTATAGACCGGTTAGTCTAACATCGGTGGTGGGTAAAATGTTAGAGACAATTATTAAAGAAACACTAACGGGGCACTTGGATAAACATGACTTCATCGGACAGAACCAGCATGGTTTTGTGAAGGGGAAGTCCTGTTTAACGAATCTGCTCGAATTCTTTGAGGAAGTAACAACCCGGGTGGATAAAGGGGAACCGGTGGATGTGGTATACTTGGACTTCCAAAAGGCTTTTGACAAGGTGCCACATAAGAGACTATTGCTAAAAATAAAAAATTATGGGATTGGGGGTAATATATTAGCATGGGTAGAGGATTGGCTAACAAATAGGAAGCAGAGAGTGGGGATAAATGGTTCATACTCGGGATGGCAACCGGTAACTAGCGGGGTTCCGCAAGGGTCGGTGCTGGGACCCCAGTTGTTCACAATTTATATAAATGATTTGGAGGAGGGAACCAAGTGTAATATATCAAAATTTGCGGACGATACAAAAATGGGAGGAAAAGTAGGGGATGAGGAGGATAGGAAGAGTCTGCAAAAGGATATAGATAAGCTAGGTGAGTGGGCAACAACTTGGCAGATGAAATTTAATACTAATAAATGTGAAGTCATTCACTTTGGGAAAAAAAATGATAGGGCAAGTTATTTTCTAAATGAGGTGGAGCTGCGTTGTAATGCAACGCAAAGGGATCTAGGGGTAGTAGTACATGAATCACTAAAAGTTAGTATGCAGGTGCAGCAAGCAATCAGGAAGGCCAATGGAGTTTTGGCCTTTATTGCTAGGGGGATTGAGTATAAAAACACGGAGGTCTTGCTGCAGCTGTACACAGTATTAGTGAGACCACATTTGGAATACTGTGTACAGTTCTGGGGTCCATACTTAAGAAAGGATGTACTGGCCCTGGAGGCAGTGCAGCGAAGGTTTACAAGATTAATTCCTGCAATGAGGGGATTGACATATGAGGAAAGGTTAAGTAGGCTGGAACTCTACTCTTTGGAGTTTAGAAGAATGAGAGGCGATCTCATTGAAACATATAAGATCGTGAGGGGCCTTGATCGGGTGGATGCACCGAGGATGTTCCCAATGATCGGGGAAACTAGAACTAGGGGACATAGTTGTAGAATAAGAGGGGGCTCTTTTAAAACTGAGATGAGGAAGAACTTCTTCACCCAGAGGGTGGTTAATTTATGGAATTCACTGCCCCAGGGAGCAGTGGAAGCAGAAACATTAAATATATTTAAGTCTAAAATAGATGGCTTTTTAGCTGCCAAGGAGATAAGGGGCTACGGGGAGAGGGCAGGGATATGGACCTAGGTATGGTTAGTATAGTAAGACCTGAGTGATCTCCTGGACAAGTGTCGATCGCCTGGATTGGGGTCGGAGAGGAATTTCCCGGATTTTTTTCCCGAATTGGACCTGGGTTTTTATCCGTTTTTTTGCCTCCCCCAGGAGATCACGCGGTTCTTGGGGTGGAGAGGGGTGATAGCGATATAAAGGGGAGGGTAGTGTCTTGTGTTCTGTGTCTTGTGTCTACTGTTTGTGGGTAAGGGTGTCTGTTTAGTGTTCAGCCATGAGCGAATGGCGGTGCGGGCTCGATGGGCCTGGTGGTCTGCTCTCGCACCTACTTTCTATGTTAGAACAGAGATGAGGAAACACTTTTTCACACAAAGAGTTGTGAGTCTGTCGAGTTCTCTGCCTCAGAGGGCGGTGGAAGCCAGTTCTCTGGATACTTTCAAGAGAGAGCTAGATAGGGCTCTTAAAGATAGCGGAGTCAGGGGATATGGGGAGAAGGCAGGAACGGGGTACTGATTGGGGATGATCAGCCATGATCACATTGAATGGCAGTTCTGGCTCGAAGGGCCGAATTGTCTATTGTCTATTGTCTATTGACCTGCATGGGTTTACACCAGGTGCTCCAGTTTCCTCGCACACTCCAAAGACGTTGAGGTGTGTATGTTAATTGGCTTGGTATAATTGTAAATTGTCCCTCGTTTGTGTAGGGCAATGTTGGCGTGCAGGGATCAATGGTCGGCGTGGACTCGGTGGGCCGAATGGTCTGTTCTGCATTGTATCTCTAAACTAAACCAAAACTAAAATTTTCTGTAATGGATTCTGTGTTGCTAACAATATCTGATTCAATGATGCTTTTATTGTCACTGTCAGAGTGCAGAGGAAATTTCTGTTCCTCGTATGTAACTTTTATGGTTGCATAAATGGAAAATAATTGCATTTAGATCAGTTTAGTTTATTGTCACGTGTACCGAGGTACAGTGAAAAGCTTCTGTGCGTGCTAACCAGTCAGCGGAAAGACAATACATGATTACAATCGAGCCATTTACAGTGTACAGATACATGATAAGGGAATAACGTTTAGTGCGAGATAAAGCCAGCAAAGTCCAATCAAGGATAGTCCGAGGGTCACCAACGAGGTAGATCGACTTTAACTAACTCAAGTCAAGAGAGTTTATTGTCATGTGTCCCAGATAGGACAATGAAATTCTTGCTTTGCTTCAGCACAACAAAATATAGAAGGCATGAATACAGAACAGATCATATTAGTGTGTCCATATACCATTGTATAAATATATACACACATGAATAAATAAACAGATAAAGTGTAAATAAACAGATAATGGTCTATTAATGTTCAGAGTTTTGTTTGAGTTGAGTTCAATAGCCTGATGGCTGTGAGGAAGTAGCTATTTCTGAACCTGGTCGTTGCAGTCTTCAGGCTCCTGTACCTTCTACCTGAAGGTAGCGGGGAGATGAGTGTGTGGCCAGGATGGTGTGGGTCCTTGATGATGCTGCCAGCCTTTTTGAGGCAGCGACTGCGATAGATCCCCTCGTTGGTAGGGAGGTCTGAGCCGATGATGGACTGGGCAGTGTTTACTACTTTTTGTAGTCTTTTCCGCTCCTGGGCGCTCAAGTTGCCGAACCAAGCCACGATGCAACCGGTCAGCACCTGTAGAAGTTAGAGAGGGTTTATCTTAAGTGAAAATAAACTCTGCTCTTACATTGTTGCTTGGCAGTGTCAACTGCACAAGTTTAACAGCAGGAGCAACGCCTTGTTTTAGATATTCTTCGCTGTGTAATCACTTTCCCCCAAAATAAAATAACGTACAATTATGCTGTCCGTAACCAATTTAAATTGAGGATACTTAGACATTTAATTTGCCAGTGGCTTTATTTTAAATCGGCGTGTGTTAACTCTCATTATCCAATGCATCTTTTTCTGGTTTGTTTTATCTTTATTTGTGGAGTGCCATTTGCACGAGAATTTCACCGATTTTTTTTTAACCAAAAATGATCACAAATGGAAACGGCATTAAACCAACGAGGAGAGAAAATGATGCCACTTAGAGAAGCAAGCAGTCAGTGGAGCCGACAAGCATAACTAACCCTGCAAAACATAATTAGAGCTGGCATTCTCATTAGTGAGTGTATATGAAGGCGATTTCACAGAGATAATGCATATGAAAATACATTATTGTTTAATTATGGCGAATCAGAACCTTTTTTCTTTAATATTCATGTCTTCATCCCGGCTAAACTCTCCAGATTTATCTTCCATTCACTCTTCACATCGAAGATACAAATTGATGCAAGTTCCTGCTTCCGTGAAGTTGAGCAGATTTCCCCCCTACTTTGAGAGGTTTTTTTGTTCTTTGATCCGCTGGTTTAACTTTTGCCATAATGTAAACCATACACAGTGTCTACCAAACAAAAGAATAAACAGGACATTTTACGGCATGACTTTCAGCACCATAATTAACTCACTCGAATGAGGGAACGTGATGCCCACCAGTTTGCTTTATTGCTCATTACTTCCAAAGGGAAAATATGTACATTTCCCGTTAAAAAGTATTTTAGCTTCAGACCAATGTCCCTTCGCAATGTTGCAACTTCGTTAGTAAAATACCTTTGAAAGTCTTTAAAAGAAATGGGTTTAGAAGGAAGCTGGCTGCATATTTCACAAATGTCAAAATTGATCAAAAGAATTGTGTTATGTGCGGGTATCAAGGGGCAGAGATGGAGCAGGTAAAATGGGTTGCAGTACAGATCTTTGCTCCTGATCACTCTCATATTCGCAAAAATGTAGCACATGCAGGTCTGAGTCTTGTTCCAGGAAGAACATGAGATAAAGCGATCATTTTGAAACATTAATATTTAAGTATCTGTGCAAGTGCCAATAGTGTCTCACACGTTATTTAACCATTTCATTCAGACCTTCCTGGATATTAGCAGAGCAAAATGTTTCTCTTACACAGGAAGGTGCGGTAGAGTTGCTGCCTCACAGCGCCAGAGACCCGGGTTCGATCCTAACTACGGGTGCTGCCTGTACGGAGTTTGTACGTTCTCCCCGTGACCCGCGTGGGTTGTCTCCGGGTGCTCCGGTTTCCTCCCACACTCCAAAGAAGTACAGCTTTGGCTTGGTATAATTGTAAATTGACCCTAGTGTGTGTAGGGTGGTGTTAATGTACGGGAATCGCCGGTCGATGTGGACTCAGTGGGCCGAAGGGACTGTTTCCTCGCTGTTTCTCGAAACTAAACTAAAAAATGTGCACTAATCTAGGATTAGTAAGAATGGGTGGCGGACGGTCAACATGGACTCTGTGGGCCGAAGGGACTGTTTCTGTGCTGTTCTTCTCTCTCTGACTCTGATTAAGTGAAATCATAGTTTCCCTCGCCACTGAAGAAGGGTCTCGACCTGAAACGTCACCCATTCCTTCCCTCCAGAGATGCTGCCCTGACCCACTGAGTTACTCCAGCTTTTTGTGTCTATCTTTGTTGTAAACCAGCATCTGCAGTTCCTTCCTACTCATGAGATCATTTCTAAGGAATTAATTTTTATTTTCAAAAAGCAGCATCATTTGGGTGAAGGTAGTGCTGGAGTAACTCAGTGGGTCAGGCACCATCTCTGGAGAAAATGGATGGGTGACGTTTCAGGACTGATGAACGGTCCCGACCCGAAATGTCACCCATCCTTTTTCTCCAGAGATGCTGTCTGACCTGCTGAATTACTCCAGCACTTTGTGCTTATCTTTGGTACAAACCAGCACCTGCAGTTCCTTCCTACACATTTGCAGTTCTTTGTTTCTACCCTTTGAGTGAACCTGGATTCACTTAAAGTAAGAATGCAACTGTCCATAAATCAAATGCAAAATGTGATTGATTTTTCCAGAAAATGCTGCAAACACTCGTTTGGCCAGAAAGCATGGACGGAGAGAAACCAAGTTTACATTTTGTGTCAAGGAGCTGTCATCAATATAAGGAAAATTAGGAAATTAAACAGTTGAGGAGAAGAGAGAGCAGTGGAGAGAATAATGGGATTGGAGACACAAGAGAACTGCAGATGCTGGAATCCTGCACAGAGCACAGAGTGCTGGAGTAAAGGGGCTGCCCCACTGTACGAGCTAATTCAAGATCTCTCCAGAGTTTAAAAACAAATCTAACTCGTGGTAAGCACGTAGAATGTACGTTGCGGGTACGTCGGAGCTCGGGGACGTCTCTTAGCGGCTCGTAACGCTAACGGCAGGTACTCGGGAAAGGCGGTAAGCTCGTGAAGACTCGTGAAGATTTTTCAACATGTTGAAAAATGTCCACGAGAGCCCCGAGTACCTACGAGCGGCTATTACCGTAATTCTCCGAGTTCGAATCAGGGGAAACTCGGGAGAACTCTTGAATTACCTCGTACAGTGGGACAGCCCCATAACTTAGCGAGCCAGGAATCATCTCTGGAGGACATGGATTGGAGACGCCATGGGCCGGGACCCTTCTTCACACCAAGAACGGGAGAGCATGTAATTGTAATTCGAACGGAGATGAGGAAAAACTTTTTCACACAGAGAGTTGTGAGTGTGTTGAATTCTCTGCCTCAGAGGGCGGTGGAGGCCGGTTCTCTGGATGCTTTCAACAGAGAGTCAGAAAGTGCTCTTAGGGATAGCGGAGTTAAAGGATATGGGGAGAAGGCAGGAACGGGGTACTGATTGGGGATGATCAGCCATGATCACATTGAATGGCGGTGCTGACTCGAAGGGCTGAATGGCCTACTGCATCTATTGTCTAGTGTCTATTGGAATGAGGTCCAAGACAAATCTCCCACCCACTGCTCTGCAAATTCAACCTTTATTCCTAATTTTTCTCTGTTTTTCTCTTTCCAGATGCTGCCTAACCAGCTGAGTATTTCCATAATTCCCTGTTTCTTTTTAATTCAGACTGTGGAGAAATATTCATAGAAACATAGAAACATAGAAAAATAGGTGCAGGAGTAGGCCATTCGGCCCTTCGAGCCTGCACCGCCATTTGATATGATCATGGCTGATCATCCAACTCAGTATCCCATCCCTGCCTTCTCTCCATACCCCCTGATCCCTTTAGCCACAAGGGCCACATCTAACTCCCTCTTAAATATAGCCAATGAACTGGCCTCAACTACCTTCTGCGGCAGAGAATTCCACAGATTCACCACTCTCTGTGTGAAAAATGTTTTTCTCATCTCGGTCCTAAAAGTCTTCCCTCTTATCCTTAAACTGTGACCCCTAGTTCTGGACTTCCCCAACATCGGGAATAATCTTCCTGCATCTAGCCTGTCCAACCCCTTAAGAATTTTGTAAGTTTCTATAAGATCCCCCCTCAATCTTCTAAATTCTAGCGAGTACAAGCCGAGTCTATCCAGTCTTTCCTCATATGAAAGTCCTGCCATCCCAGGAATCAGTCTGGTGAACCTTCTCTGTACTCCCCCTATGGCAAGAATGTCTTTCCTCAGATTAGGAGACCAAAACTGTATGTAATATTCCAGGTGTGGTCTCACCAAGACCCTGTACAACCGCAGTAGAACCTCGTGTTAAAGAAGGAACTGCAGATGCTGGAAAATCGAAGGTACACAAAAATGCTGGAGAAACTCAGCGGGTGCAGCAGCATCTATGGAGCGAAGGAAATAGGCAACGTTTCGGGCCGAAACCCTCATCTGAAGAAGGGTTTCGGCCCGAAACGTTGCCTATTTCCTTCGCTCCATAGATGCTGCTGCACCCGCTGAGTTTCTCCAGCATTTTTGTGTACCTGCAGTAGAACCTCCCTGCTCTTATACTCAAATTCTTTTGCTATGAATGCTAACATACCATTTGCTTTCTTCACTGCCTGCTGCACCTGCATTCCTACTTTCAATGACTGGTGTACCATGACACCCAGGTCTCGTTGCATCTCCCCTTTTCCTAATCGGCCACCATTCACATAATAGTCTACTTTCCTGTTTTTGCCACCAAAGTGGATAAACTCACATTTATCCACATTATACTGCATCTGCCATGCCTTTGCCCACTCACCCAACCTATCCAAGTCACCTTGCAGCCTCCTAGCATCCTCCTCACAGCTAACACCGCCCCCCAGCTTCGTGTCATCCGCAAACTTGGAGATGTTGCATTCAATTCCCTCATCCAGATCATTAATATGTATTGTAAATAGCTGGGGTCCCAGCACTGAGCCTTGCGGTACCCCACTAGTCACTGCCTGCCATTGTGAAAAGGACCCGTTTACTCCTACTCTTTGCTTCCTGTCTGCCAGCCAGTTCTCTATCCACATCAAGGATTCATCACGTGAAACGTTTCACTCTGATGTAAAGACACTGATACTGCTTTCTGAGGCCTTCTAAGAATGAGCATTGAATACCACACTTGAAAACAAACCAAACCGCATAATGCAAATACATTTTACAATATACTTACTGAACCGAGGCGCAGATTGTTTCGAAATGTTCAGGAGGGGAGGGGAGAGATAGGTGTAAGGTCTGAGGAAGGGTACCAACCCGAAACATCACCTATCCATGTGGCGCAGCAGTAGAGTTGCTGCCTCACCGCCAGAGACCCAGGTTCGATCCTGACTCCGGGTGCTGTCTATACGGAGTTTTACGTTCTCCCCGTGACCAAGTGGGTTTTCTCCGGGTGCTCCGGTTTCCATCCACACTCCGAAGACGTGCAGGTTTGTTGGTTAATTGGCTTCGGTAAAAATTCTAAATTGTCCCTAGTGTGTGTAGGATAATGCTAGTGTACGGGGTGATCGCTTGTCAGCGCGGACTTGGTGGGCTGAAGGGCTTGTTTCTGCGCTGCATGTGTGAAGTCACTGAATTATTGTACCGTCCGAAAGTCAAAATGTAGGCCAGTGTGAGAATATTTTGTTTTCACTTTTACAAAAATAAAATGATATATTTTGAAATTGTGCATGTAAAAAAAATCCATATCTGGTTGCAAGATCACATATCAACAGGATCTCCTGAGTCCTGGCTGCCCTTGCACCTTAAAGGACATGAAGTGCTGGAATAATTCAGCGAGTTAGGCAGCACCTCTGGGGAACATGAATAGGTGATGTTTCGGGTTGGTATCGTTCTTCAGACCTTACACCTATCTCTCCCCTCCCCTCCCCTCCCCTCCCCCTACATTTCTAAACAATCTGCACCTCATCACTCCTCTAGCTTCATAATTTGTAAGTCCATATTCCTTTTGTCTCTCACCTGTTGTGAGTTCACCTCCGGCCATTGTCATCTGCCTATCAACCGCCCCCCCCCCCTCCACTCCTGTGTTCACCTATCACCTGCCACGCTTTGTCCAGCCCCTCCTCTCTTCCTGTCCCCCCCCCCTACCATTGCAATCAGTCTGAAGAAGGGTCCAGACCCAAAATGCCACCTGTCCACGTCCATGTTCTCCAGAGATGCTGCCTGACCCATTGATTTACTCAAAAAGCTGGAGCAACTCAGCAGATCAGACAGCATCCCTGGAGAAACGGAATAGGTGACGTTTTGGGTCGAGTCCCTTCTTCAGACTGAAGTCAAGAAATGTAACCAATTCCTTTTCTCCAGGGACGCTGTCTGATCTGAAGGGTTTCGGCCCGAAACGTTGCCTATTTCCTTCGCTCCATAGATGCTGCTGCGCCCGCTGAGTTTCTCCAGCATTTTTGTGTACCTTCGATTTCCTTCTTAAACACGCTGTCTGATCTGTTGACTTACTCCAGCCAGCTTTTGGTGTCTATCTTCAGTTTAAACCAGCATCTGCAGTTCCTTCCTGCACACTGTTGAGTTACTCCATCACTTTGTGTCTTTCCCTGTCAAAATTGTCACTTTTGCATTTGAAGTCTATTAATTTCTTTAGAGAAATGAAACTGCAGATTTGATTTGCAACGTGCTGAAGATGGAGGGATTCCTTTACATGCTGGAGAGATTTTATGGAGCAAGTTGGCTGATTGCTTCAACGATGCTAAAAGGTTTGAGAGATTAGATCACTGAAATCATTCTAATAATGTATTAATTATGTTAATAAATGACAGATTATGCTAATAAAATAATGATCAATCTATTCACATATATAAACATGTAACCATTCCACCTCAACAAATGCCAATAAAAACTATTATTAAAAAAGGCCTGGATAGAGTGGATGCGGAGAGGATGTATCCACTAGTGGGAGAGTCTAGGACCAGAGGTCACAGCCTCGGAATAAAAGGACATTCCTTTAGGAAGGAGATGAGGAGGAATTTATTTACTCAGATGGTGGTGATCCTGTGGAATTCATTGCCACAGAACGCTGTGGAGGCCAAGTCAGTGGATATTTTTAAGGTGAAGATTGATAGATTCTTGATTAGCAAGGGTGTCAGAGGTTATGGGGAGAATGGGGTTAGGAGGGAGAGATAGATCAGCCATGATTGAACGGCGTAGACTTGATGGGCCGAATGGCCTAATTCTGCTCCTATAAATTGTGGACTTATTTTCTATCTTATTCATTCACAGAGTGCGGGCATCATTGAAATATCACCAGCACTAATTACCCTTCCTCAATCACGCCAAGAAAAACATTTTACAATAAACTTGATAGTTCTAGCTTAGTTTAGTTTAATTTAGTTTAGAGATACAGCGTGGAAACAGGCCCATTTGGCCCACCGAGTCCGTGCCGACCAGCGATCCCCACACACTAACACTATCCGACACTAGAGAGACAATTCACATTGATACCAACTCAATTAACTTATAAACCTGCACGTCTTTGGAGTGTGGGGGGAAACCGAAGATCTCGGAGAAAACACACGCAGCTCACGGTGAGAGCGTACAAACTCCGTACAGACAAGCGCCCGCAGTCAGGATTGAACCTGGGTCTATGCCACCATGCAGCCCCTAGCAGTAAATTAATTTTACCACTGTAATTTTACTTTGAGGTACACGCGAAACAAATGAGCAGTGGCAGAAATATATACAATATAATATTAAAAATATATTTTAAATTGTTAATCAAAATCATGGTACCACAGAAGACCAGAGAAAAAAGGAAGAGGCTTAAAGGCTGCTATGATAATTTTTCCAAAGATAGACACAAAAAGCTGGAGTAACTCACCGGGACAGGCAGCATCTCTGGAGAGAAGGAATGGGTGACGTTTCGGGTCGAGACACTTCTTAACTGCCTCAACCCAAATTGTTACCCACTCCTTCTCTCCAGAGATGCTGCCTGTCCTGCTGAGTTACTCCAGCACTTTATATCTATCTTCGGTTTAAACCAGCATCTGCAGTTCCTTCCGACAAAAGATTATTTTTCCTGTTGCTTGAAGAAATTGGGAAACAAAAATCTTAGAGCAAGTGATGACAAGGTTAACCAATTTTATTTTGCAAAAGATTTGTTTCACTTGAATTGTATTACATTCTCTCAATTTTCAAACCTAATCTGACACATTCTGCTTATGGGTTGGGATATTTTTTCCATAACATGGTGATATTTCCAGAGGGAACGAATAAGCAGTGATCTCAGCCACATCTTCTTCCACTGTCTGTTGAGTATTGTGTTCAGTTCTGAGCACCATGTTATAGGAAAGATGTTGTCAAGCTGGAAAGGGTTCAGTGAAGATTTACGAGGATGTTGCCAGGACTAGAGGATCTGATCTATAGGGAGAGGTTGAGTAGGCTGGGTCTCTATTCCTTGGAGCGCAGGAGGATGAGGGGTGATCTTATAGAGGTGTACAAAATCATGAGAGGAATAGATGGGGTCACTTGCCCAGAGTAGGGGAATCGAGGACCAGAGGACATAGGTGCAAGGTGAAGGGAAAACAAGATTTAATAGGAATCTGAGGGGTAACTTTTCACACAAAGCGTGGTGGGTGTATGGAATACACTGCCCGAGGAGGTAGTTGAGGCAGGAATTATCCTGCCGTTTAAGACATAGAAACATAGAAAAAACATAGAAACATAGAAAAATAGGTGCAGGAGTAGGCCATTCGGCCCTTCGAGCCATCACCGCCATTCAATATGATCATGGCTGATCACCTAAACAGCTAGACATGTACATGGATAGGACAAGTTTGGAGGGAAATGGACCAAGCGCAGGCAGGTGGGACTAGTGTAGCTGGGACATGTTGGCCGGTGTGGGCAAAATGGGCCGAAGGGCCTGTTTCCACACCATATCTCTCAATGACAATGACTCTATTGAGCAAAACAAACTCAGAAACCTGAAGATGGTCCTGTAACAATTTCTTGGCCTCAAATATTTTTCCGAGCCGCTCGGCATTTTCATTGGAAATGAAACAAATTTGCACAGAATTTGGATCATTAAACCTACGTACACGATAATATGACAATAATTACTTAGAAAATTATTGGCATGATTTTAATCCCAATTTGCAGCTCCAAACATAAATTGTACTGGATTCAGAACCACGCATCAAGATGGTATAAAATAATAAGAGGAATAGATCGGGTAAATGCAGAGTCTCTTGCCCAGAGCAGGTGAATCGAGGACCAGGGGACGTATGTTTAATATGAAGGGAAAAAGATTTAATAGGAATCAGAGTGGTAACTTTTTCACACAAAGGGTGGTGGGTGTTTGGAACGAGCTGCCAGAAGAGGTAGTTGAGGCAGGGACTATCCCAACGTTTAAGAAACAGTTAGACAGGTACGTGGATAGGACAGGTTTGGAGGGATATGGACCAAGCGCAGGCAGGTGGGACTAGTGTAGCTGGGTCATGTTGGCCAGTGTGGGCAAGATGGGCCAAAAGGGCCTGTTTCCCCGCTGTATGATGCTATAGACACAAAATGCTGGAGTAACTCAGCGAGACATGCAGCGTCTCTGGATAGGAATGGGTGACGTTTCAGGTCGGCCCTTCGTCAGACGTCTCGACCCGAAAAGTCACACATTCCTTTCATCCAGAGATACTGCCTGTCCCGCTGAGTTACTCCAGCATTTTGTGTTTATCCTCAGTGTAAAGCAGCATCTGCAGTTTCTTCCCGCACACATCAAGTGTCAGGAGTTAAGAGTGTTTTATTGTCATGTGTTCCAGATAGAACAATGACATTCTTATCAGCAGCACAACAGAATGTATAAACATAGTACACTGTAAACAATATAATAAACAAGAAACAGTTCAGTACACACACACATATATATACACACACATATACACACACACACACCCACGCATATACACACATATACACACACCCACGCATATACACACATATACACATACGCATATACACACATATACACACCCACATATTTACACACCCACACATATACACACACACACATATATACACACACACACACACATATTTACACACACACGCATATACACACATATATACACACCCACATATTTACACACACACACATATACACACACACACACACACATATTTACACACACATACACACACACACACACATATTTACACACCCACACATATTTACACACACACACATATACACACACACACACACACATATATACACACACACACACGCATATACACACATATACACACCAACATATTTACACACCCACACATATACACACCCACACACACACACATATATATACACACACACACACGCACACACATACGCACACACATACGCACGCACACACACACACACACACACACACACACATACACATACACACACACACACATAAGCACACACATACGCACACACACACATACACACACACACATATACACACACACACACACACACACACACATATATATACACACACACATACGCACACACACACACATATATACACACACACACACACACACACACACACACACACACACATACACACACACAAACATACACATACTTCCACACATCTTCTTCCTAGGCTCCCTTCTGTCGTGGCTGACCATGGGTGTCTCCAGGATGCTATTCCTTATATGGAGGACGCCTGTGCGTGACTTTGTTTAACGTGGGGAGACTGGTGCACAGACAGCCACCCCACGGTCCTTGACAGATCTGGGTCAGGATCCAGTGGCATGGAGTCCAAGACGACCGGAGACCCTTTTCTGCTGCAGCCTTCATCCGCCTTCCCAGCCGTTGTGATGCTCCACTAAGGTCAGCCATCGTCCTCCGCCTGTTCCACCGTTGAGGTCTTGGTCGGATTGCTCTTTGTCAGAGACCTCCCCCTCGACCTTACCGCCATGGGTGGCCCTACCAGGAGCGTAGCTCCAGGCGGCATCGCTCTCAGGATCTCAGGTCCACACAAGCTTCTCCACCACGACAAGGTGACAATCCACGGAGGTCCCACACACACATACATATATATATACATATATATATATATACACACACACACACACACAAAAACACACATACACATATATCCACACACCTACACATATACATACACACACACAAAAACACACATACATATATACACACATACACATAAACACATATACACACACACACACACATATAGACAAAGAGACAAAAGCAAGGCCCCCACGTCTATGTAGTTCTGTGTTTATTTGGACATTACAGGACAAGTAGTGTAACAAATAAATGAATGATTCAGTCTATGTTTGCAACAGTGGTTTTATCTATAGTTGAGTTGAATGCAGCAAAATTAAAGAACATAGAACAGTACAGCACGTACAGGCCCTTCGGCCCGCAATGTCTGTGCCAACCGTGATGCCAAGACCATCTCTGATCTGCCTGCACATGATCCATATCCCTCCATCACCTAGGAATCCATGTGCCTATCTAAATGTCTCTTAAACGCCACTGTCGTATCTTCCTCCACCACCACTCACGGCAGTATTTTCTGTGCACTCACCATTTAAACATTTGTTTAAACGTTGCCCTTTTTACCAAAAGGCTGTGCTGACGTGCTGCATCACAGTCTGGTACGGGAACTGTTCTGCCCACAGCCGCAAATCACTACACAGAGTAGTGAAGGCAGCACAGCACATCACTGGCAACTATCTCCCGGCCATTCAGGACATTTCTCACAGACGGTGCCTGCGGAAGGCACACAGCATCATCAAGGACCACAGCCACCCAGCACCCAGACTGGTCTCCTTGTTACCATCAGGCAGACGATACAGGAGCATGGCTGCACGCACCACCAGACTTAAGGACAGTTTTTACCATCAGGCAATCAGGCTTCTAACTCATAACACATCATTTTATTTTACTATTTTATTTATTATTGTCTTTTACCTACCAATGTCACTTTTATCTTATCTTTTTTTTAAACTTAATTTTATCCTTGGAATATCATTGCTGAGGTGACCCGTTGTCTAGTCTAACACATTTCATTGTACCGTTGACCCTGTGTTAACCTACTTAAGACAAATAAAACAGAACTGAACTGAACTATGCCCTCTAGTTTTTGATGTTTCCATCCTGAGACAAAGGTTTTGACTGTCTACACTATCTATTCCTCTCATAAATTTATATATTTATTGTTTGCTAAGTGTTTGATTTCAACGCAGATGTTTAGATTTTAATCTTTAAGGCCCTGTACCACTTAGGCGATTTTTTCGGCAACTTGCCGGCACCCGTCATAGTCACAGCAGACAATAGACAATATACAATAGACAATAGGTGCAGGAGTAGGCCATTCGGCCCTTCGAGCCATTCAATGTGATCATGGCTGATCATCCCCAATCAGTACCCCGTTCCTGCCTTCTCCCCATATCCCCCGACTCCTTTTTTTAAGAGCTATCTTTAAGAGCTAGCTCTCTCTTGAAAGCATCCAGAGAACCTGCCTCCACCGCCCTCTGCGGCAGAGAATTCCACAGACTCACCACTCTCTGTGAGAAAAAGTGTTTCCGCGTCTCCGTTCTGAATGGCTTACCCCTTATTCTTAAACTGTGGCCCCTGGTTCTGGACTCCCCCAACATCGGGAACATGTTTCCTGCCTCTAGCGTGTCCAGCAGGTCTCCGAAAATTTTCAACATGTTGAAATTCCAGCGGCGACCAGAACAAGGTACGACTCTTTGGGTGACTACTCGCAACCATACAGGCTTCACCCCGCGACATGTCGCCAGGGTGTCGCCTGTATGGTCATGAGTCGTCTCTCAGTCGCCCAAAGTGTCGTAGCGTCTTTCTGGTCGCCGCTGAATTTTCAACATGTTGAAAATTTTCGGTGACCTATGACGGGTACCGGCAGTCGCCGAAAAAGTCGCGTAAGTGGGACGGGCCCTTCAGAGAGACAATGTGGAATCTCTGAAGGGCCCACCAAGTCCGCGCCGACCAGTGATCACCCTGCACATTAACACCATCCTACGCAGTTTGAACAATTTACAATTTTACCGAAGCCAATTAACCTACAAACCTGTACGTCCTTGGAGGGTGGGAGGAAACCGGGGCACCCGGAGAAAAACCCACGCGGTCACGGGGAGAACCCGTGGTCAGGATCGAACCTGGGTCTCTGGCGCTGCAAGGCAGTAACTCTGCCGCTGCGCCATCGAGCCGCTCCAAAAATATGAGGTTTGTGTTTTGATTAATGAGAAACACATTAACCTCCAAACATAAGAACAAGAAACACCTTGGATAATTATCATTCAATTTTTGCAAAATGTCAAAACGTTTAAAACTTAAAAGATTTGTTAATAACCTCAAAAGTATGAACATTATACAAATGGGCAATCACATGACCACGTGCAAGGGCAAAACTAGTCCATCATTAGTGCACAGAGAAACGAGGAAGTGATGATAATATTGACCTTATGAATTCCTCACCTAAATCCTTAGCATTTTAACGCCATCTTTTTTAAAAAAAAGTTTCACAAACAAATGCATTCAATGTATTAAAATATATCACAAAATATGCACTGACCGCAGGCTTTATGTTTCTTGTCAAAGTCTCTGCTGAATGGGAACAGTTGATGGATTTAATCTGTCACATCAACACCATGGTCTTAATGGAAATCGAGTCAGTGAGAAATGTGATCTTAATTGAAGCCCATAGCTGCTACAAGTCACCCAATGTGTCTGACTTCCTCTGGCTGTCGGCATTCTGCGGCTTGCAGTGAGACATGAAATTAGTCAACTAAAGAGGGCTAATTGTGTCTGGGACTCTGCCCCAAACGCCGGTCAAGGAAATGACCTTTGGCACATATTAAACAGGAGTACGCAATGGACAACTGAGTGCCATTGGTTTGGATAGCCCTGCCTCAACCACCATGGGTCTGACTGGATGAATGGCCTCCAAACAAGTCCGGCACGGAGGCGCAGCGGTAGAGTTGCTGCCCAACAGCGCCAGAGACCCGGGTTCGATCCCGACCACGGGCGCTGTCTGTACGGAGTTTGTACGTTCTCCCTGTGACCCGCCTGGGTTTACTCCGGGAGCTCCAGTTTTCTCCCACACTCCAAAGACGTGCAGGTTTGTAGGCTAATTGGCTTGGTGTCAATGTAAATTGTCCCAAGTGTGTGTAGGATAACATTACTGTGCAGGGAATGCTGGTCGGTGCAGACTTGGTGGGCCGAAGGGCCTGTTTCCGTGCTGTATCTCTAAAGTAATCATCATCATCGGTGAAAACATTAGCGACGCAGTGGTGCCGGTTTCCGACAGGAACGGTGACGGACGCACCACACATCTCTGTCCTCCAGTTCCGGCGGACTTCCGCCGCTGGAAGTATAGGATTTTGGTGTGTGTGTGCTTTATCATCGTTCCTTACAATGCCGTGTACGACAGTGATCGCAACTTCTACTGAAGTGTGGATGGCCGTCGGCTCGCTAGGAGCTCATCCGCCCTTTGACAGGTCTTGTTTTTGGTCCTGCTGGGGGTCCACAGCCCCCTCCTCACCTGGCAAACCAGGTGGGGGAGACGGTTTAGTCACCGACTATCCGACCATGCAGCAGGTAGCACGGGATTACATGGTACCCGTGGCCGCTTTCCGTGCTGTATCTCTAAACTAAACTAAGCAAAAACGTCAAGGCTTCATGCATGCCTATATACATTAGTATTGATACAAATGAAAGCAAATGTCTTATACTCTGGTGTTTGTGTTGTTTAAGTTGACCAAGACCGTAGAAGCTTCACATCTAAGCAACTTGCTTCTTTGTTTCTGGAAAACCTTCTGTTAATTCTCTTTCGAAGGTTGATGGAACTGTTTTGCATTACAATGCTTAGTACAGGTGTCAGAGGTTATGGGGAGAAGAAGGCAGGTGAATGGGGTTGAGAAGTAAAGGTATATCAGCCATGGTTGAATGGCGGAGTAGACTTGATGGGCCAAATGGCTTAATTCTGCTCCTATCACTTATATGAACATACAATGCTGAGAACTATATTCTACACTCTGTATCTTCCCATTTGCTCTATCTTTTGTGCTTGAGTTTGACATTATTGTATTTACAGTATGTATAGAATGACCTGATTTAATAGCATGCAATACAAGGCTTTTCACTGTACCTCGGTACATGTGACAATAATACTTAATGACAGACCTAAACTATCATTTTCCAATGTGGGGCAGATGGTGAAAGCAGGCAGGAGTTTGAGTGAGATCATTTAGTTTAGTTTAGAGATACAGTGCGGAAACAGGTCCTTCGGCCCACCGGGTCCGCGCCGACCAACGATCCCCGCGTATTAACACCATCCTACACCCACTAGGGACAATTTTTTAAAACATTTACCAAAGCCAATTAACCTACAAACCAGTACGTCTTTGGAGTGTGGGGAGGAAGCCGAAGATCTCGGAGAAAACCCACGCAGGTCACGGGGAGAACGTACCAACTCCGTACAGACGGGATCGAACCCGGGCCTGCGGTGCTGCATTCGCTGTAAGACAGCGACTCTACCGCTGCGCCACCGTGACCGTTTCTCCTAGTACGTCCACACTGGAGCGCACTTTCACACTGGAAGGCAGAGGGATATTGCATCATTTGCAAGACCCATGACACAGTGATCATTAGCTACCTTGATGGAAAACATTCAAGGTACTGGAGGAACTCAATGGGCCGGGCAGCATCTGTGGACGCAAGTGGACGGACAACATTTTGGGTCAGAATGGCATGGTGGAGCAGTGGTAGAGTTGCTGCCTTACAGCACCAGAGACCCAGGTTTGATTCCGACTATGGGTGTTGCCCGTGCGGAGTTTGCACATTCTCCCACTGACTGCGTTGGTTTCCTTTGGGTGCTCCAGTTTCCACTGGGTGCTCCGGTTCCCCCAAAAGATGTGCAGGTTTGTAGGTTAATTGGCTTCTGTAAATTGCCCCCTGGTGTGGAATTAGAACCAGTGTGCTGGGATCGCTGGTGGTCGCTTACACGGTGGGCCGAAGTCCTATTTCCACGCTGTATGTGTAAGCTAAACCTCTCTTCAGACTGAGGTGTTGAAGATTTTCTCTCTTTGCATCCAATCCTTGTTGGTCTCCCAACTCCTTTCCAAATCGTGATCCTTAACAATCCTTTAAAGTTCAGGGAACTCGAAATGAGGTGTTGATGCATAAACCAATCTAGAAATGATAGATAATGAGGTCGCTTCCATGGGTTGCTCTCTCTGAACAAGGTAGCTGTATCATTAGTCCACTGATTGCGCGGTTAACTGGCCATTATATTTCTACCAGGGGACAGATTTGAGACAATCTGCTCGGATTACCACGATGGCCTTCAATGTCCTTGGCTTTGAAATCTCTCCTCCTGAGACTACAATCACATTGTAATTGATTTCATTTGAGAACAATATCTGAACTGTTGAAGGAAACTATTGTTTTCAGTTTAGTTTAGAGAGAAAGCGCGGAAACAGGCCCCTCCTACCACCGAGTCGGCGCCGACCAGCGATCCCCACACATTAACGCAATCCTACCCGCACTGGGGACAACTTACAATTATACCAAAGCCAATTAACCTACAAATCTTTGGAATGTGGGAGGAAACCGGAGATCCTGGAGAAAACCAGGACAGGGTCACGGGGAGAAGGTACAAACTCCGTACAGACAGCACCCATAATCGGGATTGAACCTGGGCCTCTAGCGTTGTAAGGCAGCAACTCTACCGCTGTGCCACCATGCCGCCCTGTTCCTTTTAAGTTCATAGGTGATTGGAGCAGAATTAGGCCATTCGGCCCATCATGTCTACACCGCCATTCAATCGTGGCCTGATCTATCTTTCCCTCTCAACCCCATTCTCCTGCCTTCTCCCCGTAACCCCTGACACCCGTACTAATCAAGAATCTATTTATCTCTGCCTGAAAAATATCCATTGACTTGGCCTCCACAGCCTTTATATGGTACTTTATTTGGTATGCAGAAATCATGGCAAATTACATATACTTTCATTGGAAGAGAAGATATCAATGCCTCAAAACAGCATTACCCCATTGAATGATGTGTGCATATTTTTCTCTTTCATTCCCCCTCTTCAGCTGTCCGGCTTTGAAATCATCAGGATAAATAACCTCAACTATTCCATACACAACTTCCCCATTCCAGCAACTATCTGGACAAATAACATTTCCCCCTACCCCAAAATAAAAACGGAAAACCCTGGAAACACACCGCAGGTCAGACGGTATGTGTGGAGGAAGATCAAGAATATCAGGTTGCAGAAAGAAGGAACTGCAGATGCTGGTTTACAACAACAAAAAAGACACAAAGTGCTGGAGTAACTCAGTTGGTCTGCCTGACTTGCTGAGTTACTCCAGCACTTCGTAACATTTCGGTTAAAGCTTTTTCATCAACACTGGGGTAAAAAACAAGTTTAAAAACGTGGTTTTAAATTTTTCCTGAATATTTCGTTGGATTTATAAATGACTTATTTTTTATTCAGATTAGTAGATTACCATATACACCAGATAGGAGCGGCACGGTGGTGTAGCGGTAGAGTTACTGTCTTAGAACGTTTGCAGCACCGGAGACCGGGGTTCGATCCCAACTACGGGTGCTGTCCATACAGAGTTTGCACATTCTCCCTGTGACCGCATGGGTTTTCTCCAATAGAGAATAGACAATAGACAACAGACAATAGACAATAGACAATAGACAATAGGTGCAGGAGTAGGCCATTTGGCCCTTCGAGCCAGCACCGCCATTCAATGTGATCATGGTTGATCACCCCCAATCAGTACCCCGTTCCTGCCTTCTCCCCATATCCCCTGACTCCGCTATTTTTAAGAGCTCTATCTAGCTCTCTCTTGAAAGCATCCAGAGAACCTGCCTCCACCGCCCTCTGAGGCAGAGAATTCCACAGACTCACCACTCTCTGTGAGAAAAAGTGTTTCCTCGTCTCCGTTCTAAATGGCTTACTCCTTATTCTTAAACTGTGGCCCCTGCTTCTGGACTCCCCCAACATCGGGAACATGTTTCCTGCCTCTAGCGTGTCCATGCCCTTAACAATCTTATATGTTTCAATGAGATACCCTCTCATCCTTCTAAACTCCTTCTAGTTTCCTCCCATAGCTCTCTGGCACTGCTGCAGCAACTCTACCGCTGCGCCACCGTGCCACACCTTGCTAGCCATGAGAAAGAAACTACTGTATTCTTAACCCTGCACATCTAGGCTTTGAAGCTCCTGAATGGATTCCTGACCTGTGACAATCAATTCCACAGATTCAACGCCCTCTCACTAAAGACATTCCTCCTCATCTTCCTAAAGGAACATTCTTGTATTCTGAAGCTATGGCCTCTGGTCCGAGACTCTCCCCACATCCACTCTATCCAAGCCTTTCACTATTCAGTAAGTTTCAATGAGGTCCTCACTCATCCTTCTAAACTCCAGCGCGTACAGGCCTAGTGCCGTCAAACGCTCAACATACATCAAGAGTCAAGAGAGTTTATTGTCATGTGTCCCAGATAGGACAATGAAATTCTTGCTTTGCTTCAGCACAATAGAATATGTAAACATAATACAGAACAGATCAGTGTGTCTATCTAGCATATTCCACACATATACACATAAATAAACAGATCAAGTGTTACAGTTCAGAGCCTGTTTGTTGGCATGTTTAATAGCCTGATGGCTGTGGGGAAGTAGCTATTCCTGAACCTGGATGTACCAGATTTCAGGCTCCTGTACCTTCTACCCGATGATAGCGGAGAGATGAGTGTGTGGCCAGGATGGTGTGGGTCTTTGATGATGTTGCAAGCCTTTTTGAGGCAGCGACTGCGATAGATCCCTTCAATGGTGGGGAGGTCAGAGCCGATGATGGACTGGGCTGTGGTCACAACTTTCTGCAATCTTTTCCGCTCCTGGACGTTCAAGTTGCCGAACCAAGCCACGATGCAACTGGTCAGCATGCTCTCTACTGTGCACCTGTAGAAGTTAGAGAGAGTCCTCCTTGACAAACCAACTCTCCGTAATCTTCTCAGGAAGTAGAGGCACTGATGTGCTTTCTTTATAATTGCATCAGTGTGCTGGGACCAGGAAAGATCTTCGGAATTTGAAGTTCTTGACCCTTTTCACCATCGTCCCGTTGATATAAACGGGACTGTGGGTCCCTATCCTACCCCTTCCAAAGTCCACAATCAGTTCCTTGGTTTTGCTGGTGTTGAGGGCCAGGTTATTGTGCTGGCACCATTTGGTCAAACGGTCGATCTCACTTCTATACTCTGACTCATCCCCATCTGTGATACGTCCCACAACAGTGGTGTCGTCGGCGAATTTGATGATGGAGTTCGCACTATGTCCGGCTACGCAGTCATGAGTATAGAGTGAGTACAGCAGGGGGCTGAGCACGCAGCCTTGAGGTGCTCCCATGCTGATTGTTATCGAGTCTGACACATTTCCACCAATACGAACAGACTGTGGTCTGAGAGTGAGGAAGTCGAGGATCCAATTGCAGAGGGATGCACAGAGACCCAGATCTGAGAGCTTGGTAACCAGCTTGGAGGGGATGATTGTATTAAATGCCGAGCTGTAGTCGATGAATAACAGCCTGACATATAAGTTTTTGTTGTCCAAGTGGTCCAGAGCGGAGTGGAGAGCCAGTGAGATCGCATCCACCGTTGATCTGTTGTGGCAGTAAGCGAACTGCAGTGGGTTGAGGTTCGTGTCGAGGTAGGAGTTGATATGCACCATGATCAACCTCTCAAAGCACTTCATCACCACCGACGTTAATGCCACAGGTCGATAGTCATTGAGGCACGTCACCTTGCTCTTCTTGGGCACTGGTATAATTGATGCCCTTTTAAAGCAGGTAGGAATCTCAGACCTCAGAAGTGAGAGGTTGAAAATGTCCGTAAAAACTCCAGCCAGTTGGTCCGCACAGGTTTTTAGAACACGACCGGGTATACCATCAAGTCCAGGCGCTTTCAAAGGGTTCACCCCTCTGAAGGATTTCCTGACGTCGGCCTCTGTGACTGAGACTGAAATACCATCACTGCGAATGGGGTCTCGGGAAGGCACATCAGTATTCTCCCTATCAAAAACGCATTGAACTCATCAGGGAGTGATGCTTACATTAACCCAATCATTCCTGGGATCATTCTTGTAAACCTCCTCTGGACCCTCTCCAGAGGCAGCGCATCCCTCCTCAGAGATAGGACCCAAAACTAGTCTGAAGAAGGGTCTCGACCCGAAATGTCACCTATCCCTTCGCTCCATAGATGCTGCCTCACCCGCTGAGTTTCTCCAGCATTTTTGTCTACCTTCGATTTTTCCAGCATCTGCAGTTCTTTCTTAAACATAGGGCCCAAAACTGCTCACAATACTGCAAATGTGGTCTGACCAGCACCTTATACAGCTTCAGCATCATGTCCCTCTTTTTATATTCTAGTCTCGAAATTAATGCTAAATAAGTCCTTGTAGACTGGAACGAAAACCCTTTGTCTGACCCGAAACATCACCTTTTTTTCTCTCTCCAGAGATGCTGCCTGACTCGCTGAGTTACTCCAGCGTTTTGTGTCTATTTTGAATTCCATCATTATTTGCTCTCTCCCTCTCTGGAGAAGAGAGACCAAGACCAAGACCATCGCCTTTCCTGAGGCACATAATGCCTGCCTCACTCTGTCTGGGATGGCCCTTTCACAAACAGTAGCTTTTTTCACGATTCAAGTCGCCCTTTTCCAGCATTCTACAATTTAAACTCATTGCTAATCGACACTCAGCCGCACCTCTTGTGTATTAGTGGAGGAGAATAAAACAGACATTTGTTTAACTCCAAATCAATAACCCTTTTAGTTTCCTAAAAAAAACCTCCAGTGCTTCTGGAGTGTCTGCTTTATATCCAGTTCACTCCCAATTAACCAATTAGCACCTTGTTAAGTCAGGTCTGTAACAAGCTATTAGCTGTTTACATTTTCTAATCATTAGACCCCCATGCCTTGCGCCTCCAACTTCCTCACATAAGGGCCTCACCTTCAACTTCCGATTCTTAAGTTTCTCGAAACTTACACATAGAGGGCCTAAGTTGTTAGGCAGTCCGTAAACAAAATTTGGATCGCTTGCAGATGTTTCCATTCACATTGTAGGTGTTATTTTCCCTTAATTCAACCTGACAACATTCAATCTGTGCCACGGTGGTGCAGCGGTAGAGTTGCTGCCTCACAGCGCCAGAGACGTGACTACGGTTCACTCTGGCTGTACGTACTCCCCGTGACCTGCATGGGTTTTACCCGGGTGCTCCGGTTTCCTCCCACACCCCAAAGACATACCGCCTGTAAGGTTAATTGACTTGGGTAAAATTGTAAATTGACCCTAGCGTGTAAGATAGGGCTGGTGTACGGGGGGATCGCTGGTCGGCGTGGACTCGGTGAGCTGAAGGGCCTGTTTCCACGCTGTTTCTCTAAACTAAAGTACCTTTCAAACATAAAATCGTCAGTGCAGCAATTTTAAAAAAAATGTACAAATATTATTTACATCATGGAAAAGAATAGAGGATCTCAACAGTTTGGTAAATCGTAATTGTTTCCTGTAGAGTCTGATGTCTTTTTAACAAACCTGTGATTCCGTTGTTATCTAATACATGAGAAGCTCCAAAATGTGTCTCAAATGTGCCATAAAGTGTGCATATTAAATTCAATCTCTATAGTAAATTCCTTGGCGAGGAATTATAC
>CM075983.1:3685668-3718168 GCA_038087875.1 Malacoraja senta | reverse complement strand
GTGGCATGGCTTCATGCTGTCAATGAAGACCAAAAACACCCAAGTATGCGAGAGGAATAGATCGGGTAGACGCACACAGTCTCTTGCCCAGAGTAGGGCAATCGAGGACCAGAGGATACAGGTTTAACGTGAGGGGGAAAAGATTTAATAGGAATCTGAGGCGCAAAGTGTGGCGTTTGTGTGGAACGAGCTGCCAGAGGAGATAGTTGAGACTGGGACTATCGCAACGTTTAAGAAACAATTAAACTGGTACATGGATAGGACAGGTTTAAAGGGATATGGACCAAACACAGGCAGGAGGAACTAGTGCAGATGGGATTGTTGGCCAGTGTGGGCAAGTTGGGCCGAAGGGCCTGTTTCCACGCTGTATTAATCTACATCATGTGATTATTTATTTTTTACGGTTCTGTTCATTTATCTTAGGAAGCAAGGGTCGCGAGCATTTAATTGTCATGTGTAATAAAAACGGAATCATTATATTTTTACTTGCAGCAGCATAAGAGGCCTTCACTTCACTTCACTTCACTTCAGAACAGTGCAATGGGTATATGGTTTTGACTTTACACTCTACTTCACAGGTACAGCACAGAAACAGGATCTTCAGCCCACTGAGTCCGCGCTGACCACCGATCACCCCATACACTAGCACTACCCTACACACACTAGGGACAATGTACACAAGCCAGTTAACCTACAAGCCTGTACGTCTTTGGAATGTGGAAGAAAAATATGAACATGTTCCCGATGATGGGGGAGTCCAGAACCAGGGGCCACAGTTTAAGAACAAGGAGTAAGCCATTTAGAACGGAGATGAGGAAACACTTTTTCTCACAGAGAGTGGTGAGTCTGTGGAATTCTCTGCCTCAGAGGGCGGTGGAGGCAGGTTCTCTGGATGCTTTCAAGAGAGAGCTAGATAGGGCTCTTAAAGATAGCGGAGTCAGGGGATATGGGGAGAAGGCAGGAACGGGGTACTGATTGGGGATGATCAGCCATGATCACATTGAATGGCGGTGCTGGCTCAAAGGGCCAAATAGCCTACTCCTGCACCTATTGTCTATTGTCTATTGCCATTACCATTCGAACGCTAAATAATCAGTGCCGATTAACAGAGGCTGGATCTAACTGTTTCACTCTGTTTGGCTCAACCTCTATCGCACACCGAAATAAAATATATGGTTAGTTTGATTGGGACATTACATTTTGTTGTCAGTTGATAGATTTATTACCTCAGTTACTGCAATGCAAGAGTGCAAGTTTTGGCACTGCCGATCCTGCTAGTACGCTCAAAATGAATAGAGGAGGCAAATTTCGATTTACCACGCTGTTTGCATGTCTGGGCGATTAAAAAAAAAAGAAACTCATCACAACAGGAGTGCATTTTTGACTGCCTGCTGCAGCTTTGCTATCAACAACCTTTTAGTAATCAGGCTTCAGTTTGAGTTTATTGCGTGCCATGCGTAATATAAATATGTCAACTCCTGCATCTGAACAATCAATGCACACACCGAAAGTTGCCATAAACTACCTCACTCTTTTACATTCAACAGGATATTTAACAGACCTTGACTCCTAAATTTCCCCCGTATTCAATATTAATATTGTTTAGAAATGGTCTTTGCGATGCAAAGTCTTTCCGCAGCAGATTTAATTACAATATAACGTTCTGCCTTCTTAAGAATATGAGATTAAGTCAAGGATGGAAAAGACCTTGTAGTCCATCAAAATTAACCCTTCAATTGACCATCTCAAAACCCAACGGTAATATGAAGCCCAGCGGATTAATTACAGGATTAATAATGCAGAAATGATTATCCCTTGTGTTGCCGTTATGTGATTTGAGTTGACATTCTCTGGTTCTGCAAGCCTAGTTTACCTCGAGGTTACAGTCCACCCAAAACCTAACCCCAGACCAGCAAAGATTTGAGACAAATCTAGACACAAATTGCTGGAGTAGCTCGGAGGCTCAGGCTCTGGGGTTCGTGGAGAGATCACGATTGTGGTCGGGACCCTTCTTCTGCTCAATCTTCAACCCAACTCGTCAGCCGAAGGGTCCCGAACAGAAACTAGATCCATGTTCTCCAGAGATGCCGAGATACTACAGCACTTTTTCCTGTAAACCCGCACCTGCAGTTCCTTGTGTTGCCAGTTGATCAAAATTCCTACTTTGTGTACATTTGTTGTCTATGAATGAATGAGTGAATGAATAAGTTTATTGGCCAAGTATTCACATACAAGGAATTTGCCTTGGTGATCCGCCCGCAAGTGACAACATGACATACAGTGACAGTTAGGAATGATACATAAAACATTAAACATTAATAATAAAACATTATTGATTAAACATCTGAATTAAATAAAATACCAGAGCAAAAGGAGGCTACAGATTTTTGTTTATTGAATAGAGCAACTACTTGTGGAAAAAGCTGTTTTTATGTCTGACTGTGGCAGCTTTGACAGTCCGGAGTCGCCTTCCAGAGGGAAGTGATTCAAAGAGTTTGTGGCCAGGGTGAGAGGGGTCAGAGATGCCTTACCAACCTGTTTTACCAGGTTGAAGAAGGGTTTCGGCCCGAAACGTTACCTATTTCCTTCGCTCCATAGATGCTGCTGCACCCGCTGAGTTTCTCCAGCATTTTTGTGTACCTTCTGTTTTACCAAGCCTTGTGTGTGTGTGTGTGTGTGTGTGTATATTATATATATATATACAGACGGTATCTCTGGAGGAAAGGAACAGGTAACGTTTCGGGTCGAGACCTTGACCTGAAACGTCACCTATTCCTTCTGCCTGTCCCGCTGAGTTACTCCAGCTTTTTGCGTCTATCTTCGGTTGAAACCGGCATCTGCAGTTCCTTCCTACACATATAGATCTCTCAGTCCCGCACCCTCTTTATTTTTGTTTAATTTACCTACAGTTGTTTTTCTATTACCACCAGGTCTCGTCACTTCATATCTCTTTTCGTTAAATTTCAGCTGTTCGATTAGCATGTATAGAAAGAGAAGCAGCGAAACAGGGAGAGTCAACACCTTGTCGAAGACCGATGGGGAAGAGAAGCTGGGAAACCTTTCCCAGTTCTGACAGTCCCAAATCTCGACCATGAACCTTTTCACTTTCCACAATTCCTGCCGGAAGAATATTTGCAATAGCTCCCAGCATTTGCAGCTTTAATTCTTATAGAATCATAGAAAATAGGTGCAGGAGGAGGCCATTCAGCCCTTCGAGCCAGCACCGCCATTCATTATGATCATGGCTGATCGTCCCCTATCAATAATCCGTGCCTTCCCCCATATCCCTTGACTCCACTAGCCCCTAGAGCTCTATCTAACTCTCTCTTAAACCCATCCAGTGATTTGGCCTCCACTGCCCTCTGTGGCAGGGAATTCCATAAATTTACAACTCTCTGGGTGAAAAAGTTTTTTCTCAGCTCAGTTTTAAATGACCTCCCCTTTATTCGTAGCCTGTGGTCCCTGGTTCTGGACTCCCCCAACATTGGGAATTTTTTTCCTGCATCTAGCTTGTCCAGTCCTTTTATAATTGTATATGTTTCTATAAGATCCCCCTCATCCTTCTAAACTCCAGTGAATACAAGCCCAGTCTTTCCAATCTTTCATCATATGACAGTCCCGCCATCCCAGGGATTAACCTGGTGAACCTACGCTGCACTGCCTCAATAGCAAGGATGTCCTTCCTCAAATTAGGAGACCAAAACTGCACACAATACTCCAGATGTGGTCTCACCAGAGCCCTATACAACTGCAGCAGGACGTGTTGTTATAGTGTCGTACAGCATGGGAACAGACCCTTCAGCCTGACTCTTCCATGCCGACCAAGATGCCCCATCTAAGCTAGTCCCATTTGCCCACATTTGGCTCCTATCCCTCTAGACCTGTCCTATCCATGTACCTGTCTAAAGGGCCTGTCCCACTGTACGAGGTAATTCAAGAGTTCTCCTGAGTTTCCCTTGATTTGAACTCGGAGATTTACGGTAATGGCCGCTCGTCGGTACTCGGGGCTCTCGTGGACATTTTTCAACATGTTGAAAAATCTTCACGAGTCTTCACGAGCTTACCGCGTTTCCCGAGTACCTGCCGTTAGCGTTACGAGCCGCTAAGATACGTCCCCGAGCTCCGACGTACCCGCTACGTCCATTCTACGTGCTTACCAGGAGTTTAATTTTTTTTTAAACTCGGGAGAGCTCTGGAATTACCTCGTACAGTGGGACAGCCCCTTAAGTATCTTTTAAAAATTGTTATAGTACTTGTCTCAGCCGTTCCATACACCCACCACCCTCTGACTAAAAACACTGCCCCTCAGGTTCCTGCTAAACCTTTCCCCTCTCGCCTAAGACCTGTGGTTCTTTGTTCCCTTATTGCGAAGCGTAGCGGTAGAGTTGCTGCCTCGCAGCGCCAGTGACCCCGGTTCGATCCTAACCACGGGTGCTTGTCGGTACGGAGTTTGTACGTTCTCCCCGTGACCCGCGTGGGTTTTCTCCGGGTGCTCCGGTTTCCTCCATCATTCCAAGGACGTAGGGAATTGTAAGTTTTCTGTACAATGTCCCCAGTGTGTAGTAGGGAACTAGTGTACGGGTGATCATGGTCGGCATGGACTCGATGGGCCGAAGGGCCTACTTCCACGCTGTATCTCCAAACTAATCTAAACATTAAATGTGAATGATTTCACAAGGGACATAGTCCTGTAGTATTTAACCAGATGAGTGTAGTTAGGAAACACAGATGCTGGTTCGAACTGAGATAGACACAAAAAGCTGGAGTAACTCAGTGGGACGGGCAGCATCTCTGGGGAGAAGGAATGGGTGACGTTTCGGGTTGAGGCCCTTCTTCAGTCTCTACCACCGTGCCACCGTGCCACCCAATCAAGCAATAATCAAGAATCTATGAATCTCTGCCTTAAAAACATCCATTGACTTGGCCTCCACAGCCCTCTGTGGCAATGAATTCCACAGATTCACCACCCGCTGACTAAAGAAATTCCTCCTCATCTCCTTTCTAAAGGTACATCTTTTTATTCTGAGGCTGTGGTCCTAGACTCTCCCACTAGTGGAAACTTCCTACCCACATCCACTCTATCCAGGCCTTTCACTATTCTGTAAGTTTCAATGAGGTTCCCCCTCGTCCATCTAAACTCCAGTGAATACAGACCCAGCGCCGACAAACATGATGTGGAAAAACGTGGAGTCATCGCTTTGCCAGAAGATGGAGTGTAACTTTTGTACGGTGAGAGGTTGAAAAGTGTTGGTGCACAGAGGGACCTAGAAGATGGAACATTGAACATAGAGCAGTACAATAGAGGAACAGGCCCTTCGGCCCCCAATGTCTGTGCCAAACATGATGCCAAGTTAAACTCCTCTGCCTGTTCATGGGCCATATCCCTCTATTCCCTGCATATCCATGTGCCTATCTAAAAGCCTCTTAAACGCCACTATCATATCTGCCTCCACCATCACCCCAGGCAGTGTGTTCCAGGTAGGGCTGCCAACTGTCCCGTATTAGCCGGGACATCCCGTATATTGGGCTAAATTGGTTTGTCCCGTACGGGACAGCCCTTGTCCTGTATTTGACCGCTACTATTCGGTTCGAGGGGACTGTCGGGTCGGTGCGCCGCGTCCGGCCCCTCCTCACCCGTCCCAACGTAGTGCAGCCCATGGAGTGCAGCAGCAGCAGCAGCAGCGCCTCGCCCGTGGCCCCGTCGGTCGGCAGCCCGGCCAGCTGTCCGACCTTCGGACCTTCACTTACCGCCGACACCACCACCACCACCCCTCCTTCTCATGGCCGATCATTGGATCATGAGTTGGATGGGGCGCCGGACTTTGCGCGCGTGACATCGCGTGGCCCGGGCCAAAACTCCTCTGCTGGCCTGCCGGCTGGGCTTTGTGTGCAGTCCAGCACCCGGGCCAACTCATCATTCACCCAGCCACGGCCGAGTTGGTCAACGAATTGCCGTGGGAATTTGTCCCTTATTTTGACCTTTTGTCCCTTATTTGGGAGTGAGAAAGTTGGCAACCCTAGTTCCAGGCCACGACCACCCTCTGTATAAAAGAAATTACCCCACACATCTCCATTGAACTTTTAACCCTCTCACTTTAGAGCTAGTGATGGACATTTCCACCCTGTCTACCCTATCTATGACTCTCATAATTTTATACACTGATCAGGTCTCCCCTCAAACTCCGACGATCCAGAAAAAACAATTCCAGTCTGGATCGGGATCTGGATCGGGATCTGGATTTGGATCTGGATCTGGATTTGGATCTGGATCTGGATCTGGATCTGGATCTGGACCAGGATCAGGATCAGGATGAGGATCTGGATCTGGATCTGGATTTGGATTTGGATCTGGATCTGGATTTGGATTTGGATCTGGATCTGGATTTGGATCTGGATCTGGATCTGGATCTGGATCTGGGTTTGGATCCGGATGTAATACGCTGAAAAACTCTTGGTAGAGCATCACTCAGCACTATGATGGTGGTGGACATGCTAGTCCAGATGGAGATACTTCTGGAGTTGCATCTTTGTATGTGTTGGTGTTTTGGAGATCTCTGATGCTGGCTGGTAGGGTATTCCAATCCCTTGCTGTCTTGAAGAAAAGCAAGTTAGAAAGTGCTAATGAAGTGCCGTGCGGAATGAAATAATTTCCAGGTTGGTAGCTTATGCTTGACATGACTATGGGTGCCTGGATTAACTGGACGTGGTCATCCATCTTTAAATCAATAGTGGTATTCTTGATCTTGTGGAATGTTGTCAGTCTATCCCTCTCCCCTCAGATAAGAGGTACAGATAGATGTATGAGAACGCACACCTCGAGATTCAGGGACAGTTCCTACCGCAGTTATTATCAGGCAAATGACAGTAGACAATAGAATGGCTTACTCCTGCACCTACTATATATTGTCTATGGTCTATTGTCTATTGAACCATCCTACCACAACTAGAGAGCAGGCCTGACCTCGCATCTACCTCATTGAAGATCTTCAGACTATCTTTGATCGGATTTTACTGGATTCCCTTTATCATGTATCTACAGTATACACTGTAAATGCTCGATTGTAATCATGTGTTGTCTTTCCGCTGACTGGTTAGCACGCAACAAAAGCTTTTCACTGTACCTCGGTACACGTGGCAATAAACTAAACTCAAATGCAAACGTTATCTTACTCTAAACACAGTATCTGTGTTTAACACTGTGCCTAAACACGGCAAAGAGGTCCTTCTGCAGTTGTACAGAGCCCTAGTGAGACCACACCTGGAGTATTGTGTGCAGTTTTGGTCCCCTAATTTGAGGAAGGACATTCTTGCTATTGAGGGAGTGCAGCGTAGGTTTACAAGGTTAATTCCCGGGATGGCGGGACTGACATATGCTGAGAGAATGGAACGGCTGGGCTTGTACACTCTGGAGTTTAGAAGGATGAGAGGGGATCTTATTGAAACATATAAGATTATTAAGGGTTTGGACACGCTAGAGGCAGGAAACATGTTCCCGATGTTGGGGAGTCCAGAACCAGGGGCCACAGTTTAAGAATAAGGGGTAAGCCATTTAGAACGGAGACAAGGAAACACTTTTTCACACAGAGAGTGGTGAGTCTGTGGATCATGTTATAATCATGTATTGTCTTCTTTGACTGGATAGCCGGCAACAAAAAAGCTTTTCACTGCACCTCAGTACATGTGACAATAAACTGAAATAAATGACACTGCTGTGCAGGAAGGAACTGAAGGTGCCGGTTTACACCGAAGGTAGATGCAAAAATGCTGGAGTAACTCAGCGGGACAGGCAGCATCTCTGGAGAGAAGGAATGGGTGACGTTTTGGGTTGAGACCCTTCTACAGACTGGAAAGTCTCAACCTCAGTCTCAGCCCGAGTCTGAAGAAGGGTGTCGACCCGAAACGTCACCCATTCCTTCTCTCCAGAGATGCTGCCTGTCCCGCTGAGTTGCTCCAGCTTTTTATGTTTATCCTTTCAAACGGAACTATTTCCACGTATTCAGATTCCCACCAAGATCTGCTGAAGGTGTTAAGGGCCTGTCCCACTTACGCAACTTTTTCGGCGGCTGCCGGCACCCGTCATCGGTCGTTGCAGGTCACCGAAAACTTTCAACATGTTGAAAATCCAGCGGCGACCAGAAAGACGTTACGACTCTTTGGGCGACTGAGGAGACGACTCACGACCATACAGGCGACATGTCGCGGGGGTGAAGCCTGTATGGTCGTGAGTAGTCGCCCAAAGAGTCGTACCTTGTTCTGGTCGTCGCTGGATTTTCAACATGTTTGAACATTTTCGGCGACCTGCAACGACCTATGACGAGTGCCGGAAAAGTCGCGTAAGTGGGACAGCCCCATTAGGATGGCATGTTTACTGAGCCATCAAATGCTTCATTTAATAACTTGAAAAGGCCACACAGATGAATTCTTTGAAGTCCAGGATTTGGAGCCAAGCAAAATTTAAACAACATTCCTTTAAGTTAAAACATTTGCCAATGAGGCAAGACGTTGGAGAAAGTTGCACAGCTTGTGTGTATTTGTGTTGAGTGACTATCTGCCAGCATCCAGCAAAGTGATCTGCAACCAAGCATCTCAGTGTAACCGCAATGCAGAATGGAAAGCTGGGCTGAGTTACCATCACTGCATGCATTGCCAAAACGCTACAAGCCAATGTTAAGTCCAATTTCAAATATGTTTCACTTTTGTCACCGTGCAATGAGGCAGCAGATGAAAGAATACAACACAAATTTATAACGTATTGCCTTGGAAAAATCCATGTTCCATATCTCTCAGTGGTTAACCATGCTTGTGTGTGTTGTGTGTCATGTGTGTCTGTGTATGTGGCTGTCCGTGTTGTGCATGTATGTGCCTCTGTGTCTGCGTGGGTCCATGTGTGTGTATCTGGTGAGTGTGTGTACTGGTGCGTCTGTGTGTGTCTGTGTGTGTCTGTGTATGTGTTTGTGTGTGTATGTCTGTTTGTGTGTGTATGTGTGTGTCTGTATGTGTGTATGGTTGTGTGTCTGTCTGTCTGTCTGTCTGTCTCCATCTGTGTGTATGTGTGTGTGTCCGTGTGTTTGTTTGTGTGTGTGTGTGTGTGCTTTTGTACATGTGGGTGAGTGCCTGTCTGTCTGTTACCATATGTATGTGTGTGAGTGTGTGAGTGTGTGTGTGTGTGTGTGCATGCATGTGTGAGTGTGTGTATGCGTGTGTGAGTGTGAGTGTGAGTGTGAATGTGTGTGTGAGTGTGTGTGTGAGAGTGTGTGAGTGTGCGTGTGTGTGTGAGTGTGTCTGTGTATGTATGTGTGAGTGTGTGAGTGAGTGTGTGTGTGTATGTATGCGTGAGTGTGTGAGAGCGTGTGTGTATGTATGTGTGAGTGTGTGACGTGTGTGAGTGAGTGTTATGAGTGTGTGTGTGTATGTATGCTTGAGTGTGTGTGAGTGTGTGAGTGTGTGTGTGGTATGTATGCGTGTGTGTGTGAATGTGTGTGTGTGAGAGTGTGTGTGTGTGAGTGTGTGTGTGAGAGTGTGAGTGTGTGAGTGTGTGTGTGTGTATGTGTGCGTGTGTGTGTGTGTGAGTGTGTGAGTGTGTGTGTGTGTGTATGTGTGTGTTAGTGTGTGTGTGTGTATGTGTGTGTGTGTGAGTGTGTGTGTGTGTGAGTGTGTGTGTGTGTGTGAGTGTGTGTGTGTGTGTGTGTGTGAGTGTGTGTGTGTGTGTGTGTGTGAGTGTGTGAGTGTGTGTGTGTGTGAGTGTTTGTATGTGTGTGAGTGTGTGAGTGTGTGTGTGTGTGAGTGTGTGTGTGTGTGTGTGTGTGAGTGTGTGTGAGTGTGTGAGTTTGTATGTGTGTGAGTGTGTTAGTGTGTGTGTGTGAGTGTGTGTGTTAGTGTGTGTGTGTATGTGAGTGTGTGTGTGTGTGTGAGCGTGTGTGTGTGTGTGTGTGTGAGTGTGTGAGTGTGTGTGTGTGTGAGTGTGTGTGTGTGAGTGTGTGTGTGTGTGTGAGTGTGTGTGTGTGAGTGTGTGTGTGTGAGTGTGTGTGTGTGAGTGTGTGTGTGTGAGTGTGTGTGTGTGTGAGTGTGTGTGTGTGTGTGAGTGTGTGTGTGTGAGTGTGTGTGTGTGAGTGTGTGTGTGTGAGTGTGTGTGTGTGAGTGTGTGTGTGTGAGTGTGTGTGTGTGTGAGTGTGTGTGTGTGAGTGTGTGTGTGTGAGTGTGTGTGTGTGTGTGAGTGTGTGTGTGAGTGTGTGTGTGTGAGTGTGTGTGTGTGAGTGTGTGTGTGAGTGTGTGTGTGTGAGTGTGTGTGTGAGTGTGTGTGTGTGAGTGTGTGTGTGTGAGTGTGTGTGTGTGTGTGAGTGTGTGTGTGTGAGTGTGTGTGTGTGTGTGTGTGTGTGTGTGAGTGTGTGAGTGTGTGAGTGTGTGTGTGTGTGTGAGTGTGTGTGTGTGAGTGTGTGTGTGTGAGTGTGTGTGTGTGAGTGTGTGTGTGTGAGTGTGTGTGTGTGAGTGTGTGTGTGTGAGTGTGTGTGTGAGTGTGTGTGTGTGAGTGTGTGTGTGTGAGTGTGTGTGTGAGTGTGTGAGTGTGTGTGTGTGTGTGTGTGTGAGTGTGTGAGTGTGAGTGTGTGTATGAGTGTGTGCACACACACAGCCACCATCTACTTTCCTTTGATACTCTGTGCAATAGAGACTTCTGTGTAATTATTTCTTTGGCCAGTTTTCATTAAGCATCGCTTTCACCATCGATCAGTCCTCAGCTTCAGATGAGTTGAATGTTATTGTTGCAGTTCAACAACGGTTACAAAGTAAACTTCCATAACTTTCAAGGTTGTTGTCCTGACTGTCCATGGATATTTGGATGGCCCATTGAGTATCTAGTTGGCCAGACATTGACATCTTGCTCATAGCTTTACACAGCGTAGGTTCACGAGATTGATCCCTGGGATGGCGGGACTGTCATGTGAGGAAAGATTGAAAAGACTAGGCTTGTATTCACTGGAGTTTAGAAGGATGAGGGGGATCTTATAGAAACATATAAAATAATAAAAGGACTGGACACGCTAGATGCAGGAAAAATGTTCCCAATGTTGGGCAAGTCCAGAACCAGGGGCCACAGTCTTAGAATAAAGGGGAGGTCATTTAAGACTGAGGTGAGAAAAAACTTTTTCACCCAGAGAGTTGTGAATTTATGGAATTCCCTGCCACAGAGGGCAGTGGAGGCCAAGTCACTGGATGGATTTAAGAGAGAGTTAGATAGAGCTCTAGGGGCTGGTGGAATCAAGGGATATGGGGAGAAGGCAGGCACGGGTTATTGATTGGGGATGATCAGCCATGATCACAATGAATGGCGGTGCTGGCTCAAAGGGCCGAATGGCCTCCTGCACCTATTTTCTATGTTTCTATGTTTCTATGATGGTCACTCATTTTCATATCCAGATAGCAACAATGAGCAAGTAGCCACATTGATTGCTGGGCTCATTTTTATCTGCTACATTATTTAAATTCTTTTTTTTAAATTACACTTTGCCTGGTGTAATAAAATTAGTAGAAATTATGATATTGAACCCTTTTATTACAGAAATGTGAAAACGCACACCTCCAGGTTCAGGAACCATAGACAATAGGTGCAGGAGTAGGCCATTTGGCCCTTCACACAAACTCTGTGATCATGGCTGATCATCCACAATCAGTACCCCATTCCTGCCTTCGCCCCATATCCCTTGAGTCCACTATCTTTAAGATCTCAATCTAACTCTCTCTTGAAAGCCTCCGTGGAATTGGCCTCCACTGCCTTCTGAGGCAGCGGATTCCACAGATTCACAACTCTCTGTATGAAAACGTTTTTTCCCAGCTATTATCAGAATCATCCTACCACAACCAGAGAGCGGCCCTGAACTACTATCTACCTCATTGGTGACCCTCGGACTATCCTTGATCGGACTTTGCTGGCTTTACCTTGCACTAAACGTTATTCCCTTATTATGTATCTGTACACTGTAAATGGCTCGATTGTAATCATGTATTGTCTTTCCGCTGACTGGTTAGCACGCAACAAAAAGCTTTTCACTGTACCTCGGTACACGTGACAATAAACTAAACTGAACTGAAACTGAAACGTTGGACTAGAACATAGAACAGAACAGTGCAGTACAGGAGCAGACTCATCGGGCCATTATGTCTGCAGTGAACATATGCTAAAATAAACTAATCTACTCGTGATCTATGTCCCTCCATTCCCTGCATATCCATGTGCCTATGTAAACATCTCTTCAACACCACGATCATATTTCTCTCCACCACCACCCCTGGCAGCATGTTCCAGGAATTCATCACCCTTTGTGTAAAAAAACATTCCGCACATCTCCTTTAAACTTTGCCCCACTCACCTTAAAGTTATGCCCTCTAGTCTTTGACACTTCCACCCTGGGAAAAAGGCTCTCACCATTTTATATACCGAGAACCCAATGGCTTGGCAGAGCGTGGTACGGAGAGGGAGCCGCAGGCGACGTCGGCCGCGAGTAGGGTTGCCAACTTTCTCACTGCCAAATAAGGGACAAAAGGTCAAAATAAGGGACAAATTCCCGACGGCAATTCGTTGACCGACTCGGCCATGGCTGGGTGAATGATGAGTTGGCCCGGGTGCTGGACTGCACACAAAGCCCAGCCGGCGGGCCAGCTGAGGAGTTTTGGCCCGGGCCAAAGTCCGGCACCCCATCCAACTCATGAACCGATGATTGACCATGAGAAGGAGGTGGTGGTGGTGGTGTCGGCGGTAAGCGAAGGTCCGAAGGTCGGACAGCTGGCCGGGCTGCCGACCGATGGGGCCACGGGCGAGGCGCTGCTGCTGCTGCTGCTGCACTCCATGGGCTGCACTACGTAGCGTTGTTACAAAACCTACCATCAGCGGCACTCCAGAAATGCCCACTGTCTGTGCGTGCGATTCCAGAGGCTGGGGGGGGGGGGGGGGGGGGCGGGATTAAAATGCAGGTTTGTATTGGTTGTCAGAGAGGTATTTGCTCGGACTACAAGTTGATGATGAAAATTCCTTCTGTGCTTCCGTTCCCGTTTAAAAATAAACATTTGCTGGTCGATTGCATCGCTGGATTGAAGTTATAGCAATGTTACAAAATTTTGAGATTTGAAAAATCAAGTCTGCAATTTATCCCATCAGATAAAGCATAAAAAGAAGTTTAATTTGACACCTAATTCACTTTCATATCTTCAGTATTAAAAACGTTATGGCCATTTTCATACTCGGAAATTAGCATCTTGTTCCCTATTGCTTTTCCATTGACTTAACACAAAAGCTGTGATCAAGGACAGTCAAAAGCCCATAACTTTCTTAAAAATTAAGAGAACTTAATGAAATTTGCAGTTATTATAGATTGAAGCATTCTGAACCAAATATGAAACAATCTTACGTGGATGACCTGAAATTAAAGCATATAATTAGTTAGATACCCAATTGTAGCTAATTACAAAATTCAATTACTAGATCTAAACATCTATCCATTTCTTAAGAAAAGGTTAACATTTTTAAAAAGCCTAAGTGTCCAAATAACATGCACACAAGAATTCACAATATAACATGATTTTAAAATCTCATTGTCATGAATTTATAGGCCAAATGGAAGGAATTTAGTGTTTAATTCCTGTAAATTAATGGCCATTTAAATCATCTTGCGAGTGGGTTTTTGTGGAACGCGCTGGTTTGGAACGTTGCGGTTGCAGTGAATTTAAACCCCAATATCGGCAGGAAAAATACTGCCGGTGGTATATTTACATAGTCACATTTTCGCAACGAGAAATTTTGATTAAGGGCATCCTAAGAAGCAAGTTTACATGAAAAAATAAACGGCGTACCTTGCCTTGTCCCGTGCGTGAAATCCGTCCCCGTTGTCGGCGTTGACGGCATTTGAAGATGATTTTAATTTTACTCCAACAATTTAATTATCCAGCGCTAATTTTAATAAACTTAATAAAACGGCAGTCGAAGCGATTTTTCTTTAGCAGCCAATTTACCTGACAGACATCGATTTGAATAGGCTGCCGAAATATCGCATTTTAAACCCGACCCCTCTCAAAGGCGCCAAAGTCGCGCACACGGGCAGTGACAGAACTGCAGCGCCGCTGAAGGTAAGTTTTGTAACATACCTAGAAGTTAAACGCGACTTCTAACGCCTTCAACATCACGGATCAAAATCAACATCAAGGACTGCCACATCAGGACAAAACAAAAGGTATATCGTTTATTTAACATCTTACTTTGCTTCTTGGTGTAGTTTCATTTTAAACTGATGATGCGAAATATGTTATTTAGGCCCCGATATCGGCCGTGCCTTGCCTGCCGATATCGAGGGGCTTAAATCATGGCAGTGGCCACATTCTGATCTATCACAATCCACTCTCAAGATAATCAAATTCTTTTTTTTTTGCACAATCATGTCATAAGAACATCTAAATCATCTATATTTTGTGTTATTGTCTATCAATGATCAATATTTTCATACTAAATATCTGATTGAAAACTGCCACAATACATAGTTTTGGGGTTTTAGTCAGGTTTAGCATGAAAATATTGATCATGGATAGACAATAACACAAAATATAGATAATTAAGATGTTCATATGACATGATTGTGCAAAAAATAATGATTTTGATTATCTTGAGAGTGGATGTTTGTGAATTTTGAACACATATCTGTGCAAAACAACACTTGCCTGCTGCAGTGTTATAAACCAACAGAGTAAAATATATGGGAATTAAACATTCAATTCCTTCCATTGGCATAGAAATTTATGACAGTGAGATTTAAAAATCATGTTATATTGTGAATTTTTGTGTGAATGGGATCAGTTTGTTATTGGCTTTGGCTATTTAAAAAAAATTGTTTTGCCTTTTCTTAAGAATGGGATAGATGTTTAGATCTAGTAATTTAATTTAGATGAATTTAATTTATTTGATGAATATGAATTTTTTGTTGGGTATTTACTATTTGTTACAATACCCAATTTGTTACAATACCCAATACGTTACAATAATATTAAAGTTCTGATCTTGAGAATATCACATTTTTGTATTTTCAAGGCAGTCTGGGTGTTTATTACTATTTCCGTCACAACGGTCAATTTTGTAATTAACTACAATTAGGTAATTAACTAATTATATGCTTTAATTTCAGGTCATCCAAGTAAGATGTATCATATTTGTTTCAGAATGCTTCCATCTATCATAACTGAAAATTTCATTCAGTTCTCTTAATTTTTATGAAAATTTGGGGCATTTATGTCAATTGACTGTCCTCGATCACAGCTTTTGTGTTACGTTAATGGAAAAGCAATAGGGAACAAGAAGCTAATTTCCGAGTATGAAAATGACCATAACTTTTTTTTATACTGAAGATATGAAAGTGTAGTAGGTATCAGATTAAAGTTATTTTTATGCTTTATCTGATGGGATAAATTACAGGCTTGATTTTTTTAATCTCAAAATTTTGTAACATTCCTGCACTACGTCGGGACGGGTGAGACGGGGCGGGAAGCGGCGCTCCGACCCGACAGTCCCCTCGACCCGAGTAGTAGCGGTCAAATACAGGGCAAGGGCGGTCCCGTACAAGACAAACCAATTTAACCCAATATACGGGATGTCCCGACTAATACGGAACAGTTGGCAACCCTAGCCGCGAGGAGGGTGAGCCAGAGAATTGCCTCCAGCACCCTCAAGGTCGGCTGCAGGAGGCGCCCCCGGGACACGAAGATACACAGGTTCTATAAAAATGTAAACAAATTGTCCCTAGTTTGTCTAGAATAGTACTAGTGTAGCGGGGATCGCTGGTCGGCGCGGTGGGCCAAAGGGCCTGTTTCCGCGCTGTATCTCTAAACTAAACTAAACTAATCTACATTTTTATATCAAGCCGATTAACCTACGCAACACCTGTCCCCATACCTCCTCCCTCGACTCTGTCCAGGGACCCAGACAGTCCTTTCAGGTTAGGCAGAGGTTCACATACACCTCCTCCAACCTCATCTACTGTATCTGTTGTTCAAGATGTGGACTCTTGTACATCGGCGAGACCAAACGTAGACTGCGCGTTCGTTTTGCTGAACACCTTCGCTCAGCCCGCCTGAACCTACCTGATCTCCCGGTTGCCAAACACTTTAATTCTCTTTCCCATTCCCACACTGACCTTTCTGTCCTCGGTCTCCACCATTGTCAGAGTGAGGCTAAAGGCAAACTTTCTACATCATCGCCTATATCTCTCGTTTCCCTTATCCCTTATCCCTAACCAGTCTGAAGAAGGGTCACCCATTCCTTCTCTCCAGAGATGCTGCCTGTCCCGCTGAGTTACTCCAGCATTTTGTGTCTATCTTCGGTTTAAACCAGCATCTGCAGTTCCTTCCTACTCAACCTACAAGTCTTTGGAGTGTGGGAGGAAACCGAAGATCTCTGGGAAAACGCACGGGGAGAGCGTACAGACTCCGTACAGACAGCACCCGTAGTCAGGATCGAACCGGAGATCCGGGGGCTCCGGCATTGTAAGGCGGCAACTCTACCGTTGCGCCACCGTGCCGCTCATGGTTTGCATCAAAAATAAAACACAGTTCTCCATTACAACTGGTATCAGTGTGGTGTGAATGTTAGACCTGCTCCAGGCATGTGGACAATTTGTGTGCTGCTTGGGTTTTAGTGATCCCGAGCAGGAACCCAAATAGAACAAACCTATGATTTTGATCCCCAGAAGCCCACAAGATATGTTTCTTTTTAATGGCAACTCCGTGGGTCAGGCAGCATCTCTGGAGAAAATAAATAATTGACGTTTCGGGTCATACGTTCATAAGTGATAGGAGCAGAATTAGGCCATTCGGCCCATCAAGTATATTCTGCCATTCAATCATGGCTGATCTATCTCTCCCTCCTAACTCCATTCTCCTGCCTTCGCCCCAAAACCCCTGGCACCCGCACTAATCAAGTATATATCTATCTCTGCCTTAAAAATATCCATTGACTTGGCCTCCACAGCCGTCTGTGGCAATGATTTCCACAGATTCACCACCCTCTGACTAAATCTCCTTTAATTCTGAGGCTATGACATCTAGTCCTAGACTCTCCCACTTGTGGAAACATCCTCTCCACATCCACTCTATCCAAGCCGTTCACTATGCTGTATCTTTCAATGAGGTTCCCCCTCATCCTTCTAAACTCCAGCGAGTACAGGCCCAGTGCCGACAGGACCAAACTAATGGAAGGGTTTTGACCCAAAACATAACCAATCCATTTCCTCCAGAGATGCTGAAGACAGACACCAAAAGTTGTAGTTACTCAGCGGGTCAGACAGCATCTCTGAAGGAAAGGAATAGTTGACGTTTCGGGTCAGGACCCTTCTTCAGACTCAGACGGTCTGATGAAGGGTCTCGACCCAAAACATCACCTATTTATTTTCTCCAGAGATGCTGCTCGACCCTCTGAGTTACTCCAGCTCTCTGTGTCTTTTTTTTGTAAAGCGGCACTTGCAGTTCCTTCTTTCCACTTGAAACAGATTTCTGACACATGTATAGAAGGAAGTTTGCAATGGAACATCAGGTAATGAAACAGTTCCTTTCAATTACGTTCCAAGACCTATTGTAACTGTCAAAAGAATGAGGAAAATGAATTTACTCCATTTCTGAGCATAAAAGGACAACAATGAACATTCACCTGCTACAATCAGTATGTCCAAGGGTCTTGACCTGAAATGTCACCGATTCATCTACTCGAGAGATGCTGCCTGACTCACTGAGTTTAGCACTTTGTGTTAACCTCAGTGGCTGCCTCGTCCTTTTGCCTGTTTTGTTCTTTTTAGTGCGTCTAAATGTATGTTTTAATGTTTCTCAGTATGTCTTTCTTTTCTTTTAAAATCTTTTTATTAGCTTTTTTTCCAAAAAAAAAAAAAAAAAAACAAACAAAAGGAATAATGATAAACATAACAATGATATTGATACCATTATTAAATTCCATTTGGAATATTTTGGAGGACCAAGAAACCAAGAACCATACCTAGGGATCAGGATTACATTAATAACAGGTATAATCTAAATATGAGTCCAGTGTCAAAATATACATTGAATATAGACCTCCCGGTCTCTATGTAAATATAGTTAAATGTTTAAAAGAAAACTTATATATATTTAATAAAAAACAAAAAGATAAAAAGAAAAAAAAAGAAGAAAAAAAAGAGAAAAAACAAAATATTTAATAAAACCCCAAAAGATAAAAAGAAAAAAAAAGACAAAAAAAGGAAAAAACAAAACCTCCCTAAACTAGAAAAAAAAGCAAAACAGAATCTGAGCTGCAAAGAATTTCAACAATTTAAGTCCCTGTTTGTCGTCAAGTCCGTTCCACCGTATAAAGTAGCAATGTTACAAAATTTTGAGATTTTAAAAATAAAGTCTGCAATTTATCCCATCAGATAAAGCATAAAAATAAGTTTAATTTGACACCTAATTCACTTTCATATCTTCAGTATTAAAAAGGTTATGGCCATTTTCATACTCGGAAATTAGCATCTTGTTCCCTATTGCTTTTCCATTGAATTAACACAAAAGCTGTGATCGAGGACAGTCAAAAGCCCATAACTTTCTTAAAAATTAAGAGAACTGAAAGAAATTTTCAGTTATTATAGATTGAAGCATTCTGAAACAAATATGAAACAATCTTACTTAGATGACATGAAATTAAAGCATATAATTAGTTAGCTACCTAATTGTAGCTAATTACAAAATTCAATTACTAGATCTAAACATCTATCAATTTCTTAAGAATAGATTAACATTTTTAAATAGCCTAAGTGTCCAAATAACATTCACACAAGAATTCACAATATAACATAATTTTTAAATCTCATTGTCATGAGAGGCCAAATGGAAGGAATTTAATTTTTAATACCTGTAAATTAAGGGGCATTTAAATCATCTTGCGAGTGAGGTTTTCTGGAACGCGATCATTTGGAACGTTGATTTGCAGTGAATTTAACCCTGTATCGGCATGAAAAATTCTGCCGTTAGTTCGGGGCAAAAAATCACAGTTTCGCATGAAAAAATATGAATTAAAGGCTTCTAAAGAAGCACTTTAATACATTAAAATAAACTACTTTCGTTTACCTGTCCCGTGTGTGAAATCCGTCCCCGTTGTCGGCGTTGACGGCTTCAGAAGCTGATTTTAAAATGAATCCAGCGCTGACATTGTCGATTTAATAAAAATAAAAAATACACAAAATGCCCGTAGGAACGATTTTTCAGCAAAAGGTTGTACTCCAACGAAATATAATACAGGACAAGGTAGGAGAAACCCGCGTTTTAACCCCGCCCCCCCCCTTAAAGGCGCCAAAATCGCGCACACGGCCAGTGGCAGAATTACAGCGCCGCTGAGGGTAAGTATTGTAACATACCTATATAAAGGTAAAATAATTTTTATAACAGTTGGAGAGGGGACAATTTATGTTGTGTGAAACTGTTGAATAAATCTTCCCCAAGTCTTATCAAATTTAACCAAGGGTTCAACAATGTCACTCCCAGTGTGTCTTATGTGGGTGGTGGTGGGGGGGGGGGAATAGGGGAAACCGTTTTTCAGTCACTTACCTGGACGGAGATGCGTCTTGTCTCCATGTCACATCTTCGCCCCTCTCGCCGCCTACCAACTGGATTGGCGCGGCCTTTCAGACCGGAGACCTGCCCGGAGCATCAGCAGCAGGCGCAGCGTGGAATTACCAGCGCGGAGCCTGGGATCCTTGTCGAGGATCGCCAGTGTTGGAGCTCCGATCGCGGGGCCTGCTGACTTTAACATCGTGGAGCTGTGGTCTGTGGAGCTTCTAACCGCGGGCGCGACGCTGACTTTAACATCGCGGAGCCTGAGATTCTTTGCCGAGGGGCGCCAGTGTTGGAGCTCCGTCCAGCTCGGCCTGTGGACTTCGGAAGCCGCGGTCTCCGGTAAGAAGCGGCCGATTCGGGAACTCCAAGCCGCTGAGTGTGTTCCGATCCGTCCCGACGTCGGAGTTCCGATCATCCAGGCGAGAGGGCCCTGTACATCGGTCGTCGTCGCGGAGGGTTCATGGCCCCGACCACGGGTGAACAAAATGAGGAAGATGACTGAACTTTATTGCCTTCCATCACAGTGAGGAACGTTGATTCCACTGTGGTGGATGTTGATGTTAAACTCTATCGTGTGTTGTGTTCTTTTTATTCGTATGGCTGTATGGTAACTCAAATCTCACTGTACCAACTGGTGCTTGGGACAATAAATGTGAACTTGCACTTGAACACCGAGCTTGAAACGTTATCCCCTTATCATGTATCTCCACACTGTAAATGGCTTGTTTGTAATCAGATACAGATGCTTCCCCATTTAAGACGCTTCGACTTATGATATTTCGACTTTACGATGGTGCGAACGCTGGGCGAAGGCAGCGAGCCACGCGTCACTTCCGGTCACACGATCTCATTGGATTAAATGCCTTTTCGACTTGCCATATTTTCGATTTTACGATGGGCTTATCGGAAGGTAACCCCGCTGTAGGTCGAGGATGAGCCGGCTGCCTGCCCCTTTTCTGGGGGTTACGTCCGCGCCAGGGTGGGGTTAGAGAGGGACTGCGCCCGGTCCACGGGCACCCTGGGGGATTTCCGGGCCCGCTGGGCACCGCAGGGGGTTGAATGCATCCTCAATAATAGACAATAGACAATAGGTGCAGGAGTAGGCCATTCGGCCCTTCGAGCCATAAGGAATGTAACATAGCTGTATAGTGGTTTATTTAGGATATTTGTCTGTATTGTATTATGGCGGTGGGTTCTGGTTGGTTTTATTGTATTGTAAAGGTTATTTTTTAATAATTGAATACATATTTTTGATAAATAAAAAAACTGCAGTTCGAGGAGCAGCTGTATTGTCTTTCCGCCGACTGGTTAGCGTGCAACAAAAACCTTTCACTGCGCACGTGACAATAAACGGGACTAAACTAATCTAAACTGGAAAGGGAGAGGGGGGGATCAATAAAGTGCCAGGACTGTCAAGACAACCTCGAATATTTATAGGTAGATAAAAATGCTGGAGAAACTCAGCGGGTGAGGCAGCATCTATGGAGCGAAGGAAATAGGCAACGTTTCGGGTCGATACATTGCCTATTTCCTTCGCTCCATAGATGCTGCCTCACCCGCTGAGTTTCTCCAGCATTTTTATCTACCTTCGATTTTCCAGCAGTTCCTTCTTAAACTCGAATATTTACACTACAGGTTTCTGGTGACCTGTGAATAGTATTATGGGCCTGTCCCACGAGCATGCGACTGCATGCGGCTAGTGCGACCTAACGTGGTCGCTTGAGCCGTACAACCTCGCGGGGCCGGTCCCACTTCGATCGCCGGAGCCGTATGGAGTTGTGCGGAGCTGGTCCCGACATAGCGCGGGGCTCCGAAAAAATGACACTGTTCAAAAATCCCGCGCGGCAACGGCCTGCCGGCCCGCAGCCGCCTCGACGGGCGTGCGCAGCGTCTTGACGCCGTACGCAGCGTCTTGACGCCAAACGTCACGCGCAAACTTCCCGCGGACTTCGCTCGAATTTCACGTCAATCACTCGACCTCCGCGCGGCCCCCGCTTCCGGTTTGGTCGCGCTCGCTGCATGCAGTTGCATGCTGGTGGGACAGGCCCTGTACGGGGATCACTCGACCTCCGCGCGACCTCTGCGCGGCCCCCGCTTCCGGTTAGGTTGCGCTTGCCGCATGCAGTCGCATTCTTGTGGGACAGGCCCTTTAGTGTTTTTGTTAATGAATGTTAGAATTTGGAAAGAAACGGAAGCAGTTAATGTCGAAGGGCTCTTCCACATCACCAATAAGGCAACGAGCCGTACACAAAGAGATAACGTCGAGGAAGGAACTGCAGATGCTGGTTCACACCAAAGATGGACACAAAAGTCAGTCTGAAGAAAGGTCTCGACCCATAACGTCACCCATTCCTTCTCTCCAGAGATGCTGCATGTCCCGCTGAGTTACTCCAGCTTTCGGTGTCCATCACAAGGAGATGACTTCAAGACAGACACAATTCGCTGGAGTAACTCAGCGGGACGGGCAACATCTCTGGAGAGAAGGAATGGGTGACGTTTCGGGTCGTGACCCATTCTACAGACTGAGAGTCACGGGAGAGGGAAACGAGAGATATAGACGATGATGTAGAGAGATAAAGAACAAATGAATGAAAGATATGCAGGTTTTCAACGTGCTTTGTTTTATAGGATAAAGATGCTTCATGTTCACTCTATATTCTCTTTATATCTCTTATTCAGACCAGCATGAAATTGCTTGCATGTTTCCAGTGTCAGGTAACAAGGGTATACAAGAAAGAAGATGGCTGTCCAACAAATTAGTTAGCAAAGCTTTGAGCAATTTCAAGTCCATTACATTAACTTTTCTCTAATAATCTCACACTTCGTTAGTAATCATTTAATTTTATAGCCCAGATAAGTTTTATGTGAATTATTCCCTGGAACCATTTTTGTTTTCTTCAATTTGACATCTGGGAAGATTAAAAAGATTTGATTGTCTTTGGTTTGGCCCCGGGGCTGTTGTACCAACAGCGTTTCAACAAGAAGACTTGATTTGTCAACTGAACCCTGCTTGTTTTTATTAAAATCCCTTTCAGAAACATTATAAGTAGCGTTTATGAGCGATAATAGATCGCATTAAAACCACACTCGCAGCTGCTGTGTCGAACAAGGGAACATCAAACCGATTAATTCGAGATACCCACATTCATCAAGGAAAGCTAAGACATGGCCTTAAGAGACGTTTTAAAAAAAAAGGCTGTTTCTGTTTCAAAACACTCAGAAGATCCAAGTCTGAAAATTCACTGTGTCACCACTGTTGTACTGGAGAAAAAGGGGGGCGGAAATATTCAATGTTCATAAGTTCTAGGAGAAGAATTAGGCCATTCGGCCCATCAAGTCTACTCCGCCATTCAATCACGGCTGATCTATCTTTCCCTCGCAATCCCATTCTCCTGCCTTCTCCCCGTAACCTCTGACACCTGTACTAATCAATGGCAAGGAAGACAGATTTCAAGGGATATGGGACAAACGTGAGTAGATGCTGCACGTTATGTAGCATGGACAACTTGGGTCAAAGGGTCTGTTTCCCTGCTGTATGACTATGGCTCTATGACTATGACTATGATTCGATGATTCGATGATTCGATTATGATTCGATGATTCGATGATTCTATGACCATGATTCTATGACTATGCATCTAAGGAAGAGGGAGTGAGAACATGGTGTTGAAGCCATATTAGATTTTACCTGTCTAAAGCAAATGCCAGAACAGATTTGTGGGTCAATTGGTTTAGCCTTGCTCCTGATTCTTAAAAATAAAGCAAACACAAGTAGAAACTTCAGTATATCTATCTTTCCCTCTCAACCCCATTCTCCTGCCTTCCTCCCCATAAGCCTGGAGTGGCCCATTCTCAAGAGGAAGGTGGATACAAACTACAAGAGCAGATTTACTCAGGACCATGACAGAAATTGGGTTGGAAGGAACTGCAGAAGCTGGTTTATACCGAAGATAGGCACAGAGTCCTAGCACAACTCAGTGGGTCAGGCAGCATCTCTGGAGAAAAATAATAGGTGACGTTTCGTGTCGGAAACCTTCTTCATATAATTGGGTCTTAGGTTTAGGTTTGTTATTGTTGCCTGTGGTCTATTCACGTGCACTTTGGCTGGTTTAGTTTAGATTTGTTTATTATTATCACGTGGGCCAAGGTACAGTGAAAAACATTTGTTTGCATGCTATCCAGTCAAATACAAGACTACACATGAGTACCCTAGCTTATGGAAGGACCGTTCAGGAGCCTGATAACAGAGGGGAAGATGCTGTTCCGGAGTCTGGTGGTGCGCGCTTTCAAGCTTCTGTACCTTCTGCTTGACGGAAGCGGGAAGAAGAAGGAACGACCCGGTGGGGATGAGTACTTGATTATGTTGGTTGATCTTCTGAGGGTTTTGCTTTGTGTTGTTACTCCGTGTATGCAGTCACCTCATTCAATAGCCTCCCGTGACCTCCGCACACGCCTCGACTTACTTCGAAGGCTTAACGGCGATTTTTTTGGTCAACTGCCAGAGACTAGGACAATGGAATTCACCGAAGTCAGCACCTGGCGACAAACTACGTCACCTGCCGACAACCTACGTCACCTGGCGACAACCTACGTCACCTGCCGACAACCTACGTCACCTGGCGACAACCTACGTCACCTGGCGACAACCTACTTCACCTGCCGACAACCTACGTCACCTGCCGACAACCTACGTCACCTGCCGAAACCTACGTTAACCTGGCAACAACCTACGTTAACCTGGCGACAACCTATGTCACCTGCCGAAACCTACGTTAACCTGGCAACAACCTACGTTAACCTGGCGACAACCTACGTCACCTGGCGACAACCTATGTCACCTGCCGACAACCTACGTTAACCTGGCAACAACCTACGTCACCTGGCGACAACCTACGTTAACCTGGCGACAACTTATGAGAGTCCAGATTGTCGCCACTGTCATTGAAAAATTTTCAACATGTTGAAAATGTTTCGGCAGTCGCCTGTATTCGCCTAAAAAATCACTTAAGTGGGACAGGCCCATTAGGAATGTTAGGCATGTCCCCTACAACTCTCACCAAATTCTACTAATGCACCATTTTATCAGGATGCATCACAGCTTGGTTTGGGAACAGCTCCATCCAAGACCACAAGAATTGTGGACACAGTGAATTGTGGACGCAGCCCAGACCATCACACAAACCAACCTCCCTTCCATTGACTCCATTCACACCTCACGCTGCCTCGGCAAGGCCAGCAGCATCATCAAGGACCAGTCGCACCCCGGCCACTCCCTCTTCTCCCCTCTCCCATTGGGCGAGAGGTACAGAAGTGTGAAAACGCACACCTCCAGATTCAGGGACAGTTTCTTCCCAGCTGTTATCAGGCAACTGAATCATCCTACCACAACCAGAGAGCGGTCCTGAACTACTATCTACCTCATTGGTGACCCTCGGACTATCCTTGATCGGGCTTTGCTGGCTTAACCTTGCACTGAACGTTATTCCATTATCATGTATCTGTACACTGTATTGTCTTTCTGCTGACTGGTTGACACGCAACAAAAGCTTTTGACTGTACCTCGGTACACGTGACAATAAATGAAACTGACTAACATGTGTGTCTTCACCTGTGTCAATGAAATTTTGGACTATCATATTCATATTGTCATCATCATCAACAGCATTGTGTCTCATATTACATCTTTAATGCCGCAAATGTCCCAATTACTGCTTCCCTTTTACCCTCTGGCTGATCACTGATTTATAACTGCAGATAATTAGTTCTCAGTTCACGAGAGTATCAAGTTGAATTTGACACTGAGCCACAAGAGAGAAAATTAGGGCAAGATGACCAAAATATCCCGGTCAAATGGATTCTTCTTCTTATCGAGTCCACACACAAGATTAGAAGTTGTTCAGCCAGAGCTGAACGCACTTCTCGGCATCCGCACACAATGGTGTCTGTCTTGTCGCTTCTTGTGCTTCTTGTGCGTGGTGGTGGAAAGATTGGTGGAAACAGGGCCGCGACGTGAACGCTCTTTCCTTGACCCCAGGCAAATGGATAAATTGAAGGGAAGTCCTAAAGGATGAAATGGTTGAAAGTGAATGAGGTTTCAGAAAGACAATAGACAATAGGTGCAGGAGTAGGCCATTTGGCCCTTCGAGCCAGCACCGCCATTCAATGTGATCATGGCTGATCATCCCCAATCAGTAACCCGTTCCTGCCTTCTCCCCATATCCCCTGACTCCGCTATCTTTAAGAGCCCTTTCTAGCTCTCTCTTGAAAGTACCCAGAGAACCGGCCTCCACCGCCCTCTGAGGCAGAGAATTCCACAGACTCACCACTCTCTGTGTGAAAAAGTGTCTCCTTGTCTCCGTTCTAAATGGCTTACCCCTTATTCTTAAGCTGTGGCCCCTGGTTCTGGACTCCCCCAACATCGCGAACATGTTTCCTGCCTCTAGCGTGTCCAAACCCTTAACAATCTTATATGTTTCAATAAGATACCCTCTCATTCTTCTAAACTTCAGAGTGTACAAGCCCAGCTGCTCCATTCTCTCAGCATATGACAGTCCCGCCATCCCGGGAATTAACCTTGTAAACCTACGCTGCACTCCCTCAATAGCAAGAATGTCCTTCCTCAAATTAGGGGACCAAAACTGCACACAATACTCCAGGTGTGGGCTTCACTAGGGCTCTGTACAACTGCAGAAGGACCTTCGTGGAAAACTGAAGCATCTTTATCTGTGGTGCATCAAACTGTAAACCCAATCGGGTCTAATTTCACCAGGGACTGGAGACTGTACCTATGGAGTAAAAACACAGGGGGCTTGGAGGCAGCACGTTGGAGCAACGGTAGAGTTGCTGCCTTACAGCGCCAGAGACCCGGGTTCGATCCCGACTCCAGGCGCTGTCTGTACGGAGTTTGCACGTTCTCCCTGTGACCGCGTGGGTTTTATCCGGGTGCTCCGGTTTCCTCCCCCACTCGAAAAGACGTGCAGGTTTGTAGGTTTATTGGCTTCTGCAAAATTGTTAAATTGTCGCGGGTGTGTAGGATAGTGTTAGTGTGTGGGGATCGCTGGTCGGCTGAAAGGCCCATTTCCACGCTGTATCTCCAAACTAAACTAAACTAAACTCAACTAAACTCAGTGAACGAGGCGACATCAGTGGAGAGAAACAGTCAGTAGACATTTCAAATTGAGATTGTTCATGTAGACCATACAAACCAGAGGGGAGATAGCCGGTGTAAAGAGGTGAGAGTGGGATGGGGGAGGGATGCAGAGAGATGGCGTCATGGCAAGAGCTGGGCAAGGTGGTGGGACGGGCTGTGGTTGGTGCCGGAGGTTGGTCAAAGAAGCGCCCCATGAACAAAGGGGGACAATTTGGGACTATAATGAACACTTTGTCGTGGCCCTTTGGGTAGCGACTCTTTGCATACCTTGTGTATGGTACGCAAACCAAAGAATTTCACTGTGACATGTCACATGTGATAATAAAGTATCAATCAATCAGTCAGTAAGATGTGCCTCTTCCCCGTGGATTGTCACCTTGTCGTGGTGGAGAAGCTTGTGTGGTCATGAGATCCTGAGAGCGATGCCGCCTGGAGCTATGCTCCTGGTAAGGCCACCCATGGCGGTAAGGTCGAGGGGGAGGTCTCTGACAAAGAGCAATCCAACCAAGACCTCAACGGTGGAACAGGCGGAGGACGATGGCTGACCTTAGTGGAGCGTCACAACGGCTGGGAAGGCGGATGAAGGCTGCAGCAGAAAAGGGTCTCCGGTCGTCTTGGACTCCATGCCACTGGATCCTGGCCCAAATCTGTCGAGGACCGTGGGGTGACTGTCTGTGCACCAGTCTCCCCACGTTAAACAAAGTCACGCACAGGCGTCCTCCATGAGAGGACAGTCATACTCGTTTCGGGTGACGGATGAAGATGATGAAGAGGTGCCAAGTGATAGGTGGATCCAGGTGAGGAGGGATAGCTCGACAGGTGCAGGCAGGCGGGGTGGGAAATGGTTCAGCGGTTCAATGGTTCCACATTGTCACGCATGCTCTGCGCAGTGACATTGTTACACCCGTCGCCATGTTTTGGCGCCATTTACAACAGAAAACTAAAAGGTACACAGTTTGGCCCAAAGATCCTATAAACGGGCAAGATAGATCACTCGACAAAAAAGACGTAGTATGGTCATGGGCAGATTCATGTGTAATTTAAGGCCCCATTTCCGTAACCGGCTTCCGTCTCTGCACCAAAGATCCCATAGCGGAGCAAAGATACTAGTGTGGAGACGGAAGCCGGTTACGGAAACATACTCGTTAAAAATAAAAGTTCTTTGGTAAAGATCTTCTCATTTTCAGAATTATAATTTATTAACACAAACTTTTCCCCCGCAACGTTGATTACACTGCGAGTCGGGTCGGGTCGGGTCGGGTTACTAAAATGGATGACAAAAAAGGCCCACGTTCCGCTCCGTTGCGTACTACACGTCAGCCCATTGCATTTAGAAGGAGTGGTCTATCTTGCTCAGCTATAGGATCTTTGGTTTGGCCCAGGTGCTGGATGTACTGGAGCGCCCCCTATCCAGGTAAGCCCAGGTAAGCCTCAGGCTGCTGCAGGGCCTCCTCCATTGCCCACGACCAGTTCGGCCCACCTACCCTGCGCCCCTCACCTCGCCCGCACGTTAGCGACAGACTGGTAGGTGGCAAGTGGAGACAGCAAAGGGGTGGTAAGAAAAGCAGATGGGCAGCACGGTGGCGCAGCGGTAGAGTTGCTGCCTCACAGCGCCAGGAACCCAGGTTCCGTCCCGACTACGGGTGCTGTCTGTATGGAGTTTGTACGTTCTCCTCATGACCACGTGGGTTTCTTCTGGGTGCTCAGGTTTCCTACCACACTCCAAAGACGTGCAGGCTTGTAGGCTAAATGGCATTGGTAACATTGTAAATAGTCCCCAGTGTGTAGGATAATAAACAATAGACAATAGGTGCAGGCCATTCGGCCCTTCGAGCCAGCACCACCATTCAATGTGATCATGGCTGATCATCCACAATCAGTACCCCGTTCCTGCCTTCTCCCCATATCCCCTGACTCCGCTATTTTTAAGAGCCCTATCTAGCTCTCTCTTGAAAGCATCCAGAGAACCCGCCTCCACCGCCCTCTGAGGCAGAGAATTCCACGGACTCACCACTCTCTGTGAGAAAAAGTGTTTCCTCGTCTCCGTTCTAAATGGCTTACCCCTTATTCTTAAACTGTGGCCCCTGGTTCTGGACTCCCCCAACATCGGGAACATGTTTCCTGCCTTTAGCGTGTCCAAACCCTTAACAATCTTGTTAGTGTGCAGGGATCGCTGGTAGGCGCAGATGCCACAGAAAGCTGTGGAGGCCAAGTCAATAGATATTTTTAAGGCAGAGATGGATAGATTCTTGATTGGTACGGGTGTCAGGGGTTACGGGGAGAAGGCAGGAGAATGGGGTTCGGAGGGAGAGATAGATCAGCCATGATTGAATGGTGGAGTAGACTTGATGGGCCGAATGGCCTAATTCTGCTCCTATTTTGTTTTTAGTTTTAGTCTTAGGGATACAGTGAGGAAACAGGCCCTTCGGCCCACCGGGTCCGTGCCGACCAGCGATCCCCGCACAATAACACCAACCTACACCCACTAGGGACAATTTTTACATTTACCAAGCCAATTAACCTACAAACCTGTACGTTTTTGGAGTGTGGGAGGAAACCGAAGATCTCGGAAGAAAACCCACGCGGGTCACAGGGAGAACGTACAAACTCCGCAAAGACAGCACCCATAGTCGGGATCGAACCCGGGTCTCCGGCGCTGCATTCGCTGTAAGGCAGCAACTCTACCGCTGCGCCACCGTGACTCTGTGGGCCAAAGAACCTGTTTTTGGCGCTGTATTTCGGAACTAAACTAAATGAATGTGGGATGACATAAGGGAGAGATGGTGGCGGGTGAGAATGAGCACGTGGACAGCGTGGGGGAGGGGTGGCCGTGGGCGAGTGGTTGGAATGAAGGGAGTGTGTGAGGGGACCGTTCTCTCTTATCCGATTCATCCCCTGCAGCCTTTCTGTGCCCCCACCTATCACCCCCACCTCCCCCTTCCCCACCTCCCTCCTGGATCAACCTACCACTCAGCACCTCTCACTCCGCTCATCCCCCTCCTCTTTCTCTGCCTCACCCCCTCAACCTTTTGGGTCTTGACCCAAAATGTCAACTGTATTCTACAATCTGGCATTGTTCCCTCATAGAGTGATACAGCGTGGAAACAGGCCCTTCGGTCCAACTTGCCCACACCGGCCAACATGTCCCATCTCCGACAGTCCCACCCACCTGCCTGCGTTTGGTCCATATCCCTCAAAACCTGTCCTATCCATGTACCTATCTAAATGTTTCTTAAACGTTGGGATGGTCCCTGTCTCAACTACCTCCTCTGGCAGCTCGTTCCATACACCCACCACCCTTTGTGTGAAAAAGTTACCCCTCAAATTCCTATTAAATCTTTTCCCCTTCACCTTGAACCTACAGTATGTCCCCTGGTCCTCGATTCCCCCTCTCTGGGCAAGAGGCCCTTTGTGTCTACGTGATGTATTCTCTTCACGCTACCATTTGTGCTTGAGTTTGGTTTGAGTTTGTATTCATGTACTTTGTGCTTTAGTCTAAATGCTTACTCTCTCACAGCGCCAGAGACCGAAAGAGTCTCTTCCACTGCGCCACCGTGCCACCCTCTGTGTACAAGACATAGATAACACTCGGGGGAAGGGTCCTGACCCTAAATGTCGCCTGTCCATCTTGTCCAGAGATGCTACCTGACCCGCTGAGTTACTCCAGCACTTTGGTCACGGGGAGAATGTACAAACTCCGTACAGACAGCACCCGAAACGGCAATAAACCGAAAGAGTACGAAGAAAAAATGCCAACTAACCGAAAGGATGGGATGCCTAATTGCAAACTAGGGCGGTACGCCTAAAAGCCAAAGAACCGAAAAGCTGCGTCGCCTAAAAGCAAACTTACCGAATGGCCGCTCTGGTGTGGCATTCGGGAGCGTGGGGGTCCTTTGACCCCAATCTGAACCCAAGCACCAAGTTGAAAGCGGCCGAAGGTACACATCCTTCGGGACAGCCCCCACTCTCCCACGGCCACCCTCCGCGGGCTGCGGGTCGGGTGGAGCGGAGGTTTGGGACAATGTTCATGCCTTCACAGTGATGTGATGGACACGGGGGTCTGGATCAATCGCTGACAAGTCCTGCCCCCCGGCAACGTCATGTCCGTTATTGGACCTTTCTGTTGGCAGCCGGTCCTTTGACCTGTAGGCGACGCCGCCTTTCGGGTAGTGCCGTTTCGACAGGGCGGCCATTCGGTAAGTTTGCTTTTAGGCGACGCAGCTTTTCGGTTCGTTGGCTTTTAGGCGTCCCGCCCTTTCGGTTAGTTTGCATTTAGGCGTACCATCCTTTCGGTTAGTAGGCGTTTCGTCTTCGGACTCTTTCGGTTTATTGGCGTTTCGGCCTCGTTTCCATTCGGTTCTTTGGCTTCGACTTCTTTGCTTTGGCTTCTTGTCCGTCAGCGCCACGTCCGCACATGGAGTGGTGCAATATTGCGTTGGGGAATGGGTTGTGTTGGGGGACCAGGCCTCCCGTGTGACTGGGACCCAACGGGTCCCACTCGGTCTAGTATATATGTATATTATCTGTATATGTGAGTATATGTATATATGTACACAAACTGAACTTGTTTTTCTCATTTATTATATTGTTTACAGTGTACTATGTTTACATATTCTGTTGTGTAAGAATTTAATTGTTCTATCTGGAACATATAACAATCAAACACTCTTGACTCTTCACTCTTGAACCAGTGTGCGAGTGATTGCAGGTCGGCGTGGACTTGGTGGGCTAAAGGGCCTGTTACTATGCTTTTCCATTAACCTAAACTAAATTAAACTAAGCAACGCGAATGTCAGAAGTGAGATCTATATCTGGGTAAAAATTGTGAAATATAATTTCATAACTTAAAAATAAATCTATTGATGTAAACCTGATTCAGTGAAGCAGACTCACAAAATATGTCAATGCCGATGTGTGCACAGTTTGGGCAATGGAGCCTTCTGTTTTCAACTTTGTGCCTGCAATAAGTTTAATTTGGTCGCAACCTGTCTGTGCACTGCTCGGGTGCTTGGGGTAGAACTTCAGTGAGTCATAGCTAAGTAAACAGCAGACTGCCTTTGATTTTCTTTTCCATTTCTGATGTTGTCAATTACTTACAAGGAAATATGTGGACAGGGGCCGGGACAAGGTGGAATGGAAGTTTTATTGCCCTATTGTTCAGCAAGTGAGAAAAGGCTCACTGTTCACCTGGTGTCAGAAATAGTCCATATTGATCACTGGACCATTAAATCTTTTCCTCCACCCATGAACTTTGAAGAGCGTCCTTCAAAAAGCACGGGGCAGAGGTTGGAGGTTGGGGGATGAAGGTGTTTAGTTTAGTTTAGTTTAGTTTAGAGATGCAGCGCGGAATCAGGCCCCCCTCAGCCCACCGAGTCCGCGCCGACCAGCGATCCCCCCGCACATTAACACTACCCTACACACACTTTCTTTTTGTTTTCTTTTGTCCTCTTTCAGTTTATTTCAGTTTATTTTAGTTGTGTATGTGTAGGGGGGAGTGGGGGGGGGGAGAAAACAGTTTTAGTCTCTTCCTTAGGGGGGGATGCGTCCTTTTCTTGTCGTATTCCCCGTCTCCGTCACCCTCTGCGCTGAGGCCTAATCGCGGAGCTGGCGGCCTCCAACAGGCTCCTAGATAAATCAGAGCCAGGACTTACCAAGCTGGCCGACTTCGGGGCTGTAGTGGCGTTGCGGCGGCGGCCACCCGACGTCAGAGCCTCGGAGGCTCGGCTGCGGGCCCAGTGGACTCGGCCGTGG
>CM075983.1:3623830-3685468 GCA_038087875.1 Malacoraja senta | reverse complement strand
TCCTGCCTTCTCCCCATAACCCATGGCACCCATACTCATCAAGAATCTATCAATCTCTGCCTTAAAAATATCGATTCTGGATTAGTAAGGGCATTAAAGGGGTGGCAGGTTTAGGTGGTGAATAGTTCACAGCCAGGGACCTCATCATGAACAACAACTGTGATGTATCTGTCAATGACAGCGCTGGCTAGGGAGTGAGTGCTTCAGTTTCAGTTCAGTTTAGTTTATTATCACAGTGAAGAGCTGTTTGTCAGCGGAAAGACAATACGTGATTACAATCGAGCCATTTACAGTGTATAGACATGATAAGGGAATAACGTTTAGTGCAAGGTAATGTCCGATCAAAGATGGTCTAAGGGTCACCAATGAGGTAGGTCTTCTTCTTCTTGCGTATGGCGTGCACAGCTAAAGTTGTAGGGGCAACTTGTTCTATTTGATCTTATTTGATTGTGCACGCCGGGTTGATTGCATTCGTCGAAACAGGGTGGACCACGTGAAGGTTGCAATCTCCCACCCCAAATGAGGTAAGTAGTAGTTCAGGACTGCTCTCCAGTTGTGGTAGGGAGAAGAGGGAGTGGCCAGGGTCTTGATGATGCTGCTGGCCTTGCCAGGGCAGCGTGAGGTGTAAATGGAGTCAATGGAAGGGAGGTTGGTTTGTGTGACGGTCTGGCTGCGTCCACAATTCACTGCAATATCTTGCGGTCTTGGCTGGAGCTGTTCCAAACCAAGCTGGGATGCATCCGGATAAAATGCTTTCTACGGCGCATCTGTAGAAGTTGGTGAGAGTTGTTGGGGACATGCCAAACTTGATAAGCCTTCTAAGGAAGTAGAGGCGTTGGTGTGCTTTCTTGGTTGTTGCTTCAATACGGGTGGTCAGGAGAGGTTGTTGGTGATATTGACTCCTGGGAATTTGAAGTTTTCAAACATCTATACATCGGTTTGTTTTAGACTAGTTTTCTTTAGTTTAGTTTAGTTTAGTTTTGTTTAATTTCGTTTGGCTTGGAGATACAGCATGGTAGCAGGCCATTCTGCCCACCAAGTCCACGCTGACCATCGATCACCCATTCACACTAGTTCTATGTTATCCCACTTTCTCATCCACTCACTACACACTTATTTTTGCACAGGTCACGACTTTGGGATGTGGGTGGAAACCGGAGCAGCTGGAGGAAACCTTCGCTGTCACAGGGAGAGCTTGCAAACTCCACACTGACAGCAGCTGAGGTCAGTATCGTACCCACGCCTCTGACAATGCTGGCTTCACATTGAGGGCACCCTTCAACATACGTGGCACCAACATCGGGAATGTAGTTGATGAAGGGTGTCCTCAATGTGAAGCCAGCATTGCCAGAGACGTGGGTTCGATACTGACCTCAGCTGCTGTCAGTGTGGAGTCTGCAAGCTCTCCCTGGCAGCTCGAAACCTCCAGGGCATATTGAACATGAGCCACGAAAGCATCTTCCCCTCACCTGCAGCCACAGTGAGGATACAGAATGGCAGCAACATAGACCATTGCAGGTCAAATGAAGGGTCTAAAGACACAAAACGTCACCCATTCCTTCTCTCCAGAGATGCCACCTGACCCGCTGAGTTACTCCAGCATTTTGTGTCTATCTTTAACTAGACGAGTGCAGTTAAGATTGTATTTTTGCAGCTGTGAATTCAATCTTTCAAGGCTGCAACTTTCAGCTCTACAGTACATTTATTAATTTATCCATATTCATATCCACGTGCTTTAGTTTAACAATAAAGTTTTACGAGGCACTCAATTCAGATTGTAATCTTTAATGATATAAACCAAGGCATATAAGTTAGTATGAGCTCCATAGGAGTAGGCTATATTAGTGACAATCCTGGAATGTGGGCTGTTAGTGTGTTGCACTCGAATACTTGCGGTGAACCATCTCACAGGCAGGACAAGTGCTCGCTGGAGTTTAGAAGGATGAGGGGTCCCCTCATTGAAACTTACCGAATAGTGAAAGGCCTGGATAGAGTGGATGTGGAGAGGATGTTTCCACTAGTGGGAGAGTCTAGGACCAGAGGTCACAGCCTCAGAATTAAAGGACGTTCCTTTCAGAAGATGAGGAGGAATTTCTTTACTCAGAGGGTGGTGAATCTGTGGAGTTTTTTTGCCACAGAAGGCTTTGGAAGACGTCAATGGATATGTTTAAGGCAGAGATAGATAGATTCTTGATTAGCACAGGTGTCAGGGGTTATGGGGAGAAGGCAGGAGAATGGGGTTATGAGGGAGAGATAGATCAGTCATGATTGAATGGCAGAGTAGACTTGATGGGCTGAATGGCCTAATTCTGCTCCTATCACATGATCTTATGATCTAATTCTACTCCTATGATCTTATGATCTTATGACAAAAACACAAATGCATAAACGTTGTCTGTCCATTCCACCCACGGATGCTGCCTGACCAGCTGAGTCCAGTGTCTGCAATTCCTTGTGGCTCCCAGGGAACAACAGGAAAGGCTTTACGGGGAGGCCAGGAATATTGGATGGAGTCCAACTGGGACTGGATAATGCTACCAAATCTGGCGACTATTGTGTAGGCTCTGGGACTCTTTCCACTTCCAGGGAAAATTCACATAACCATTTGTTTCTAACTGGCAGAGAAAATACTCACAACGGCGGCAAGGTGGCGCGGCGGTAGAGTTGCTGCCTTACAGTGCTTCTGGCGCCGGAGACCCGGTTCGATCCCGACTACGGGGTGCTCTCTGTACGTAGTTTGTACGTTCTCCCCGTGACCTGCGTGGGTTTTCACCGAGATCTTCGGTTTCCTCTCACGCTCCAAAGAGGTTCATTGACCTGTTACAATTTATACGTGTAAATTGTCCCTAGTGTGTGTAGAATAGTGTTAATGTGCGGGGATCGCTGGTCGGCACGGACTCGATGGGCCAAAGGGCCTGTTTCCACGCTGTAGCTGTAAACTAAACTAAAAAAATCTAAATTATAATCACTGGATCAGGAGTCCATTGTGTTCTGGAGGAGGCCATTTTGATGGTCAATGTGATTAACCTTGGAGAGATATAAGGGGAGCCAGGAAATGGGAGGGAGGAGTTCAAGATGGAGGGGAGAGTCGGGAGATGGAGACGTGGAGGAGGCTTCTGTCATGATCCCCATCTATCAAGTGACTTCCCCCCTATACTCAGTGTTACTTCTTCGAACAAAGCTCAGCTCAGCCAGTCAAACATGATTTCACCAAACCATGTTGACTTTGCCCCATTACCTTCAACATTACTGATTGCCCCACGGAGGCACAGCGGTAGAGTGGCTACCTCACGGCGCCAGAGACCCGGGTTCCATCCCGACTACGGGTGCTGTCTGTACGGAGTTTGTACGTTCTCCCCGTGACCTGCGTGGGTTTTCTCCAGGAGCTTCGGTTTCCTCCCACACTCCAAAGACGTGCAGGTTTGTAGGTTAATTGGCTTCAGTAAAAATGTAAATTGTCTCTAGTGCGTAGGTTAGTGCTAGTGTACGGTATGATCGATGGTTGGCGTGGTCTCGGTGGGCCGAAGGCACTTTTTCCGCGCTGTATCTCTAAAGTCCAAAATCTTTCATACTGGCTTCTGACAGGTGTCCAGTGACAGATGATGAGCAGAGCTCTCTATATTCAGCCTCCCCCTCTTTGAAATTATTTAGCTAGACCTGAGATTTTCTAATTCAATCGGATCTACCCTGAACCTCAGTTCAGCTTCAGTTTGGTTTAGTTTATTGTCACGTCTACTGAGGTACAGTGAAAAGCTTTTATTGCATGCTATCCGGTCAGCGGAAAGACAATCCTTGATTAAACTCGAGCCATTTACAGTGTACAGATACATGATAAGGGTATAACGTTTACTGCAAGGTAAAGCCAGCAAAGTCCAATCAACGATAGTCCGAGGGTCACCAATGAGATAGATAGTAGTTCAGGACTGCTCTCTGGTTGTGGTAGGATGATTCAGTTGCCCGGTAACAGCTGGGAAGAAACTGTCTCTGAATCTGGAGGTGTGTGTTTTCACACTTCTGCACCTTTTGCCCGATGGGAGAGAGGAGAAAAGGGAGTGGCCAGGCTGCTGGCCTTGCCGAGGAGATTTTGAGATTAAAACCAGTGCATAAGCTCTCTCATCTGCCACCTGTTTTCAGCCCAAAGTCTGAGGTCCCTCAGCATCCACGGACCTCTGCCCAGAGATAGAAATATTTTTTCCGTAAAACGTTTCAGATGATCGAGCTCTTCCTAAACCCCAGCCTTTCTTGCAATTATTCATCCTGCTGCAGTTGTACAGGGCCCTAGTGAGACCACACCTGGAGTATTGCGTGCAGTTTTGGTCCCCAAATTTGAGGAAGGACATTCTTGCTATTGAGGGAGTGCAGCGTAGACTTACAAGGTTAATTCCCGGGATGGCGGGACTGTCATATATAGATAGAATAGATCGGCTGGGCTCAACTTGTATTAGATTGCCTAATCATATTCTTAACCTCACCATTATTTCTAACCCAACCCGTGGGCATTTCTTTCCACATAATTCACCAGCCCGGCTAAGCATACACGCGCATCTGAGATTAAGTTGCCTGGAAACTGATATCTAGTTAATAGCTCTATATATGTGCTGTTATACATTTCTCCCCGCTCTCGTAAGCTTGAAAACACACACCACCACACTCAGGAACAGCTTCTTCCCCTCTGTTATCAGGCTTCTGAACGGTCCTTCCATAAGCCAGGGTACTGTCCGATTCACCTCCACCCCATTGCGGACATTGGACTTTGTCTCTGGAACTGATGCGCTACAATGCTGAGAACTAGATTCTGCACTCTGTATCTTCCCCTTTGCTCTACCTGTTGTACTTGAGTGTGACTTGATTGTATCTGTGTATGGCATTATCTGAAGTGTTTGGATAGCACGCAAAACAAAGCTTTTCACTGTACCTCGGTACACGTGAGAATAATAAACCTAATAATAGACAATGGGTTCGATCCCGACTACGGGTGCTGTCTGTACTGAGTTTGTACGCTCTCCCCGTGACCTGCGTGGGTTTTCTCCCGAGAACTTCGGTTTCCTCCCACACTCCAAAGGCGTACAGGTTTGTGGGTCAATTGGCTTGGTAAATGTAAAAATTGTCCCTAGTATGTGTAGGATAGTGTTAATGCGCGGGGATCGCTGGTCGGTGCGGACTCGGTGGGCCGAAGGGCCGGTTTCCGCGCTGTATCTCTAAACTAAAATAAAATTAAACTAAACCATAATAATCGGTAACTTGTCAGCTGCGTGAGGAGTCTAATTGCAAACCAAGCCTCACAATTTTATATCTATCTCAGACAATGAATTAAAAAAATTAAATTAGAAATAGCTGGTTGATGCTGAATTATGGTGACACATTTGAAATATTATTGTAACCTTAATTATTAATGCCATCAGTTAACCATATCTAGTAACTCATTTACATGCATTAATGCCTAATACTTAAATGCTGTTAACTATGTTATTATAATAAATGGAGCTTGTGAATACATTCACTTTCATTTCCACTGTCCCAACAGAAGGCTTCAAATGGCAGTATTAATATAACATGCGTCCCCATTCAAAACATCTAAATAGATAGAGTGAATGCATAGAGTGTCTTGCCCAGAGTTGGGGGGAATCAAGAATCCAGAGGACATAGGTTTAAGGTTAACTGGGACCCCACGCAGGTCACAGGGAGAACGTACAAACTCCGTACGGACAGCGCCCGTAGCCAGGATGGAACCCGGGTCTCTGGCGCTGTGAGGCAGCAACTCTACCACCATGCCGCCCCTTGAGATTGCCCCGTGCTGAGGTTGAGGGGAGACCTGGTAGAAGTACGTAAAATGATGAGAGGCATAGATAGGGTGGACAGTCAGAACCTTTTACCCAAGGTGGAAAAATCAAATACTAGAGGGAATAGTTTTAAGGTGAGAGGAGAAAAGTTTAAATGAGATGTGAAGGGGAAGATTTTTACACAGAGGGCGGTGGGTGCCTGAAGCCTCTGCCAGTGGTGGTGGTGGTGGTGGAGGCAGATACGATAGTGGTGTTTGAGAGGCTTTTGGATAGGCACGTGGATATGCAGATAATGGATGGATATGAACTATATATAGGCAGATAAGAGTTAATCTTGGCATCATGTTTGTTACATGCATTAGTTTGCTTTAGTTTAAAGATACAGTACGGAAACAGCCCTTCGACCCATGAAAAGAATGAGTGGGTTAACATATGATGAGCGTTTGACGACACTGGGCCTGTACTCGCTGGAGTTTAGAAGAATGAGGGGGGACCTCATTGAAACTTACCGATTAGTGAAAGGCCTGGATAGAGTGGATGTGGACAGGATGTTTCCACTAGTGGAAGAGTCTAGGACCAGAGGTCACACCCTAAGAATTAAAGGACGTTCTTTTAGGAAGGAGATGAGAAGGAATTTTTTAGTCAGAAGGTGTTGAATGTGTGGAATTCTTTGCCACGGAAGGCTGAGGAGGCCAAGACGGTGGATATATTTAAGGAAGAAATAGATAGATTCTTGATTAGTACAGGTGTCAGGGGTTACGGGGGAGAAGGCAGGAGAATGGGGTTAGGGGGGAGAGATAGATCAGCCCTGCGGAGTAGACTTGATCTACCTAATCAAGAATCTGTCAATCTCTACTGAAGTATCCATTGACTTGGCCTCCACAACCATCTGTGGCAAAGAATTCCACAGATTCACCACCCTCTGGCTCAGATTCTGGAACCTTGAGCAAAAAACAAAGTGCCGCAGCACCTGGGGAAGGAAATGGACAGAGAATGCTTCAAATTGGCACTTGTGCATAATATAACAAGGGGCGCTGGGGAGATGGCTGCCCTGCCAGCAGTCTGTTTGTCTCTTCACTCTTTTTGTTATTTTTTAGTTTAAAGTTTTTGTTTTAATGTTCTTCGGTTTGTTTTATGTGGGGGGAGGGGGGAAGGAAACTTTTTTTCAGCTTCTTACCTTCCCGGAGATGTGACTGATTTTCGGATCCCATTCTCCGGGCTCTGCGGCCTGCCATCGCTGGAGCTGGAAGCCTCTTCGGAATGTCGCGAGCCCCACCGCGGGGCGTGGACTTGACATCGGAGCTGATCCCTGGCCTGGGATCGCTCCCACCGCGACCACCGCGGACTTTACCATCAAGGGCTCGCAGTCTCGGGTGAGACCGAGTCGGGAGCTCCAACGTCGCGGAAGGTTCGACCAGCCCCGACGTGAGGTTCGATCGCCCGGCGCGGGGGAGCTGACATCCCCCCGATGCAGGAGCTGATCGCCTCGATGCGGAGGGCCCGAACGCCGCCGGCTACGGAAGACAAGGTCGTCCCGTCAACGGGTGCTCGAGGAAGAACTAAGGGAAGGACTTGAACTTTATTTTGCCTTCCATCACAGTGAGGAATGTGTAGGAGTCACTGTGGTGGATGTTCATGTTAAAATGTGTTTTTGAGTGATTTGTTACTTTTAATTGTATGACTGACATGGCCAATGAAATTCCTTGTATGTTGCAAAACATACTTGGCGAATAAAGTGTGATTCTGATTCTGATTCTGATTCTGATTCTGATTCTGATTCTGATTCTGATAATGTGATACAATGTGATTGATGAATAGAGGAACAAATTGAATATAAGCTGGTTGATGAATTGGGGAAGGTTGAATTGGTGATAATATGAATTTGATCGGAAAGTAGTGAACACTACTTAAAAAATTACTTTGGAAATTAACAAATAGAAAAAAAGCTGCTTTGCATTTAAACAGTCTAGGGGGGAAACTGTTTCCATGTAACCTCCTTGCAGTAATCAGTGATCATTTCCATAGAACAAATGATACTCTATGGAAAGTGTAACATACAGCCTTTATTATTTTAACTTGCAAAAATAAACCTACTGTTATCGAAAATATTTTTATTTTTGAAATTCCTTCAGGAAAAATAACTTTGTTATTGCGAGCCCAAAACTCTCTCGCCCCTAATCCTTTTCCCACTTTAACACAATCATTTTACTAACATAATTTTATATAATGTGAGGTTTTTTAGGAACGCAAATATGTGGTTTCAAGAGAATCACTTGTAACCCTGTTTCTCAGCAACGTTTTCTGATCCACAAGATTTTTTGCATTTATATTAAAGTTCTCACATTGTTATCAATGTATAAGGCTGGTTATCATTGGGTACATCTGCCCCGTTAAGATGACCATGTTTGTTTAGTTTAGTTGAGAGATACAGCGCAGAAACAGGCCCTTTGACCCACCGAGTCTGAGCCGACCAGCGATCCCTGCACACAAACACTATCCTACACACACCTGGGAAACTTACATTTACACCAAGCCAATTAACCTACAAACCTGTACGTGGTTTGGAGTGTGGGAGGAAACCGGAGAACCCGGAGAAAACCCACGCGGGTCACGGGGAGAACGTACAAACTCCGTACAGACAGCACCCGTAGTCAGGATCGAACCGGGGTCTCCGGCGCTGTGAGGTGGCAACTCTACCGCTGCGCCACCGTGCGGCTGCTGCTGCAAGCAAGATTTTTATTGTACCTGTACCTCATTGTAACTGTGCATTCGATAATAAATTCGACTTAACGTGACTAGGTTGATGGGATTTTCCACGGGGAAGGCAAGTGGCGCAGCGGCAGAGTTGCTGCCTTACAGCGCCAGTGACCCCGGGTACGATCCTGACTACGGGCGCTCTGTGCACGACTGTGCTGCGCTTACATGTCATAAATAGGTGGAAAATAAGAAAAAATCTGATCGTCTGGTTTGGGACGATGATCACACACACAGTCACTGAAACATTGCTCACGGGGAGACTGGTGAAAGCATCATGCTTAGCGCTCAAATGCAATGCAGTGACATCTTCATTTTAAAATGTCTTCCCACTATATGTTCCACATTAATTCATTATCTATGCTGTTCACTCCATTATTTCTGCTAGTGTTATTACCAGAGTGTTGATGCACATGTCTGGAGCTATGACAAGCATTTTGAAAGCTAATCTGACAGCTATTGACTTCATTAAGTGTTGGATACTAATTGGTTTACATCAGGGGCCTCCAAGTAATTGGTGTAAATATATTAACACCTGAGCATTAATAAACCCGGGCCACCCATTTAAATCAATAATGCACATTGCTCCTTCCTGAGCTGAAGGCAGCGACAAGATAGCCCAGATACCAGAAGGATGAGCAATTAATACTCAGCGCAGGCAGCCACAACAGACACACAACCTGGTTGGAATGGAATGTCAGTTTTGTTTCATGAATCCCATATTATTTTTAATTTGATGAATATTAAACTTAAAACAATCTGAATGGGCTGAGAGATTTGTGTGAACAAAATGTCCAAGAGGTGTCAATTGACATCCAGAGCCTCACACAAGTAAAGATTGAGGTTGGACATTTCTCTGCTGTTAAGTGACAAACTGTAAACACTAGATGAACAACCTGCCCCGCCTGCTCTGCGTAGTTTTAAGATGCACTTCTTTAGTTTAGTTTAGGTTAGAGATATAGCGCAGACCTTCGGCCCACCGGGTCCGCGCCAACCAGCGATCCCCGCACATTAACACTATCCTACACACACACTAAGGACAATTTTTACATTTATACCAAGCCAATTTGCCTACAAACCTGTATGTCTTCAGAGTGTTGGAGGAAACTGAAGATCTCGGAGAAAACCTACGCAGGTCACGGGGAGAACATACAAACTCCGTACAGACAGCACCCGTAGTCGGGATCGAACCGGGGTCTCCGGCGATGCAAGCGCTGTAAGGCAGCAACTCTACCGCTGCGCCACCATTCTGCTATAAGGCGCTGGTCAGGCCAGCTGTTGGAGTATTGTGAGCAAATTTGGGCCCCATATCTGAGGAAGGATGTGCTGGCTCTGGAGAGGGTCCAGAGGAGGTTTACAAGAATGATCCCAGGAATGAGTAGGTTAACATGTGATGAGCGTTTGACAGCACTGGGCCTGTACTCGCTGGAGTTTAGAAAGTTGAGGGGGGACCTCATTGAAACCTACAGAATAATGAAAGGCATTGATAGAGTGGATGTGGAGAGGATGTTTCCACTGGTGGGAGAGTCTAGGACCAGAGGTCACAGCCTCAGAATTAAAGGGCGCTCTTTTAGAAAGGAGGTGAGGAGGAACTTCTTTAGTCAGAGGGTAGTTAATCTGTGGAACTCTTTGCCACAGAGGGCTGTGGAGGCCAAGTCAGTGGATATTTTTAAAGCAGAGATAGACAAATTCTTCATTAGAACGGGTGTCAAGGGTTATGGGGAGAAGGCAGGAAAATGGGATTAGGAGGCAGAGATCAGCCATGATTGAATGGTAGAGTGGACTCAATGGGCCAAATGGCCTAATTCTACTCCTATCACTTGTGAACGTATGTCGCGTAGGAGCAAGACCAGGCGTCTGTCCGTGAAAGGTTGGCCTTCAAATGTACATCATTGCCGTGACAGGTCTTTGTGGAGAGCATCATCGCACAGTTGTTCCCCACAATCAAGTAGAAACATCCAACTAGTGAAGGAAAGTAGATGTCCTCATCAAAATACAGAGTGCTAGAGGAACTCAGAGTGTCAGGCAGCATCTGTGGAGGGAGTGGATCGGTGACATTTTGGGTTGGATACCCTCTAGAGTTTGAAGAAAGGTCCAAAACTTGAAATGTCATCTGTCCATTCTCTCCACAGGTGTTGCCAGACCCGTTGAGTTCCTCCAGCACTTTGTGTTTTGCTGAAGATGTCAGCATCTGCAGTTCCATGTGTCGTCCGAGTAACTTACATTCTCTTGAGGAAAATGGCCAAGGTATAAAAATCGTCGAGGCTTTCAGAGATAAGAGATTCCTTTATTTGTCATTCAGACCTTTCGGTTTGAACGAAATTTCGTTGCCTGCAGTCATACATATAATAATAAATAACAAAACACACAATAAACACAAATTAACATCCACCACAGTGAGTTCACCAGGCACCTCCTCACTGTGATGGAGGCAAAAGTCTTAAAACAGTGGCCGTGGATCTGAAGATAACATCGCAACAGCACCATCTCAGAGGACTGCTCTGTGTGTACGTTCTCAAGGCAACCAGACATATCCAGATCTCAAACACAAACAGGAACTTGTATGAGTAGGAAGGAACTGCAGATGCTGGTTTATACCGATGACAGACACAAAATGCCTCTGAAACTCAGCGGGACTAGGCAGCATCTCTGGAGAGAAGGAACGGGTGATGTTTCGGGTCGAGACCATTCTTCTGAAGAAAGGGTCTCAACCCGAAACGTCAACCATTCCTTCTAACCAGAGATGTTGCCTGTCCTGCTGAGTTACTCCAGCATTTTGCCTCCATCTACAAAGAGAAACTATGTCTTGGTGAACCATACAAATGAACATCCAACTCTGAATTGACTAATGGGCCTGTCCCACTGTACGAGGTAATTCTCCCGAGTTCTCCCCTGATTCGAGCTGGTGTAATGTACGTTTCGGGTATGTAGGAGCTCGTGGATGTCACGTAGCGGCTCGTACGAGTAACGGTAGGTACTCGGGAAATCCGGTAAACTTGTGACGTTTTTTCAACACTGTGAAAAATGTCCACGATGGAAAAAATTGTTACTTTTTACTCGTACGAGCCCCTACGTACCCGCTATGTACATTACACGAGCTCGAATCAGGGGAGAACTCTGGAGAACTCTTGAATTACCTCGTACAGTGGGACAGCCCCTTAAGTCTAAGGCGCACCCAAAACAATAGGCTGCTGTTATTATTGTGAGCAATTTTGGACCCCATATCTGAGGAAGGATGTGCGGGCTCTGGAGAGGGTCCAGAGGAGGTTTACGGGAATGATCCCAGAATGAGTGGGTTAACATACGATGAATGTTTGACGGCACTGGGCCTGTACTCGCTGGAGTTTAGAAGGATGAGGGGGAGCTCATTGAAACATACCGAATAGTGAAAGGCCTGGATAGAGTTGAGGTGGAGAGGATGTTTCCACTAGTGGGAGAGTCTAGGACCAGAGCTCACAGCATTCTAAGGCTTATTCTAAAATACTTTCTTTAGGAAAGAGGTGAGGAGAAATGTCTTTAGTCAGAGGGTGGTGAATCTGTGGAATTCATTGCCACAGACGGCTGTGGAGGCCAAGTCAGTGGATATATTTAAGGCAGAGATAGATAGATTGTTGATTAGTATGGATGTCAGGGGTTATGGGGAAAAGGCACGAGAATGGGGTTGAGAGGGAAAGATAGATCAGCCATGATTGGTGGAATAGACTTCATGGGCTGAATGGCCTAATTCCGCTCCTATCAGTCATGAACTTAAAGCCTGTCCCACTGTACGAGTTCATTCAAGAGTTCTCCCAAGTTTGCCCTGATTCGAACTCGGAGATTTACGGTAATGGCCGCTCTTAGGTACTCGGGCTCTCGTGGACATTTTTCAACATGTTGAAAAATCTTCACGAGTCTTTCCGAGCTTACCGCCTTTCCGAGTACCTGCCGTTAGCGTTACGAGCCGCTAAGAGACGTCCCCGAGCTCCGACGTACCCGCTACGTTCATTCTACGTGCTTACCACGAGTTTAATTTTTTTTTAACTCGGGAGAGCTCTTGAATTAGCTTGCACAGTGGGACAGGGCTATGATGAACCAATGGTGAGCAGTTGTCCAATTTACTTACCCCTAGAGTCTTGCAATGCTGAGACACCCACCTTGACATCATCTCCTCTCATGGGAATTTGAGACCATGTAATCACGGTGGCGCAGCGGTAGAGTTGCTGCCTCACAGCGCCAGAGACCGGGTTCGATCCTGACTACTGATGCTGTCTGTACGGAGTTTGTACGTTCTCCACGTGACCTGCGTGGGTTTTCTCCAGGTGCTTCAGTTTCCTCACACATTCCAAATTTGTAGGTTAATTGGCTTAGTATAATTGTAAATTGACCGTAATATGTGCAGGATAGTGTGAGTGTGCGGGGATCGCTGCTCGGCACGGACTCGGTGGCCAAAGGGCCTGTTTCCTCACAACATCACAGCGCACAGCTACACGCAGGTTCGTAAGCCAGAATAATGTCAGCCAAGTAGGTTCTCAATGTTAGGGCAATCCTTAAACAGAAACTCATAGCTGAGCGGCAGTGTGAAGAGTGAAGCCAAAGGCAATTGCTGCCAAGTATAAAGTGGACGCTAATTATCAGTGTATCAATGTGCACTTTCCCAAAAAGTTCACAAAATTAAGCTCTCAATCATGTTCGCCAAATATACAAACTGATCAACTCTATTAACAAAAACCTTGGCCAAGAATTAAAATGGATTGGAAAGAAGCATTTAATGTGAGCAAACTCTATGAAATATCTTTCAGTGCAACAGATGGATGTGTTTAAGGATTCCTATACCAACTCTACTGGGCACAACCCAACATAGAAACCACATCAAGAAGGGTCTGAGGAAGGGTCTCGACCCATAACGTCACCCACTCCTTCTCTCCACAGACGCTGCCTGTCCCTCTGAGCTAATCCAGCATTTTGTGTCTATCTTCGGTGTAAACCAGCATCTACAGTTCCTTCCTCCACATAAAGCAGGTTAGGTTTGTAGACCAGAGGTATCTAGGAGTACAGGTTCAAAGATTCTTGAACACGTGACACATGCTGGTGGAGTAAACATTGCGAGCACTAGCCACCATCAGACAGGGCATTGAACATAGCGGTAGGCATATCATGGAATGTGCAGGATGTCACTAGGGTTGCCAATTGTCCCCTATTACCTGGGACATCCGTATATTGGGCTAAATTGGTTTGTCCCGTACGGACCGCCCTTGTCCCGTATTTGACCGCTACTACTCGGGTCGAGGGGACTGTCGGGTCGGAGCGCTGCGTCCGGCCCCGCCTCCACCCGTCCCGACGTAGTGCAGCCCATGGAGTGCAGCAGCAGCAGCAGCGCCTCGCCCGTGGCCCCGTCGGTCGGTCGGCAGCCCGGCCAGCTGTCCGACCTTCGGACCTTCGCTTACCGCCGACACCACCACCACCCCTCCTTCTCATGGTCAATCATCGGTTCATGAGTTGGATGGGGTGCCGGACTTTGGCCCGGGCCAAAACTCCTCAGCTGGCCCCGCCGGCTGGGCTTTGTGTGCAGTCCAGCACCTGGGTCAACTCATCATTCACCCAGCCACGGCCGAGTCGCTCAACGAATTGCCGTGGGGAATTTGTCCATTATTTTGACCTTTTGTCCCTTTATTTGGGAATGAGAAAGTTGGCAACCCTCGATATCATTAAGATGTAAAGGGTGCAGAAAAGATTTTTTGAGGACGTTACCAGGACTGGAGGATTGAGTTATAAGTAGAGGCTGGGTTAGATGGATTTTTATTCCTTGGCACACTAAGGGGGCTAAGGGTGAACATATCAAGATTTATAAAACCATGAGGGGCATAGAGAAGGTGAATAGCCACAGTCATTATGCACAATGAGAGAATCTAAAACTAAAGGGCACTTTGTTATATCTGCTGAGGTCTGAATAATTTCTTGACTGTCGAGTCTAGAGCAGGGATGTCATCCTTACATTTGATGGAAAAATGATGAAAAACAATATATGAAAACGGGGTTACAAAGGAGCAAAAACAAACAAGGGACAGAAGGAAAATGCTTCTTTTACAATAACAATTATATGAGAATTCACAATATCTCCGGCAATGATTAGAATCTATGATGATAAGGTTTTGCTTCTGTGGAAGTGACAGAAAGGTTATTTGGCTGAAATTAGAATTTCTGCCGAGCCTGCCCTGCCGAGCCTGCCATACATTAATTTCCAGTTGAATGGACAAGCCATAAATCTGTCTCCCGTGGACATCGATGACGGAGCTCGTCGCTTGTTCTCACTCTGTGAACCTGACTGCAGAGGCCCTTGGAGAGAAGGCCGATGTCACGTGACCGCTAGAGTAACAGGGAACCCTGTGCGATATTTGCCCAACATCACCGCTACTCACAGCAGGCTGTGGGCAGTAGTTACAGGCCTGAGACCTGGATAGAGTGGATGTGGAGAGGATGTTTCCACTATGCGGAATCTGTGGAATTCATTGCCATTGACGGCAGTGGAGGCAATAGACAATAGACAATTGGTGCAGGAGTAGGCCATTTGGCCCTTCGAGCCAGCACCGCCATTCAATGTGATCATGGCTGATCATCCCCAATCAGTACCCCGTTCCTGCCTTCTCCCCATATCCCCCTGACTCCGCTATTTTTAAGAGCCCTATCTAACTCTCTCTTGAAAGCATCCAGTGAACCTGCCTCCACCGCCCTCTGAGGCAGAGAATTCCACAGACTCACCACTCTCTGTGAGAAAAAGTGTTTCATCATCTCCGTTTGTAAATGGCTTACTCCTTATTCTTAAACTGTGGCCCCTGGTTCTGGACTCCCCCAACATCGGGAACATGTTTCCTGCCTCTAGTGTGTCCAAGCCCTTAACAATCTTGGCCAAGCCAATGGATATTTTTACAGCAGAGATAGATAGATTCTTGATCAGTAACGGGAGTCAAAGGTTACAGGGAGAATGGGGTTGAGATGAAAGAATGGATCAGCGTTGATCGAGTGGCGGAGCAAACTCGATGGGCCGAATAGCCTCATTATGTGCCTATGTCTTATGAACTGTGCGCTGTGAGGCTGCAGCTACTCATGAAGGACTGTGGGCAGTAGTTACTAGCCTGCCACCTGGATAGAGTGGATGTGGAGCGGACATTTCCACGAGACTAATGGAATCATACAGCGTGGTACAACTTGCCCACACCGACCAACATGTCCCATTTACATTCATCCCACCTACGTGCTTTGGCCCACATCCCTCTAAACCTGTTCAATCCATTTAGCTGCCTAAACGTTTCATAAATCCTGCCATAATCCCTGCCTCAACTCCCTCCTCTGGCAGCTCGTTCCATACACCCACCACCCTTTACATGAAATAGTTACCCCTCGGGTTCTTGTTAAATCTTTTACCCACTCTCACCTTAAAACTATGTCCTCTGGTTCTCGATTCCCCTACTCTGGTCAAGAGAAGCTGTGCCTCTACCTGATCTATTCCTCGCACTAGTGGGAGAGTCTAGGACCAGAGGGCACAACCTCAGAATAAAAGGACGTAGCTGTAGATAGGAGATGAGGAGGAATTTCTTTAGCCAGTGGGTGGGGAATCTGTGGAATTCATTGCCATTGAAGGCGGTGGAGGCCAAGTCAATGCATATTTTTAAAGCAGAGATGGATAGATTCTTGATTAGTAACGGAGTCAAAGGTAACGGAAAGAATGGGGTTGAGATGAAAGAATGGATCAGCCTTGATCGTATGGCGGAGCAAACTCGATGGGCCGAAGAGACAACAGACAATAGACAATAGGTGCAGGAGTAGGCTATTCGGCCCTTTGAGCCAGCACCCGCCATTCAATGTGATCATGGCTGATCATCCCCAATCAGTACCCCGTTCCTGCCTTCTCCCCATATCCTCTGACTCCGCTATCTTTAAGAGCCCTATCTAGCTCTCTCTTGAAAGTATCCAGAGAACCTGCCTCCACCGCCCTCTGAGGCAGAGAATTCCACAGACTCACAACTCGCTGTGTAAAAAAGTGTTTCCTCATCTCCGTTCTAAATGGCTTACTCCTTATTCTTAAACTGTGTGGCCCCTGGTTCTGGACTCCCCCAACATCGGGAACATGTTTCCTGCCTCTAGCATGTCCAAACCCTTAACAATCTTATATGTTTCAATAAGATTCCCTCTCATCCTTCTAAACTCCAGAGTGTACAAGCCCAGCCTAATTTGGTGCCTATGTCTTATGAACTTATGATTTATACTTTGTTAAGTCTTGAATAAAAAGTAGAAGCTAAGTTTTAATCCGCTTGCTATCTTACTCGTATCATAGAGCCGTACAGCACGGAAACAGGCCCTTTGGCCCAACTCGCCCATGCCAACCAAGATGCCCCAGCAAACCCTGGAAAAAAGGTTCTGGCTGTCTACCCTATCTATTCTTCTGGTTTGGAGATACAGCATGGATACAGACCCTTCTCCCCACCAGGTCCAAGCCAAGTCCATTTGCACTGGTTTCATGTTATCCCACCTTCTCATCGACTCCCTATACACCAGAGTTTGTATCTTCTCCCCACAACCAAGTGGCTTTTCTCAGAAATCTTCGTTTTCCTCCCACACTCCAAAGACGTACTGGTTTGTAGGTTAATTGGCTTGGTAGAAATGTAAAAGTGTCCCTAGTGTGTGTAGGATAGAATTAGTGTATGGCGATCGCTGGTCGGTGCAGATTTGGTGGGCCGAAGGGCCTGTTTCTGCACTGTATCTCTAAAACTGAACTAAACTAAACTAAACACAGCGGGCAACTTACAGAGGGCAATTAACCTACTTTGAGATATGGGGGAAAACTGGAGCACCTGGTGAAAACCCACGTGGTCACAGGGAGAAATTACAAACAGCACCCGAGGTCAGGATCGAACCCGGGTCCCTGGCGCTGTGAGGCTGCTGCTTTAGGCATGGTGATGGCTCTGGGCTTCCACCACCAGATGCTCAAATAGGTAGTTGGAACTGAGTAGCAAAGTACCCCACTGTTTAGCAGTTTACATTTCAGCAAAAACAGCCTGCAGGCTTATCTGGAAAATCTGCCCCGACATCACTGGCAAACCATATCCCTTTCCTCTCTGCAAAGTTATTAATTTGATCGTTTATTTTGAATGCTTTGACTGAGTCCATATTCACTGAACAGTGAATTCCTCAAGGTAACTGCTTAAAATGTGAATTAATTACTCGAAGCTATACTTAGCCTAAGGCTTCCTTATAACATCATCATCCCTGCTGGGTTGTAACTGATTCTGCATAATGAACCAAGCCAGCATCATGGAAAGAAATCACACACACACACGCACGCACACACACACGCACACGCACACACGCACGCACGCACACACGCACACACACACGCACGCACACACGCACGCACACACACGCACGCACACACACACATGCACACACACACGCGCACGAACACACACGCACACACACACACGCACACACACACACGCAGGCACACACACGCACACGCACACACGCACGCACACACACACACGCACACACACACACGCAGGCACACACACGCACACGCACACGCACACACACACACACACGCACACACACGCACGCACACACACACGCACACACACACACACATGCACACACGCACACACACAAGCACCCGCACACACACACACACACACACACACATACACGTACACACATACACGCACACACACACACACACACGCACACACACTTATAAACACACACACACATACACTCATACACACACACGCACGCACACATGCACACACACATGCAAACACACGCACACACACACGCACACATGTAAACACACACACACACGCACACACACACATGCACACACAGGCACACACACACACACACCAACCACGCCCTCCCCCCGCCCCCATCCTCCCCCGAGCAAGCACGAAAATAGACCATTCGGCCCAATGAGTCGGTGGTGACCCGCGATCACCCCATACACTAACTCTATCCTACACGGGACTATTTTACCAAAGCCAATGAAGGCCCAGAAAGATAGATTCTTGATTAGTACAGGGGTTATGGGAAGAAGGCAGGAGAACGGGGTCAAGAGGGAAAGATAGATCAGCCATGATTGAATGGCGGAGTAGTCTTGATGGGCTGAATGGCCTAATTCTGCTCCTATCATTTATGAACCTACAAACCTGTAAGTCTTTGGAGTGTGGGAGCAAATTGGAGCAGCCGGAGAAAGCCCAGGCAGGTCAAGACTCAAGTGTTTTATTGTCATATGTCCCAGGTAGAACAATGAAATTGCAGCAGCAGAACAGAATATGCCATCAAGATACATGCAGGAAGCTCAACGAACCACAGCTCCGATGTTGAAGCAGCAGGCCCAACACTCCGGAGCTTCAACAGCGATCCAGATAGGCATCGCCCGCTCTGTGGTGAATCCAGCGCTGCGCCGCCGCTGCTGAAGCCCTGGTCCAGATCCCCGGCAGGAAAGGCCGCTCCAATCCAGGTGGTGGGGGGTTGAGGGGGTCGAGGGGGGCGAGGACGCGACTCGGAGAATAGTCGCGTCCTCGCCAGGAAGTGACTGGGAAACGGTTTCCCCCTTACCCAACCCCCCCTCCCCCACATAGAAAAGCTAAAGAAATCTCCAAAACGAACTTTAAATCGGACTAAAAATAATAAATAAATAAATAAATAATAAAATAGAAATAATCAATAATATAACAAAACACTCAAAAAACAAAACACAGGGAGAACGTGCAAACTCCGTACAGACTGCACCCGTAGTCAGGATCGAACCTGGGTCACTGGCGCTGTGAGGCAACGACTCTACCGCTGCGCCACCTTGCTGCCCCTCGGTGACACTGCAGCCGGAACCACAGTTGCCTTTGATCTCCTCTCCGGTGCGTTATTGTTGATGTCCAAATGTGGTGCGAAGAAAGCAGAAAGAAGGGAAAAGAAAAAAGAAAAAAAAAAGTTCGGCACGGACTTGAAGGGCCGAGATGGCCTGTTTCCGTGCTGTGATGGTTATATGGTTATATGGTTATATGGTGAGCGGGAAAAAAATAACGTCAGTGGGGACTGTGAACATAATGATTCAACAAGCCAGTGGGAAGTGCCATGGCTGGGCCAGGCAGGCAGGAGCTGCTCTGGGCAGGACATGTCACACTGGTATCTCCACTCTCCCAGCACCGTGAGCTACTGCTGACCTCTTCAGTTGACATCCAGTAAAACAACAGCTCCAGCCAGCGTGGGAATGCAGTTGGCATGAGGCCATCGCTGGCAGCCCCATACACAGCTTACACTGATTCACGGCGTAACACTTCTCATAGAGTCACAGAGGCACACAGCATGCAAACAAGCCCTTCAGCCCAACTGATCCATGCCTATCAACATCACCCATCCTCAGGCTTGTATTCACTGGAGTTTAGAAGGATGAGGGGAGGATCTTATAGAAACATATAAAATTATAAAAGGACTGGACAAGCTAGATGCAGGAAAAATGTTCCCAATGTTGGGCGAGTCCAGAACCAGGGGCCACAGTCTTAGAATAAAGGGGAGGCCATTTAAGACTGAGGTGAGAAAAAACGTTTTCACCCAGAGAGTTGTGAATTTATGGAATTCCCTGCCACAGAGGGCAGTGGAGGCCAAGTCACTGGATGGATTTAAGAGAGAGTTAGATAGAGCTCTAGGGGCTAGTGGAATCAAGGGACATGGGGAGAAGGCAGGCACGGGTTATTGATAGGGGATGATCAGCCATGATCACAATGAATGGTGGTGCAGGCTCGAAGGGCCAAATGGCCTCCTCCTGCACATAAATTGTCTATGTTTCTATGTTTCTATGCACTAGTCCCACCTGCCTGCCATTATAGATTAGCTTAGTTTATTGTTAAATCCTATCCATGTACCTGTCTCAATGTTTCTTAAACGTTGTGATAGTCCCAGCCTCAACTATCTCCTCTGGCAGCTCGTTCCATGCACCCACTGCCCTTTGTGTGAAAAAGTTACCCCTCCGATTCCTATCTTTCCCCCCTCCATTTAAACCAATGTCCTCTGGTTCCCGATTCCCCTACTCTGGGCAAGAGACTCTGTGCATCTAACCGATCTATTTCTCTTAGGATTTTGTACACCTCCATAAGATTACCCCTCATCCTCCTGCGCTCCAGGCTGCTAAACCTCTCCCTATAGCTCAGACTCTCGAGTCCTGGCAACATCCTCGTAAATCTTCTCTGCACCCCTTCCATCTTGACCACATCTTTCACGTAACATGGCGCCCAAAACTGAACACAATACTCTAAATGTGGCCTCACCTACCTCCTAAGCAACTGCAACATGACCTGCCAACTTCTATACCAAGTTGAGGGACAACTATTGACCAATGTGACCTTCATCACTGAGACCTTGTACATAGTCTCTGTGTCCACAGTGGTCAATGGGCTGGAAGGTGCTTGGGTTGTGTTGGGAAGGTGCGGAGGTACAGGCGGGAAACTAGAATCCCCCCGTATGTGTGTTTGTTATTCTATATTGGGGGTATCGCTAGATTCCATACTTTCCTTTCTCATTGGAACGAGGTGGTGGAGGAGGCAGTTGAGACTGGGACAGTCGCAATGTTTAAGAAACAGTTAGACAGGTACATGGATAGGACAGGTTTGGAGGGATATGGACCAAACGCAGGCAGTGTAGATGGGACATGTTGGCCGGTGTGGGCAAGTTGGGCCGAAGGGCCTGTTTCCATGCTGTATGACTCTATGACTCTAAAGGGTGGTGGGTGTATGGAACGAGCTGCCGGAGGAGGCTGGGACAGTCGCAATGTTTAAGAAACAGTTAGACAGGTACCTGGATAGGACAGGTTTGGGGGGGACATGGGCCAAACGCAGGCAGGTGGGACAAGTGTAGATGGGACATGTTGGTTGGTGTGGGCAAGTTGGGCTGCAGGGCCTGTTTCCACGCTGGATGACTAATCAGGTGCCCCAAAGATAAATGATTGTGTGTGCAAATTGGCGGCCAGGTCTTTCTTTAGAACGCCATTACCTGTCGTTTCGGAGTCAGCGCTTACCTGTTGCCGGGAGGTGCTGGCAGCTGCTCTGCTGCAGTGAAAATGGAAATTATTTCTTTTCTTTCAAACTGCTTCCCACTTGAAAGGGAAAGAAAGTTTGACTCCAAAGGGGGATTCCGTTCAATCCCACTGCAATTAGTCGCGGTGCGTTAACCGTACTCTTTCTGAACCTGGTTTCCTATTAGTACTGCCACGGGACTCCAGCAAGTTTGCAGCCTCCCTTATATTGAAATATTTATTTCCCCCACCACACACTCAGTCTCACCGTCGGGAGAAACTGCTGCCAATGCTTCTCTGCCACGGATTCGTTTGAAGCTTTGACTTTCACTCTTCTGATTCTTGTTAAAACCTTCCCTCTGGGAAGCACCACCCGCCCCTGCCCCTCCCCCCCCCACCCCCCACCCCCCCCCTCCTTCCCCGCACATCCTCCCAATAACACAGCAGCGATCGGAATTTCACAGTCGAGGGATTGTGGCCATGAGTTAGCAACACTCATGTGCGCTACATCTGTGGCCGAGCAATTATTGCATTTCTGCATCTCTTGCAGCTCTTCCTGCTCTCTGCATGGTGGGACCTCATTGAAGAGTACCGTATAGCGAAAGGCCTGGATGGAGTGGATGCGGAGAGGATGTTTCCACTAGTGGGAGAGTCCAGGACCACAGACCGCAGCCTCAGAATAAAAGGACGTTCCTTTAGAAAGGAGACAAGGAGGAATTTCTTTAGCCAGAGGGTGGTGAATCTGTGGGATTCTTTGCCACAGACGGCTGTGGAGGCCAAGTCAGTGGATATTTTCAAGACGGAGATTGACAGATTCTTGATTAGTGCGGGTGTCAGGGGTTATGGGGAGAAGGCAGGAGAATGGAGTTGGGAAGGAAAGATCGATCAGCCATGATTGAATGGCGGAGTAGACTAGACGGGCCGAGTGGCCTAATTCTGCTCCTAGTACTTGTGAACGTGAGCTTGGTCCTGGGCCGCACTTTCTGTTCAAGTCCACGTCTCCGTTACTTTCCGTGCCTTGAGTTGCCCAATGAGACCACCTCCCGTGAATCCAACTCCGCCCCAGAGACCGAGCCAGCCTTCCTCATGAGTTTGTTGATCCTACGTTATAAGCAGACGTGTGTCGAGAAGGATGAAGCAAAAATATTCTGGGAAATAACTAGCACCACAATCATAGTTGAGCCTCATCAATCACCACAACCATCTTCTCACAACACTGTCAGTAACAAGCCTGGGGGGATGTGGTATCCAGGCCAAAGACCCCCTGAAGATGCAGAAACAACCAACTGCAGATGCTGGTTTATACCAAACATAAACGCACAGTGCTGGAGTATCTCAGTGGGTCAGGCAGCATCTGTGGAGAAATTCCTGGAGGATGGGGGACGTTTCAGGTCAGATCCTTCTTCTGAAGAAGGGTCTCGACCCGAAACGTCACCCATTCCTTCTCACCAGGGATGCTGCCGGGCCCGCTGAGTTACTCCAGCACTCTGTGTTCTACACAAGATTCCAGCACCTGCAGTTAATCATGGCCCTTCCACAATTAGAGGGGACACTTTACCTGCCTCACCCCCCACATTCCTTGATAGCCAATTGTTTTAAGGGAAGATAGACACTAAATGCCGGAGTGACTCAGCGACGAAACATCACCCATTCCTTCTCTCCAGAGATGCTGCCTGTCCCGCTGAGTGACTCCAGCACTTTGTGTCTATCTGTGGTGTAAACCAGCATCTGCAGTTCCTTCCTACACATTATGTTTTAAGGATTCTGATTCCAATCAGTCAGTGATTGGCCCTGGAAGGAACACAGTCGGTTCGTGGGGGGACCAACCCATTTACAACGTGCTGAGTGACTTTCCCTCAAAGACAACAGCGAAAGTAACGTTCCACACACACACATCAAGCATGTGCATCGTCTGTCTGTGCATCGTTTCGCTGGACACCTCCGCTCAGTCCGCCTGGGCCTACCTGATCTCCTGGTTGCCAAACACGTTGAAGAAGGGTTTCGGCCCGAAACGTTGCCTATTTCCTTCGCTCCATAGATGCTGCTGCACCTGCTGAGTTTCTCCAGCACTTTTGTCTAACTTTAATTCTCCTTCCCATTCCCACACTGACCTTTCTGTCCTGGGCCTCCTCCGTTGTCAGAGTGAGGCCCAGCGCAAATTGGAGGAACAGCGCCTCATATTTCGCTTGGGCAGCTTACACCCCAGCTACCAATGTCCTCTTTCCTTTAAAGGTACACAAAAATGCTGGAGAAACTCAGCGGGTGCAGCAGCATCTATGGAGCGAAGGAAATAGGTAACGTTTCGGGCCGAAACCCTTCTTCAGGCGAAATCTCGTCAAGGTATGCCTACTTTGAAGAAATTCTCCTCCTCTCTCCGGAGCGAAATCTCCTCTTTCCTTTATCCTCTTTACGTTTTTGCATACTGTATCTTTCATTCATTTGTTCTACATCTCTCTACGTCACCGTCTGTATCTCTCGTTTCCCTCTCCCCTGACTCTCAGTCTGAAGAAAGGTCTCGACCCGAAACGTCACCCATTCTTTCTCTCCAGAGATGCTGCCTGTCCCGCTGAGTTACTCCAACATTTTGTGTCTATCTTCGGTTTAAACCAGCACCTGCAGTTCCTTCTTTCCTCCAGCTTTTTTGTGTCTATCTTACGCATCACAAGGTGCACTGATTGAAGAGAAAAGCTTCATCAATTCTGTAAATTATGCTCGACTGTTTAAACAAAAATCCTGGAAATGATGAAGCCAGTCTGCGACTTTGTCACTTAGGAACAGAGATAGATAATAAAATTTAATTAACAAAGGTATCACAATTTCTTCTCATTTAATTTAGTTTTCATATTAAACCCGTTGATAAGGATACAATTTAGGTAGCACCGTAAACGCTAAATGCCAAGCATATTCCTCTCACCTCCTTCTGTCCTCTTCCTTAACCTGTTAATTAAAGTCATGTAGGGAGGTACTGGATGGAATGTCATTGTGAATATGATTGTACTTGCCAACTATAATTGTTTGTGGTAAATAGAGTCAGAGAGTGATACAGCATGGAAACAGGCCCTTCGGCCCAACTTGCCCACCCCAGCCAACATGCCCCATCCACACTAGTCCCACCTGCCCGCATTTGGTCCAAATCCCTCTAAACCCGTCCTGTCCATGTACCTGTCCAAATGTCTCTGAAATGCTGCGATCGTTTTTGTCGTTTTATAGACACAGCACGGAAACAGGCCCTTTGGCCCCTCCGCGTCCGTGCTGACCAGCGATCCACGCACACCAAACTCCGGACAGACAGCACCCGTAGTCAGGATCGAAACCTGGGTCTCCGGCGCTGCAAGCGCTGTAAGGCAGTAACTCTACCGCTGTGCCTCCGTGCCGCCCTTAGTACAGCCTCAACTACCTCCTCCAACCACCTGTTCCATACACCCACCACCCTCTGTGTAAAAAAGTTACCCCCGCAGGTTCATATTAAATCTTTCCCCCTCGTTTTAAAATGATGTTCTCTGGTCCTCGATTCCCCTGCTCTGTGCGTCTAACCGATCTATTCCTTTTATGATTTTGTACACCTCTATAAGATCACCCCTCATCCTCCTGCTCTCCTATGAATAGAGTCCCAGCCTACTCAACCGCTCCCTGTAGCTCACACCCTCGAGTCCTGGCATCTTTTCTATAATACGGTGCCCAGAACTTAACACAATACTTTAGATGTGGCCTCTACAACATCTTATACAACTGCAACATGACCTCCCAACTTGTATACTCAAGAATCAGACTGATGAAGGCAAATGTGCCAAAAGCCGTTGTGACCACCCTATCTACCCATGACGTGACTTTCCATGAAACATGTTCCTACACTCCTGAATTCCCCAGATGAGGGGTGATCAACTTGTAGGTTCTGCCCTTGTTAGATGTCCCAAAATGCAACACCTCACGTTTCTCTGCGTTAAGTTCCATCAACCATTCCTCAGCCCACCTGGCCAAAATATCAAGATCCTGCTGCAATTTCTGACAACCATCTTCACTATCTGCAAATCCACCCACTTTTGTGTCATCTGCAAACCTGCTAATCATGGTCTATAGACAATAGACAATAGACAATAGGTGCAGGAGTAGGCCATTCGGCCCTTTGAGCCATTCAATGTGATCATGGTCTATAATTTTTTAACGATTGTACAGATGTGGTCAGGTCGGAAAATCAACACCTCAAAATTCACCCCTGATTATTAGAGTTGCTGCCTCACAGCGCCAGAGACCCACGTTCGATCCTGACCACGGGCGCTATTTGTACAGAGTTTGTACCCTTCTCCCTGTGACCGTGTGGGTTTTCTCCGGGTGCTCCGGTTTCCTCCCACATCCCAAAGACATGCAGGTTTGTAGGCTGATTGTAAATTGTAAATTGTCCCTAGTGTGTGTAGGGTAGTGTTAGAGTGCGGGGATTGCTGGTCGGCTCGGAATCAGTGGGCCGAATGGCCTGTTTCAGCGCTGTATCTCTAAACTAAACTAAACTAAACACTGGGGGCAAATCAATGAGACGTATTTAAAACCAATATTGCAAGTCAAATTATTTAAAAGCAAGTATTTAAAAGGCAATGGCATCATGTTCTCAGTGATATTTGGACATGCTGTAGATGTCAGTGTTGGTGAAAGAGCAGCAAATGTTCTGAATGAATCTTCTTGTATCTCCTGGAGTTTATTTAATAGAAAACTCACCAGTTCTGCAATCCACTCCCCATAGGCCACTTCCCAAACACACTGCAGATGGTGTTGCAAGTGATCATATTCGGAGTGGGGAAGAAACTGCAAGTTCGTAAAAGTGCTTTTCACCTGAAATGTGAGAAAATCAGGCATTGTCACCAGACATAGACACAGAGTGCAGGAGAAATCGTGGACGCATTGGTGATCATTCTCCAATGTTCTATAGATTCAGGATCAGTTCCTGTGGATTGGAGGGGAGCTAATATTATCCCACTTTTTAAAGAAAGGCGGCAGAGAGATATCAGGGAATTATAGACCAGTTAGCCTGACACCGGTGGTGGGGAAGATGCTGGAGTCAATTATAAAAGATGACATAGCGGCACATTTAGATAGCAGAAACAGGATCGGTCCGAGTCAGCATGGATTTACGAAGGGGAAATCATGCATGAATAATCTTCGGGACATTTTTGAGGATGTAACTAGGAAAATGGACAAGGGAGAGCCAGTGGATGTAGTGTACCTGGACTTTCAGAAAGCATTTGATAAGGTCCCACATAGGAGATTAGTGGGCAAAATTAGGGCACATGGTATTGGGGGTAGAGTGCTGACATGGATAGAGAAGTGGTTGGCAGACAGGAAACAAAGAGTAGGGATTAGCGGGTCCCTTTCAGAAAGGCAGGCGGTGACTAGTGGGGTACTGCAAGGCTCGGTGCTGGGACCGCAGCTATTTACAATATACATCAATGATTTAGATGAAGGGATTCAAAGTAACATTAGCAAATTTGCAGATGACACAAAGCTGGGTGGCAGTGTGAACTGTGAGGTGGATGCTATGAGAATGCAGGGTGACTTGGACAGGTTGGGTGAGTGGGCAGATGCATGGCAGATGCAGTTTAATGTGGATAAATGTGAGGTTATCCACTTTGGCAGCAAAAACAGGAAGGTAGATTACTATCTAAATGGCGTCAAGTTGGGAAAAGGGGAAGTACAACGGGATCTGGGGGTCCTTGTACATCAGTCTATGAAAGTAAGCATGCAGGTACAGCAGGCAGTGAAGAAAGCGAATGGCATGTTGGCCTTTATATCAAGAGGAATTGAGTATAGGAGCAAAGAGGTCCTTCTGCAGTTGTACAGAGCCCTAGTGAGACCACACCTGGAGTATTGTGTGCAGTTTTGGTCCCCTAATTTGAGGAAGGACATTCTTGCTATTGAGGGAGTGCAGCGTAGGTTAATTCCCGGGATGGCGGGACTGTCATATGCACGAGGGACAATTTACAATTATACAATGCCAATTAACCTACAAACCTGCACGTCTTTGGAGTGCGGCAAGAACTCGGGGCACCTGGAGTAAACCCACTCGGTACAAACACCTGGAGTAAACCCACTCGGTACAAACTCCGTACAGACAGCACCTGTAGTCAGGATGGAACTCGGGTCTCTGGCGCTGTGAGGCAGCAACTCTACCGCTGTGCCTCCGTGCCCGCGTTTGGCCCTTATTCCTCTAAACCTTTGCTACCCACGTAGCTGTCCGTTGTGAAGTGCATTCTCAACGTGGAATGCAATGAAGCCGCCTGCAGTCAGACTGACAGTGGTGTGAAGCGGTTGACAGGTTTGCTAGTTGGGTAGGTGTCAGGTGCAGGCGCTCCTGGACCGTGGCTGGGATGACACGTTGCAACTGCTCGTCCGTTCCGATGTTCCACAGACAGATCAAAGTCAGCGGCGGCAACATCACGGCAGCTGCTGCACCACGACAGCAGGCACCTGAGCCCCCCAAAGTAAGATTGACATGGGCCGTGCGTGAGTACATTGCTCGTGCCACTCACTGCCTGTCGATGCAGAATGTGCAACGCCTCCACCTTCAGCATTGCAGTTTACAAAGGCAGTTACACAGGGGCTAAACACAGCAAAGGTACATTACACGGTACGGTGGCACAGCGGTAGAGTTGCTGCCTGGCAGCACCAGAGACCCCAGTTCCAACCTGACTACGGGTCCTGTCTGTGCGGAGTCTGTACGTTCTCCCCGTGACCTGCGTGGGTTTTCTCCGGGTGCTCCGGTTTCCTCCCACACTCCAAAGACGTGCAGGTTTGTAAGTTAATTGGCTTGGTGTAATTGTAAATTGTCCCTAGTGTGTGTAGGATAGTGTTAGTGTGCGGGGATCGCTGGTCGGCGCGGATTCGGTGGGCCGAAGGGCCTGTTTCCGCGCTGTATCTCTAAACTAAATGATGGGGATACAACCTGGAGAGTATTAGTGTGGAAACAGCAGACGTTTGCATGGCCTTGGGCTGAGAGAGAAGAGGATAGGGAAATGCATTGTGATCTTAGCATCTGGTGAGAAGGGTGAGGTTTCCAGAACGGCTGCGCTGAGACAGAGCCAGGTCCAGGCATCGTGCTCGGAGTAGAGATAGAAGACTTAGTGGTGGCACAGTTACGTGGGCACAAACTCATCTTGGGCGTCAGATGTGGCACCAGGACTGTGAACAATCTGGCTCTGCTTTAGATAGTTGCCAGGAAGAAGGATGAAGTGACTGGCTGGCGGAGGAGCGGAGTTTGGACAGGCATCTAATACAGTGGCTTTGGCCTTCCCCCGATGCTTAGCTGGAGGAGAGTTCCGCTCTGCCCACCATGCCAGGCTGCTGGTCCAATATCCAGCTTGGCGTCGGTGGTGAAGGTGGTGGTGGGTTGGAGCTGAGCATTGGCAGATGCGAGAGAGGGAGCTGGCAACGTGCTTTTGGATGGTCTCGTCGAGGTGGCGAGGAGCGCAAGGCAGATGGTGAGGGGCCCACGTGTGATGCCAGCTGTAGGAGTTTGGGCACAGGTGCCAACTCACTTCTGAATTCACCTCTTTCTTGCAGCGTGGAAATAAAACCTTTCGCCCAACTTCGCCCAGATCCCTCCAAACCTGTCCTATCCAAGTCCCTGTCCAAATGTCTTTTAAATGTTGTTATAATCCCAGCCTCAACTACCTCTTCTGGCAACACGTTCCACACATACTGTGTGGAAAATGTTGTCCCTCAGGTTCCTATTAAATATTTCCCTCTCACCTTAAACCCATGTGTACTGGTTGTTGATTCCCCTACTCTGGGTAAAAGGGATAGTAGAATTAGACCATTTGGCCCATCAAGTCTACTCCGCCATTCAATCATGGCTGATCTATCTTTCCCTCCCAACCCCATTCTCCTGCCTTCTCCCCATAACGTCTGACATCCGTACTAATCAAGAATCTATCTATCTCTGCCATAAAAATTATCCACTGACTTGGCCTCCACAGCCTTCTGTGTCAAAGAATTCCACAGATTCTCCACCCTCTGCCGAAATAAATTTCTCCCCATCTCCTTCCTAAAAGAATCAGCTGTGGTGAGATCTGGAGCCAAAGTACCCTGGGCCTTACTGATGACAAAAAGCATCCTAGAGTTTTTTTGAAGATAGACACAAAATTCTGGAGTAACTCAGCGGGTCAGGCAGCATCTCTGGAGAGAAGGAATGGGCAACGTTTCACGTTTAGACCCTTCTTCAGTCTCCTTCTTCAGAATTAAGTTTCTTTGCAGCAGAATGGCTCACTACTGCCATCTAGAACTCAAACCAAGACTACATTTTATGATTCTACAATGCAGTGAAAATGAGAACTGAATAACGTAAGGTACTTTTCACAAACTCTGGCTTGAACTAATTACCGCTTTGCAATCCATGTAGAAGCCTAGGTCAATAAAAATCAAAATTATATCTTAATGAATTTTGTGTCTAAAATAACTATTTGCTTAAGACTGAAGCAATTTCTCAGTAAAAAAGTTATATACTGGATTGATTTGCTATGAGCATTGATCCTGACTAAGGGTGCTGTCTGTGCGGAGTGTGCACGTTCTCCCTGTGAGCATGTGGGTTTTCACCAGGTTTGCTCCGGTTTCCTTCCACATTCCAAGTGGCAGGTTTGTAGGTTAATTGGCTTCTGTAAATTGTCCCTAGTGTGTGGGGTAGTGCCAGTATGCGGGTGATCACTGGTCGGCGCGGACTCGGTGGGCAGAAGGTTCAGTGTCCACGCTGTATCTGTAAACTAAAGGGGTGACAGGATCGGTCAAAGTCAGCATGGATTGATGAAGGGAAAATCATGCTAGACTAATCTTCTGGAATTTTTTGAGGATGTAACAAGTAGAATGGATAAGGGAGAGCCAGTGGATGTGGTGTATCTGGACTTTCAAAAACCCTTTGACAAGGTCCCACACAAGAGATTAGGGTGCAAAATTAGAGCACATGCTATTGGGGTAGGGTATTGACATGGATAGAGAACTGGTTGGCAGACAGGAAGCAAAGAGTAGGAATTAACGGGTCCTTTTCAGAATGGCAGGCAGTGACTAGTGGGGTCGATGCTGGGACCACAGTTATTTACAATATATATTAATGATTTAGACGAGGGAATTAACTGTGACATCTTCAAGTTTGTGGATGACACAAAGCTGGGTGGCAGTGTGAGCTGCGATGAGGATGCTATGAGGACTTGGATAGGTTGGGTGATTGGGCAGATGCATGGCAGATGCAGTATAATGTGGATAAATGTGAGGTTATCCACTCTGGTGGCAAGAACAGGAAGGCAGATTATTATCTGAATGGTGTCAGATTAGGAAAAGGGGAGACCTGGTTGAGCTTGTACATCAGCCACTGAAAGTAAGCATGCATGAGAATTTGATTTTAGGAGCAAGGAGGCCCTACTGCAGTTGTACAGGGCCCTGGTGAGATCGCACCTGGAGTATTGTGTGCAGTTTTGTTCTCCTAATTTGAGGGAGGACATTATTGAGGGAGTGCAGCGTAGGTTCACCAGGTTAATTCCCAGAATGGCGGGACTGACATATGATGTAAGAATGGGTCAACTGGGCTTGTATTCACTGGAATTTAGAAGGATGAGAGGGGATCTTATAGAAACATATACAATTCTTAAGGGATTGGACTGGCTAGATGCAGGAAAAATGTTCCCGATGTTGGGGGAGTCCACAACCAGGGGTCACAGTTTAAGAATAATTTAGGACTGAGATGAGGAAAAACGTTTTCACCCAGAGAGTTGTGAATCTGTGGAATTCTCTGCCATAGAAGGCGGTGGAGGCCAATTCATTGGATGTTTTCAAGAGAGAGTTAGATTTAGTTGTTAGGGCTGAAGGAATCAAGGGATATGGGGAAAAAGCAGGAACAGGCTACCGATTTTAGATGATCAGCCATGATCATATTGAATGGCGGTGCTGGCTCGAGGGGCCGAATGGCCTACTCCTCCACCTATTTTTTCTATATTTCTATGACATCATCATATTATTAACTGAAACATAATGACTTCATAGCATTGAAGGTTAATTTTTGAAAATTAAACGTCTAAGATAAAGATCCACAATGAGGTCACTTATTATCATTGTCAATGCCTGTGATCACAGCTATTAGTACTCAAGTCTTTCCACCTGGACAGTATCATTTACTTTCTAGTTAGTACACTACCAAATAAACTGCAAATCGGTACTTTATTGTTTGATACTTTATTGTCACATGTACTTGGTACAGCAACATTCTTTCTTTTTGCGTACAATACAGGTATGCAAAGAGGCACCACGGATAGGGCGCCGACCAAGTTACAAAAAGTATTCATTATAGTTCCTTCTTCAGGACCCTGAAGACTGCAACGTCCAGGTTCAGAAATAGCTACTTCCCCACAGCTATCAGGCTATTAAACTCAACTGAAACAAATGTCTGAACACTATTATGGCCATTATCTGTTTATTTGCACTTTATCAGTTTATTTATTGATGTGTGTATATATTTATATAATGGTATAAGGACACACTGATCTGTTCTGTATTCATGCCTACTATATTCTGTTGTGCTGATGCAAAGCAAGAATTTAATTATCCTATCTGGGACACATGACAATAAACTCTCTTGATAAACTCCCTTCTTGTGTATGGCGCGCACAGCCTAAAGTTGTAGGACAACTTGTTCTATTTGATCTTATTTGATTGTGCACGCCGGGTTGATTGCATTCGTCGAAACAGGGTGGACCACGAGAAGGTTGCAATCTCCCACCCATTATAGTTCCAATGGGCCCTAATCCTTCTTGTGCCCCCCCCCCCACCCCTCCACCCCCCATTCCCCATTCCCCCCTCACCCTGGGTCCCCCTTTGTTCTCGGCAGCCCCCACGCCGGGTTCCTCTTTGTAAGTCAAGTCGAGAGTCAAGAGAGTTTTATTGTCATGTGTCCCAGATAGGACAATGAAATCCTTGCTTGCTGCAGCACAACAGAATATGTAAACACAATACAGAACAGGAGATACAAGTTCAGTGTGTTTATATACCATAGACCATATATATACAATAAATAAACAGATATAGTGCAATAATAATAATACTGTTATTGTTCAGCGCTTATTTGATGTTGTGTTTAATAGCCTGATGGCTGTGGGGAAGAAGCTGTTCCTGAACCTGGATGTTCCAGATTTCAAGCTCCTGTACCTCCTTCCCGATGGCAGCGGAGAGATGAGCGTGTGACCAGGATGGTGTGGGTCTTTGATGATGTTGGCTACCTTTTTCTCAAAGACTAATGGTGTTTGAGAACACAAGAAAATAGGAGTAGCTCCGTGGCCTGTGAAACTTTGTGGCCAGTCAATAACCACCTCCGACGTGCCAGTTCCCCCACAGCTCTCAATCCCTTGATCTTTCAAAGATGTAGCTGCTTCTTTGAACTCACCTCCGCAAAGCTCCAGGGTGGAGAGTTCAGGAGATTCACCAAACCCATGGGGAGTCCTCACACATCTCATTTTCAAAGCAGCAGCTCCCTTACCTTGTAACTGCATCTTCTCATTTGGGATTCCCCCACTGGCGGAGATGTGCCTCAACATCTACTCTGTCCTGACCTCTTACAGTCTTGTGTTTTTTAAATAAAATCCCCGCTCATTCCACTAAACTCCGGAAAAGATCGATTGGGCACCAAGGTGGCTCAGCGGGTAGAGTTGCTGCCTCACAGAGCCAGAGACCCGGGTTCAATCCCGACTACGGGTGCTGTCTGCACGGAGTTTGTACGTTCTCCCCGTGACCTGCGCGGGTTTTCTCCGGGCGCTCTGGTTTCCTCCCACACTCCAAAGACGTGCAGGTTTGTAGGTCAATTGGCTTCCGTAAAATTATAAATTATCCTAGTCATCGGAGCAGAATTAGGCCATTCGGCCCATCAAGTCTACTCCGCCATTCAATCATGGCTGATCTATCTCTCCCTTTCAACCCCATTCTGGGGTGGAAGATTGCAACCTTCGACTAATGCAATCAACTCGACGTGCACAAACGGAAGATCAAATAGAACAAGTTGTCCAACAACTTTAGGCTGTGCACGGCACATGAAAGAAGAAGACCCCATTCTCCTGCCTTCTCCCCATAACCCCTGACACCCGTACTAATCAAGAATCTATCAATCTCCACCTTAAAAGTACTCAATGACTTGGCCTCCACAGCCGTCTGTAGCAATGTTTTTATTTCACAATCAAGTTTACAATATAGTTTCATTGAGACATTATCAGATGGGTTTTAGGTCAATCACTGTGAATTTTTATTTTGCTGCCAATACACTTTTAGGAATGACTTTTGTTACTGTTCCAACTACATATAAATGGCAACGTGGCATTTAGTCAACTGTTCATAATAAGTACTATGCCTCCATATTTCTCGTGATTAGTTGTCGAGCCTTCCTTCAGCTAAAATATCCTTGCAAATTATGCTAATGATCATGACTTTGTTATCACAGTTGAAATAATCATGTCGTGCTTTAAGCCTGGAAGGGGTTTGTTAAATATTGCATCCTTAAAATGGGAGCATAATTTTCACCAAAAATTCACATCAAACATCAGCAGAGCTATATAACGCACTTGAATAATGAGGTGCTTGGAATTAAATGAATAACACTTAAAAAATGAGAGAGAGAGAGAGAGAAAAGAAAACAAGCTTATTTAGAACACACAATTCAAAATGATAATGCATCCCAGATTCTGTGTCGGAATATTCTGAGCCCCAATGTAGACAGGCCCAAAGATCCCAGAGTGGAGGAGGTCTAGGATCTTTGGTCAGATCCACGAAGGTAATAGATGACAAATACTCCACCTAGTGGCCAAACCCTCCGAACATCCACTGCAGAACTTTGTTTCAGAAGGAACTGCAGATGCTGGAAAATCGAAGGTAGACAAAAGTGCTGGAGAAACTCAGCGGGTGCAGCAGCATCTATGGAGCGAAGGAAATAGGCAACGTTTCGGGCCGAAACCATTCTTCAGCCATTGCAGAACTTTATTGTGGACTCTGTTTTACAGAAACTGTGACAATTTCGTTTAGTTTTAATTTTAGAGATACAGCACAGAAACAGGCCCTTCGGCCCACCGGGTCCGTGCCGACCAGCGATCCCCGCACATTAACACCATTCTACACACACTAGGGACAATTTTTACATTTATACCAAGCCAATTAATCTACAAACCTGTACGTCCTTGGAATGTGGGAGGAAACCGAAGATCTCGGAGAAAACCCACGCGGGTCACGTGGAGAACGTACAAACTCCGTACAGACAGCACCCGTAGTCGGGATCGGACCCAGGTCTCCGGCGCTGCATTCGCTGTGAGGCAGCAACTCTACCGCTGCGCCACCGTGACCGCCCTTCCTAATTGTTCAACCCCTCTCTACCCGTCCCTCCCCCACCCAAGTCGTACTAACTTCAAAGTCGTCTTGTTGAGTCTCATTGTCTGTAACTGTCGAGGGTTATGGAGAGAAGGCAGAATAATGGGGTTAGGAGGAAGAGGTAAATCAGCCAGGATTGAATGGCGGAGTAGATTTGATGGGCTGAATGGCCTAGTTCTGCTCCTATCACTTGTGACCTTATGAACTTGTTTCATCGAGCCCCATGGCCTGTTCCCTTCATGCATATCTTTCATTCATTTGTTCTGTATCTCTGTATCACCGTCTATATCTCTCGTTTCCCTTTCCCCTGACTCTGTCTGAAGAAGGGTCTCGACCCGAAACATCACCCATTCCTTTTTCCAGAGATGCTGTCTGATCTGCTGAGTTCCTCCAGCTTTTTGTGACTGTCTTTGGTTTAAACGAGCATCTGCAGTTCCTTCCTACACAATTTCCTAACCTTGCTTCTCAGACTCAGAAAGTGATTGAATGGAATGAAATTTGGGAGTGAAAGGGTTAAAGATTAAACTATTCACGTGGCAATCAGTAAACATTGATGAGACCAAGGCAAGGGTGCAGAGAAGATTTACGAGGATGCTGCCAGGACTCGAGGGTCTGAGCTACTGGGAGAGGTTGAGTAGGCTGGGACTCTATTCCTTGGAGCGCGTGACCTTATACTGGTGTGTACAATCGTGAGAGGAATAGTTTGGGTAGACACCCAGAGTAAGAGAATCGAGAACTAGAGGGCATAGGTTTAAGTTAAGGAGAGAAAGATTTAATAAGAATCTGAGGGGTGACATTTTCACACGATGGGTGGCATGTGGATGGAACGAGCTGCCAGAGGAGGTGGTTGAGGCTGGGACTATTGCAACGTTTAAGAAACAATTAGACAGGTACATGGATAGGACAGGTTTAGAGGGATATGGACCAAAGGCGGGCAGGTGGGACTAGTGTAGATGGGGCATGTTGGTTGGTGTGGGCAAGTTGGGCCGGAAGGCCAGTTTCCACACTGTAGGACTCTAAAGGAGGTGATTGAGCTGAAGGAACAGGGATACAATAAAAGGGATAGAAAGTGGTGGTGTAACTCAATGGTCCAATGGTACTTGATCTGTCGCATGTACTGAGGCACAGTAACATTCACTTCTGTACACAGTTGTGGCGCCCCCTGGTGGTTAGCCACTCGTGGTGTGAACCCTCGGCTCTGGGGGTTGGGTCATGTGACTTGGTTTGGCGGGAAGAGCGGTTCACGGGTCTCCCCTGGGGTGTATATACCACTGGTAACACCTTGGCCCCTTGTTGTGCTTCTGTGTTGACCTAATAAAGATCACTTTGTTTCACAACATGTGTCTCGCTATATACAGTAGTTCAGTATAGATATCACTATACATAAGCACTTAGATACATCTTAGATAAGCATCTCAGATACAGTACAGGTGCATAGTGGTTCTACGCTGAGACAGTATACAGAGTCGGCGGAATCCCGGGTGTTGTAAGTGCAGGGTTCGTGACCTGACCATGAAGGTCCGTTGTCACGGTGGCGTTGTACGGTCGGCCTGGCCAAGCGTAGTCATGGCGTCCTCTACCACTCCGTGCCGCTGTAAGGCCACTAGAACTCAAGGGGTCAGGCAGCATCCCTGGAGAACATGGATAGCTGATAATTTTAGGGTTGGGACCCTATTTTTAGTCTGAAGAAAGGTCCCAACCTGAAACATCACTTATCCATTATGTTCAGAGATGCATCTCCAAAGTCTAAAGTCACTTATCCATGTTCTCCAGCGATGCTGCCTGACCCGTTGAGTTACTCCAGCACTTTGTGTCTTTTATTTCTATAACTGCGATTGGATGGATTAAACCAAGAGTGCAAATGCACAATGGAACCTTCCTAGGTGGACACCCGAAAACGATTGTGAACTCACTGGTGAGATCACAAAGTGCCACTCAGTGTAAGAGTTTTGAATCATGAACTTCATTGTTTATCAAACTTGAAATGCGACTGCACTTCCTTCTTACAGTGTAGTGACATTTGAGATTAAGGGTGAGATAAGTCTTCAAATGAGCAAATCCTTTGTAATATCCACTTCCTGAAAATTGTACTTATGCAGCTTTCCACCGGAACATTGCAGCTGCCTATTTGTCTTCATCGTATATGCATGCATGTTGTTGCATTATTATAAATCTGGAAATACGACACCTTCAAGATTCGGGCTGCACGGTGGCGCAGCGGTAGAGTTGCTGCCTCGCAGCGGCAGGGACCCGGGTTCGATCCCGGACACGGGTGCTGCGTGTATGGAGTTTGTACGTTCTCCCCGGGACGGCGTGGGTTTTATCCGGGTGCACAGGTTTCTTCCCACACTCCAAAGGCATGCGGGTTTGTAGATTAATTGGCTTTGGTAAATTGTCCCTCGTATGTAGAACTAGTGTACGGGGATCGCTGGTCAACGCAGGCACGTTTCCGCACTGTATCTCTAAACTAAACTAAACTATGTTGCTATCTGTGTATTTTCAATAATCTGCCAGAACATGGTACAACAGAGTTAACCACGACTTGTTAGAAATCAACCAGGCAGATTAATTCCTGAATGTAACCGTTATTGATGAAAGTGCCAGGTGAACAAAACGTGTATAATAATATCTCCGGCTTATCTCGGTGCTTAATTGAAAGGAAAATCTTTGGTCTATTAATTCCCACCAAATATTTGTTTTCTCTCTCCAGAGGTCATTTATTCCAGCAGTCGCGGTGGACAAGAAACAGGAATCCATTTCCGCACAGAGATTACTTTTTACAAATTACCATGGACAATCACTGTGTCAAGGGCTCACTTCCCACTCCACACCCAGAGTGCAATGAAGACGACAGCTATTTGAAAATCTCTTCTGGTCAAAAGACAATATTAGGTATGCATAGCAGATTGTCTTCTAAAGTTTAGTTTAATTTAGAGACACAGCGCGGAAACAGGCCTTTCGGCCCGACGAGTCCACGCCGACCAGCGATCCCCGCACACTAGCACCATTCTACACACACCAGGGACAAATTACAATTTTTACCAAAGCAAATTAACCTACAAACCCGTACGTCTTTGGACTGTGCGAGGAAACCGGAGCACCCGGAGAAAACCCACGCGGTCACTGGGAGAACATACAAATTCCATACAGACAAGCACCCGTAGTCAGGATCGAACCGGGTCTCTGGTGCTGGATTGTAATCATGTATTGGCTTTCTGCTGACTGGATAGCAGTGAAATCTTTTCACTGTACCTCGGTACACGTGACAATACACTAAACTAGACTGTAAGGCAGCAACTCTACCGCTGCGCCACCGTGCCACCCAAAGGCTTGGGTAAATGTTATATCACTATATTACAAGCGCTCAGCTCCAGGTCTATAGGGCAGCACGGTGGCACAGCAGTAGAGTTGCTGCCTCCCAGGACCAGCGACCTGGTTGGGAACCTTCCTTGAATATTGCTACTTGAATATACTGTAGATGGCACCCCAAGGAAATTCAGGAAGCAAAAATTGACTGTGAAGTCACCATTATTTTGGGGGATATTTTACCTCAGTATAAATGTATTAAACATTCCACTGTAAGTAATGAGAATTTCCACATTTTGTGTTTTAAATAAAAAGTTAATTGATTTTTTAAAAGAAACAGACAGAGGTTTTTTTGTTTGCAACGTCCGAGTTACGTTTGCCAGGTGAAAAACAATTCTCTTTCTCCATGACAGATCTCGATGCTATTTTCAACTCAGAACATTCGCAGCTAGGATCGAAACAATGCTTCGTACGGCCTCGATGCCCAAATAAAAAGCTGCCATCAAAGCAACCAACACACCTGCAGGAAATGGAAGTAGGTACCTTGATTACAGATTTAACACGCAAGGACACGAGGAACTGCAGATGCCGCAACCTTGCACAAAGTACAAAGTGCTGGAGAAACTCAGTGGGTCAGGCAGCATCCGTGGAGGGAATGGGATAGGCAATGTTTTTGGTTTTACTTACCCTGTCAGTCAACAATTTTGGGTGGGAGATTGCAACCTTCACGTGCTCCACCCTGTTTTTCGACGAATGCAATCAACCTGGCATGCACAGACAGAAGATCAAAGAGAACAAGTTGTCCTGCAACTTTAGGCTGTGCACGCCATACACTAGAACAAATACATTTCCCCTCAGAATCTTCCATTAAGGGCCTGTCCCACTTGGCCGATTTTTTCGACGACTGCCGGCATCATTGACCGACGCATTAGGTCACCGAAAAATACGCGGCGTGATGACGTATGACACGGCGTGATGCCGTATTGACGTGCGGTGTTTTTTCAAGTGTCGCAACATTTTTCTTGTCACTGCTGGATTTTGAAATGTTCAAAATCTTTTGGCGAAACACTGATATGACGCCGGCAGTCGCCGAAAAAAAATCGCCAAGTGGGACAGGCCTTTACTCACTTAACCTATTTCTAACCCTTTGAGGAAGCAAGGAACTGCAGGTGCTGGTTTACACAAAAGCATATAATGTGCTGGAGTAACTCAACGGGTCAGGCAGCATCTCTGGAGAACACGTACAGGCGGTGTTTCAGGACCCGACCCGTCAGATATTCCATGCCCTGACCAATGAAGACAGTCATATCTCATGCCTTCTTCGCCACTCTATCCACCTGATGTAGAACCATCTTCAGTATTGTACAATATGGTACAATAATGTATAGTTTCTCAGATCCTTCTTCTTCCCGACACGAAACGTCACCTCTCCATGTTCTCCAGAGATGCTGCCTGACCCGCTGAGTTACTCCAGCACTTTGCTTCCCTTTGTGGCCACCTTAGGTCCCGTTCACAACTTTTCTCTGCATGTCATTGTATCGTCAGCAAAACAACTATATCTTCAGTCTGAAGAAGGGTGCTAATCCGAAAACGTCACATGGCCATTCCCTCCACAGATGCTGCCTGACCCGCTGAGGTCCGACAGCACTTTTTGCTCAAAGTTTAAGCTGAACAAGAAATCCCGATGCATTACCAGTGAGAAAATTATTTACCAATATTAGCAGGGAAGATAAATAATAACGTCCGACAACCCCAGAAAGCATCAGGTTTCGACCCAAAATGCCATCTAACCATGTTCTCCAGAGATGCTGCCTGGCCTGCTGAGTTACTCCAGCACTTTGTGCCTTCATAAGTTATCGGAACAGAATTAGGTCATTCGGACAAGAGGGCACCGCCTCAGAATAAAAGGATGTTCCTTTAGAAAAGAGATTTGGAAGAATTTCCTTAGTCACAGTGTGGTGAATCTGTGGAATTCACTACCACAGAAGGCTGTGGAGGCCAAGTCAATTGGGTATTTTTAAGGTGGAGATTGGCAGGTACTTGATTAGTAAGGGTGACAAGGGTTACGGGGAGAAGGAAGGAGAATGGGGTTGAGAGTTAAAGACAGATCAGCCATGATTGAATGGTGGAGTGGACTCAATGGGCTGAATGGCCAGTTTCTGCTCCCACGACCTATGAAGTTGAGGGGAAACCTGTTAGTATATTAAATTATGAGAGGCTTAGACACTGAGGACATTCAGAACCTTTTCTTCCCACAAAGTGGAAATGTAAAGTATCCTTTATTGTCATTCAGACATTTCAGTCTGAACGAAATTGTATACCTTGCAGTCATAACATAGAATAAAATAACAAAACACACACTTAACCCAGTTTAACATCCACCACAGTGAGTCCACCAGGCACCTCCTCACTGTGATGGAAGGCAAAAAGTCTTAAAGTTCCACTTCCGGGCGCCACTCATGTCAAAGTATAGAGGGCATAGCTTTAAGATGAGAGGGGCAAAGTCTCAAGGAACAGGTTTAAATGTACAGAGGGTGGTGGGTGCCTGGAATGTGCTGCCAGGGGTGGTGGTGATGGAGGCAGATATGATAGTGGTGTTTGAGTTTTTAGATAGGCACATGGATATGTGGGAAATAGAGAAAAAATAAGGGCTTGTGCCGTATTCTTCTGTGTTCCACCGCTTGCAGCAGTGGGGAAAAAATGGATCCCGATAAATCTTTTTCAACATTCGAGCGTGCACAAATATGTGATACAATTTAGGGCATAATCTTAACCATACATTAATGATGAAAATATATTTTTCTGTTAATAAGTGGGCAGCACAGTGGCACAGCTGGTAGAGCTGCTGCCTCACAGCACCAGAGACCTGGGTTCAATCCTGAGCTCGGGTGCAGTCTGTGTGGAGTTTGCATGTTCTCAATAGACAATAGGTGCAGAGGAGTTGGCCATTCGTCCCTTCGAGCCAGCACCGCCATTCAATGTGATCATGGCTGATCATCCCCAATCAGTACCCCGTTCCTGCCTTTTCCCCATATCCCCTGACTCCGCTATCTTTAAGGGTCCTATCTAACTCCCTCTTGAAAGTATCCAGAGAACCGGCCTCCACCACCCTCTGAGGCAGAGAATTCCACAGACTCACAACTCTCTGTGAGAAAAAGTGTTTAGTCTCCGTTCTAAATGGCTTACCCCTTATTCTTAAACTGTGGCTCCTGGTTCTGGACTTTCCCAACATCAGGAACATGTTTCCTGCCTCTAGCATGTTCAAACCCTTAACAATCTTATATGTTTCAATAAGATCCCCTCTCACCCTTCTAAACTCCAGAGTATACAAGCCCAGCCGCTCCATTCTCTCGCCATTCAATGTGATCATGGCTGATCATCCCCAATCAGTACCCCGTTCCGGCCTTCTCCCTGCGTGGGTTTCCTCCCACATCCCAAATACATGCGAGTTTGTTGGTGAAGTGTAAATTGTTCCTAGTGTGTAAGGAGTGGATGTGGAAAAGTGGGATAACACAAAATGCTGGGGTAACTCAACGGGACAGGCAGCGTCTCTGGAGAGAATGATGATGCAGTGGCACAGACAAAATGTGTAGGCAGGAACTGCAGATGCAGGTTTAAATCGAAGATAGTCTGAGGAAGGGTCCCGACCCGAAACTTCACCTATTCCTTCTCTCCAGAGATGCTGCCTGTCCCGCTGAGTTACTCCAGCATTTTGTGCCTGTCTTAAACTAATCTTCATTTTGTTTAAATCTGGAGGAAACTTTAACAGAAGAATTAGCACATGATGATGCGGAGAACTTCAAGCCAGAGTGCAGTGAAGTAGAAGAGTTCAAATCTGCGGAATCGGGATTTCGATATTTGAAGATTGGTGGGATGAGAGTCTTGCCTGTCCCTGTCTCTGGGCCAATGTTCTGGACTGACAACAAATAAATTAACTGTGTATAATAACTTGTACAAAGTGGGACTGACTTTCATTAAGTATGAAACGGTGGGTTAAAGCAGCGCATGCCAGTCGTTTGTTACTGTAATTATCAGGTCCTTCTGCAGTTGTACAGGGCCCTAGTGAGACCACACCTGGAGTATTGTGTGCAGTTTTGGTCTCCAAATTTGAGGAAGGTCATTCTTGCTATTGAGGGAGTGCAGCGTAGGTTCACAAGGTTAATTCCAGGGATGGCGGGACTGTCATATGCTGAGAGAATGGAGTGGCTGGGCTTGTACACTCTGGAGTTTAGGATGAGAGGGGATCTTATTGAAACATAAGATTATTAAGGGTTTGGACACGCTAGAGACAGGAAACGTGTTCCCGATGTTCGGGGGGGGAGTCCAGAACCAGGGGCCACAGTTTAAGAAAAAGGGGTAAGCCATCTAGAAAGGGGATGAGGAACCACCTTTTCACACAAAGAGTTGTGAGTCTGTGGAATTCTCTGCCTCAGAGGGTGGTGGAGGCCAGTTCTCTGGAAACTTTCAAGAGATAGCTAGATAGGGCTCTTAAAGATAGCGGAGTCAGGCGATATGGGGAGAAGGCAGGAACGGGGTACTGATTGTGGATGATCAGCCATGATCACATTGAATGGCGCGGTGCTGGCTTGAAGGGCCGAATGGCCTACTCCTGCACCTATTGTCTAAGGCAGGTGAATAGGATCCTAAGCTCAGGTGTGGTATTTGCCTCGGGAAAGTAGCCAACATAACCAAAGACCTATGCCACCCCATCCATACCATCTCACTGCTCCCATCCGGCAGAAGGTACAGAAGCTTGAAAGCGCGCACCACCAGACTCAGGAACAGCTTCTTCCCTGCTGTTATCAGGCTTCTGAACGATCCCTCCATAAGCTAGGGTACTGTCCGATTCACCTCCACCCCATTGCGGAATTTGGACTTTGTCTCTGGAACTGATGCGCTACAATGCTGAGAACTATATTCTGCACTTAGCTCTACCTATTGGACTTGAGTTCATTCTGAATCTATTTGAGTAGTGTATCATACGATTTGATTGGATAGCCAGCAAAACGAAACTGTTCATAGTACCTCAGTACATGTGGCAATGCTAGTTCCATAAATTATTGAATCTGCCATCCAGAAAACTGCAGGAGTCAAATAAATGCAAAGGTCCGGTCTCCACTGGCCTGAGTGGATGTATTTTCAACAAGGTAGATGAACTCATCACCATTCAGGATCTATTAGTTCAGTTTAGTTTATTGTCAGTGAAAAGTTTTTGTTGCGTGCTAACCAGTCAGCGGAAAGACAACACATGATTACAGACTCCAAAGTGTACAGGAATAAGCTCGTAATCACCGCTTGTAACGTCTCGATCAATACCTTCCAACTCACCTTATCCAACGGCCCCATTGCAGAAGCCTCCACGTCGCGGGGCTGGAAACGGGAAGTATCCTGAAGGGCCTGTCCCACTTACGCGACTTTTTCGGCGACTGCCAGCACCCATCATAGGTCGCCGAAAAATGTCAACATGTTGAAAATTCAGCGGCGACCAGAAAGACGCTACGACTCTTTGGGTGACTAGGAGACTATTCATGACCATACAGGCGACCCCCTGGCGACATGTCGCGGGGTGAAGCCTGTATGGTCGTGAGTAGTCGCCCATGGACTCGTACCTTCTTCTGGTCGCCTCTCTGAGGCAGAGAATTCCACAGAGTCACAACTCTCTGGGTGAAAATGTTTTTCCTCATCTCATTTCTAAATGGCTTGCCCCTTTATTCTTAAATGTACTTGCCCATTGCGTAACTGTAACTAAATGAACTCCCCGGGCACCGTCAACGGGGACCCCTACACCACACGACGGCGTATCATCCGCAGGCGAACGGACTGGTGGAGCGGTTTCACTGCCAACTCAAGGATGCCCTGAAGGCACGGCTCAATGATCCAGACTGGGTGGACGCTCTGCCGTGGGTTTTGCTGGGGATCCGCACCGCACCCAAGGAGGACTTGGCCTCCTCCGCTGAGTTGGTGTATGGGTCCCCGTTGACGGTGCCCGGGGAGTTCGTCCCGCCGGCACGGGGCCAGGTGGAATAGCCTTTGGGCGCTCTGCAACGTCTGCGGCAGACGGTGGGCAAGCTGACGCCTGTGCCCACGTCTCGTCATAGGTCCTTCCGTCCGCACGTTCCCTCTGCTCTGGAGGACTGCCAGTTCGTCTTCCTGCGCAGGGATGCTCATCGACACCCCTCCAGCGGCCGTACAAGGGTCCTTTCCGGGTCCTGGAACAGAGCTCGTCCACTTTCGTCCTGGACATGGGTCGGCGTGAGACGGTTTCGGTTGCGCGGCTGAAGCCGGCGCATATTGACATTGATCGGCCGGTGCTAGTAGCACGGCCCCGCAAGCAAGGGCCCCCTCCATCTAGGGTACCTCCTCCAGTGGCTATTCCATCCCCTGCATCTGTTGGTCGGTTGCCCGTTCCTGTGCTGCCTCCTGTTGGTCGGTTGCCCTCCTGTCCGTTTCGTGCCTCTGGTTCTGGGGGGGGGTCCTGTGGCGGTCCCTGAGGGTTAGGCCACTCCTTGGGTTATCCCCCTCGGCTCTTGAGGGACAGGGACGATTGTCTGGCCACGGGGTTTCCTGGGTCCTGCTCAGGGGCGTTGTGTGTGTTTGCCATGATTCATTAAAAACGACTTCTGAACCTGCCTGGCATCTGGCTTTTTCCTGACCTCATCCAGGCCACTACAAGGAGTTAGATATGGATTGTGTTAAACACACAGCAAATGTCAATGGTCAGGTCAATGATTGATTGGTGTGCAGGAACCATATAGCAGAAGAATATATAGAGTCATACTACATGAAAGCCTAGCTCCTACAAGCTGACAAAGTTGCCCCATCTAAGCTGGGCCCAGATACCCACGTTTGGCACATATCCCTCTGAACCTTTCCCACCCATGATATATATTTAAGAAAATGAAGCAATCAAAATGTCTCATCTTTATTGTAGTTTCCCATTTTGCAAGAACTGAAAGTATAATCCAGTCAAATACACAGGAGAGCCTCCTTGGACAATTTGCCCCCGTGGCTCTGGAACTCTGGCCTGGTCAGAGCCAGCAGATCCATTCCCATTGCTGACTTTGCGGGCCAGTAGCTTGCCTCCCCCTCCCCCCCCAAGATGTGACCTCTATCGGTCCAGCGAAATGGATAGTACGGCAAGGCTCTGGAACCGAGGGTGCTGGAAAGTCAGGGGTGGACCTGTTCTTGATCCAAAAATCCTGGCAATATGAATACGGCAGAATTTGGGAGAAGAAATGTTGCAGCTTTAATCCATCATATCAGTTACCCTTCAACATCATAAAACACACAAAACAGAACCAATTAATGTTCTTGTGGGGCTTATGAAGATGAAGTGTTTGGACACTAAAGCACTGGCTTCCATTTGACCATTTAGAAACGATTTGAAGGACTGCGGGTCCCACTGCCTTGGTGCCATTAACGTGTCTCCCGAAATATATTCAAGATGTCATGGTAATGTTCCTTCAGCAATGGCAACATTATTAACACATTGGGAAGTCTTTACAGAAAATGGAAAACTAAATAAAGAACATTTGTTAAGGAATAATATTAAGGCTGTTGGACAACTGAATGCAACCCAGAGGACTGTTTGTGCAATATGACATTTTAATGACAATATATAAATTGACCTCAAAATAAAACTTTATCTGAAAGCACTGTATTTCTTGAAAGTGAAAGTAAATAAATAAAATAGAAAGTTTAATTAAACAATATCTTAGAACAAGATCACAAATGCAAAATAGCTCTGAATTTGTGCCACCAGTAACCCTCCATAATCTGCTGATTTTGTTGTTATCCTGATTAAGATTTTTATGCCCTTTTCAAAGCTGCATTATTAAAATTCAACTGCACGATGCAAACCTGCCTCAATTGAGAATTAAACTCCACAACTCCTTCGGTCGTTGGTATTATCCTATCATTGCATCTTCTGGTGTTGTTTGATCCCAGTCTTCCATCTCCTGATTTGGTCTCCAATTTCCCCCATCCTTAATGTAAAAAACAAAAGGAAAAGCAGAAACTCTGGCTTTGTGCATCTTCCAGGAGCTCGCTGACATTCAAGTCATTTGAAAAAAAGCCATATATTAATGGTTCCTACATCATTCACAAGTCCGTTGAGGTAAGTTTTTTCATAACTCTGCGCTGAGCTAAACTGGAAGCCGCGACCGGTTCCAACACTGGACGTAGGGCCTTGTGGTTGAGGGCGGAGTATGTAGCAGCCATGGCTCCCTGAGAATGAGCAAACATTGTTATCAGCAAACACAAAACACTTTATTTACCTTAGATTATTATTATTTTTTTTTTACATGGCTAAGAGCTAGAATTTTATTTGAGGATTTTTTTTTTAATTAAAAAAAAATATATATTTTATTTTATTAGAAGTAAGTACAGTAATATGGCACCAAGTTGCCTAATATATATTGACATGTTACATTTTATGTACAGCTTCTTATTTAAAAAAAAAAAATGAAAGAGAAAAAGAGAGAATAGATAAATAAAAGATTGAAAAACGTGTGATATATAGTGTGTGAAAAGGAAAAAGGGGTGAAAGAGGAAAAGTGAAGAAAAGAAGATAGAAAGAAACAGTAGAAAATAAGAGATTAAGGAGATAGTTATTTATATTCTTGACCATCCCTCACCCAATCCTGAAACAGTTAGTTTCTACGATTTTGTTGCACCGTATGCTTCCAAAAAGTCGATAAATGGAGACCAACTCGTTAAGAATTGGTCTGATTTATCTATTAGGAGGAATCGCATTTCCTCAAGATGTGCGGTGTCCAACATGTTTGAAATCCACATGTTAAGCGTTGGTATGGATGTATTTTTCCAAAATTTAAGTATACGTTTTTTTGCCGTTATTAACCCATAATTAAAAAATAAATTTTGAGATGAGTTCAATTTGTTCCCATCTTCCGTTACTCCAAATATAATCATTTCAGTATTAGGTTCCATTTTTATCTCGAATAATTTTGTAAATATTTCAAAAATATCACTCCAGAATTTATAAAGTTTTATGCAGGAAACAAAAGAGTGTGTTATAGTTGCATTTTGGGATAAACATTTATCACAAATGGGGGAAGTATTTGGATAGAATTTATTCAGTCTAGTTTTTGAATAATATAATCTATGTAAAATTCTAAATTGAATTAAATTATGTCTTACATTAATCGAATATTTGTGTATATATATCAAATACATTTCCCATGTTTCCTTCGTGATTTTTATCATTAATTCTCGTTCCCAATCTTCGATTAAGTTAAGCCACTGGAACACAATTTTTCCGCATCCACTCCCTACAAACTAGAGGCAATTTTACAGAGGGCAATCAACCTACAAACCTGCACGTCTTTGGGAAGTGGGAGGAAACCAGAGCACCCGGAGAAAATGCACGCAGTCACTGGGAGAACGTGCGAACTCCACACGGACAGTACCTGAGGTCAGGATCGAACCTGGGTCTCTTGCGCTGTGAGGCAACGGCCCTGCCACTGTGCCGTTTAACAATTATGAGGGAAGGGTACCGTGGAGACCCTTTGCCTGCTCTTCCAGCGGAGGATCTACTATCATCTGATACAATCGCTCTACGCTTTTAAATCTTTGCCCATTGCACTCGAGTTTGACGATTGTATTTATGTACAGTATTATCGGATCTGTAGGGAAGAACTGCAGATGCTGGTTTAAATCGAAGATAGACACAAAATGCTGGAGTAACTCAGCGGGACAGGCAGCATCTCTGGAGAGAAGGAATGGGTGACGTTTCGGGTTGAGACCCTTCTTCAGACTGATGTCAGGGGAGTGGGTGGGACAGTTCTCCTACCAGCCTTACTGTCTCCAACTACAATATCTCGTTACCACCCACTCCCCTGACATTATCTGATCTGATTGGATAGCTTGCAAAACAAAGCTTTTCACTGTACCTCGGTACGTGACTATACTAATCCTAAACCTAAACTATCTTTCTTTCAAGCTGGGCCTTTGGACTTTAGAGATATAGCGTGGAAAAGGGGGCCTTTGCCCCACCGATCACCCCGTACACTAGCGCTATCCTACACTCCATGGACAATTTACAGAAGCCAATTCACCTACAATCCTGCACGCCTTTGGATTATGGGAGGAAACCGGGAAAAACCCACAGTCACAGGGAGAATGTACAAACTCTGGACAGACAGCACCTGTAGTCAGGATGGAAGATAGGTCTCTGGCGCTGTAAGACAGCAACTCTACCGCTGCGGCACTTTGTCGTTCAAGTGCCCGTTCAGTTTGAAAACTCAGACAAAATGCCAGTCTGCATGGCTATACGGGATGTGTTTTCACCCTGTGAACGGACTTACCTTCACTAGATGAGGAGCATCCTGGCGGTTTAATTGGAAATGCGGTAGCTGATCCCGGCAAGCGATCCAGGCATGTTTGAGCACCTGCTCAGCTGTGAATCTCTGATGGGGATCGACGTGAAGCATATTGGACAGCAAATCCTGCGTGTTCACATTGAACAATCATATTAGAGCAAAGAATTACAGGTTCACCGCCGATTTTCCGGCACCTCCTTTAATCCGGACAAAATCCCCTCTCAAGAAGCCTCCCCCGAAAATGTGGCTCCAAAAAAGCTTCGCCAGCTGGTTGCAAAATTAATACACAAATTAAAAAATTATGATAGTCTAATTTATGTCGGGAAGTTATTACCCATCAGTCTGAAGAAGGGTCTCGACCCGAAACGTCACCTATTCCTTCGCTCCATAGATGCTGCCTCACCCGCTGAGTTTCTCCAGCATTTTTACCTTTTGGGATATTAGTTTAAGCTATGTCCAGTAAGCTAATGTTTACTGAATGTATTGCGAGTGAGAACAGAATGGGGGAATGAAGTAGAAGGTGTTTTAAATTGAATATTCTACTATTAAGGCAATTTACTGAAATCTTCCTCATATTTGGTCTATTCAGCACAATGTTCCAAGACTACTGGGAACCTGACCCTATATTGCACCAGGCAAAGACATTGTACAGATAGCCACTGATCCTTTAGATAGTCACAAAGTGCTGGAATAACTCAGCAGGTCGGGCAGCATCTATGAAGAAAAAGGAGGGGTGACATTTTGGGTCGGCACCCTTCTTCAGATTGAGTTACTCCAGTACTTGGTATAAACTAGCATCTCCACACGAGCCATGTATCCTTTTACAGGTTGAAACATTTCTTCAGCTGGGGGGAATGGGCAACAGTTTTAGTGGAGAGGTGCTCACACCAAAATCTTCCTCATAATTTCACTCAAAACCAATGCAAGCATCATTTAAAAAAGACACAAAGTATTGGAACAACTCAGTGGGACTGGCAGCATCTCTGGAAAACGTGGATAGGTGATTCTTTGGGTCGGCACCCTTCTTCCCGACCTGGAACGTCGCCCATCCATGTTCTCCAGAGATGCTGCCTGACTGAGTTACTCCAGCACTCTGTGAAACGTCGCCTATCCACGTTCTCCAGCGATGCTGCCTGACCCACTGAGTTACTCCAGCTCTCTGTGAAACATCACTTATCCATGTTCCCCACAGATGCTGCCTGACTAACTGATTTACTCCAGCACTCTGTGAAACATCGCCTATCCACGTTCTCCAGAGATGCTGCCTGACCCGCTGAGTTACTCCAGCACTCTGTGATTATTTTTGTAAGCCAGCTTGTGCAGTTATTACTTTTGTCCTTGTACTACTATTGTCTATTTATTTGTTTGTTTATATATATATACTGAATGTTTGTATTGTTTATTAAGGGTTTTATAGAGTAATATGTTTATATAACTGTTGTGCTGCTGTGAGTATGAATTTCATTGTCTAGTTTCTGAACATTTAACAAATCTCTCGACAGTTTCGTGTTTCAACAAGAATAATCTAATAACTGGTGACAGATTTGTACCATAAATAATAAACCATACAATACTCAACTCTGCAAGTGTTATTGTGGCTAAAATGATTTATTTCTCCACTTCTATAACAATTTTTGCTTAAGAATGTATCCCTGGATGCTGGCTCTTAACTCATAATCAGTGCAAGACTTACTCAAGGAGATGGGTGTTGTTGAGATGTGTTCCGATCAGAAGTTCCATGAACTCATCAGCATCAGGAAGACTATATGTTGCCGAGCTTCACTTTCATTAAAGTTGCCCAATATTTCCCAAACAATGCTTCAGAAATTTAAACGTTACCGTCAGTGCATATGTTTATTTTACCTTTGCAGCGTCTGAAACCGTATCCCAGTTGCCTCCAGTCAGTGAGAATTTACCACTTCCTATTCGCAATAAAATTTCTTCCGCAGTATCATTTGGTCCATTGGCAAAAGGAGTATAACTGGTGCATAAGGTAGACATGAAAAGGTGCATCAGTGTACTGAGTAACATCTTCCAATCATATCATTCCCATTTTCCAATTTCCTCCCCAAGGGCACACAAAGCGCTGGAGTAACTCAGCGGGTCAGGCAGCATCTCTGGAGAACATCGAATGGTGACATCTAGGGTCGAGACCCTTCGTCACCCACCCTTTTTCTCCTGACCCGCTGCGTTACTCCAGCACTCTATGGCTATCTTTGGTATAGACAACAGACAATAGGTGCAGGAGTAGGCCATTCGGCCCTTCGAGCCAGCACTGCCATCACGACTGATCATCCACAATCAGTACTCCCTTCTCCCCATATCCCTTGACTACGTTAGCTTTACGAGCTCTATCTAACTCTCTCTTGAAAGCATCCAGAAAAATTGGCCTCCTCATCTCCGCTCTAAATGGCTTACCCCTTATTTATAAACTGTGGCCCCTGGTTCTGGACTCCCCCAACATCGGGAACATGTTTCCTGCCTCTAGCGTGTCCAAACCCTTAATAATCTCATATGTTTCAATAAAATTCCCTCTCATCCTTCTAAATTCCAGAGTATACAAGCCCAGCCGCTCCATTCTATCAACATATGACAGTCCCGCTGTCCTGGGAAATAACCTCATGAACCTACGCTGCACTCCCTCAATAGCAAGAATGTCCTTCCTCAAATTTGGAGACCAAAACTGCACAGAATACTCCAGGTGTGGTCTCACTAGGGCCCTGTACAACTGCAGAAGGATCTATCTGCTCCTATACTCAACTCCTCTTGTCATGAACCTGTACCTGCAGTCCCTTGCTTCTGCTTCCCACCTACGCCTTATTGATTATAGCACTCAACTAGATACTTGTATGTTGTGAGAGTACCTGGCCGTCGCTCCGGCAGTGCGTTCCAGATTCCAACGCTCTTGCTCAAACCCGTCATATTCCTCACGCATTTTACCAAATGAGCCACAATGACCACCCTCCTCACTAATAACACCTCTTGTTTTTGTGTCATCACCTCTTGTTTTTGTGTCATCTGCTAACTTACTAATCATACCTCCAATGTGGGAATAAAGCCCGTTACAGACATAAATGCACGCTATTTCTGATATTATTCACTGCGTTAAAATGCAGCTGATTCATCCAAAACACCAGAGTTCACGAAAGCTCACAGATTTAGAGTTTCAATCTATTAAGTTCTTTTTCTGTCAGTCAAAAAATATAGAAGCTTGAAAGTGCACACCACCAGACTCAGGAACGGCTTCTTCTCCTCTGCTATCAGGCTTCTGAACGGTCATTCCATAACAAATTCACAACTCTCTGCATGAAAATGTTTATTCTCACCTCAGTCTTAAATGACCTCCCCTTTATTCTAAGACTGTGGCCCCTGGTTCTGGACTCGCCCAACATTGGGAACATTTTTCCTGCATCTAGCTTGTCCAGTCCTTTTATAATTTTATATATTTCTATAAGATCCCCCCTCATCCTTCTACTCCAGTGAATACAAGCCTAGTCTTTTCAATCTTTCCTCATATGACAGTCCCGCCATCCCAGGGATCATTCTCGTGAACCTACGCTGCACTGCCTCAATCACAAGGATGTCCTTCCTCAAATTAGGAGACCAAAACTGTACGCAATACTCCAGATGTGGTCTTACCAGAGCCCTATACAACTGCAGAAGAACCTCTCTACTCCTATACTGAAATCCTCTTGTTATGAAGGTCAACATTCCATTAGCTTTCTTCACTGCCTGCTGTACCTGCACGCCAACTTTCAGTGACTGGTGTACAAGGACACCCAGGTCTCGCTGTACCTCCCCCTTACCTAACCTAACCCCATTGAGATAATAATCTGCCCCCTTGTTTTTGCCACCAAAGTGGATAACCTCACATTTATCTATAATTATACTGCATCTGCCAAGCATCTGCCCACTCACTCAACCTGTCCAGGTCACCCTGCAACCTCCTAACATCCTCTTCACAGTTCACACTGCCACCCAGCTTTGTGTCATCCGCAAACTTGCTAATTCCCTCTTCCAAATCATTAATATATATGGTAAACAGTTGCGGCCCCAACACCGAGCCTTGCGCATTCTACTCGCCACTGCCGCCATTCTGAAAAGGACCCGTTCACTCCTACTCTTCACTTCACTGGAACCTAAAGGCGCAAGTTCATCTGTTTTAGCAATAGTGTGAAACAATGCTGCACATTGTTATACAGAGATGCATACCCAGCCAGCATCGTGTACAGGAGGACTCCAAGGCTCCAGATATCACACGCAGCATCATAACCGCCCCGCATGAGAACCTGCAAACAAGTGTCAAGAGAGGCACGGCTGACGAGTTTCAGTCACAAAGAAATCAGCCTTAGCACAGAAGGTAGACAAAAATGCTGGAGAAACTCAGCGGGTGAGGCAGCAACTATGGAGGGAAGGGATAGGTGACGTTTCGGGTCGAGACCTATTCCTTCGCATTTTTTCTCCAGCATTTTTGTCCACCTTCGCTTTTTCCAGCATCTGCAGTTCTTTCTTAAGCCTTAGCACAGAAGTAGATGTGTCCACTTTATTACGTGCATCTTTACTTGATGATGTTGATCACATTGTTTCAGTTTTGTTTTAAAGTAGTGTTGAGTTTTCAATTTGTCTTTAATTCTCTGATTATATCCTCTTTGTTTCAGGAGAATATCCTGAATATAGAGGTAGCTGGAAGTGCAGGTGGGGCAAGATGGGGTTTGCAGTTACTTGGTATTGGAGAGTTCAGTGTTGACAGCGTTGGGTTGTAAGCTGCCTATGAGGTGCTGCTCCTTAAGTTTGAGCTTGGCTTTTGGCAATGCAGGTGGTTCGGCACGGTGGCGCAGCAGTAGAGTTGCTGCCTCACAGCGCAAGAGACCCGGGTTTCATCCTGACTACGGGTGCTGTCTGTACGGAATTCGTACGTTCTCCCCGTGACCTGCGTGGGTTTTCCCCGGGTGCTCCGGTTTCCTCCCACACTCAAAAGACGTGCAGGTTTATGTTAATTGGTTTCGGTAAAAAAAATTGTAAAGTGTCCCTAGTGTGGGATAGTGTTCGTGTACGGGGGTCGGCGTGGATTCGGGTGGGCTGAAGGGCCTGTTTCTGCGCTGTATCTCTAAAGTCTAAAGTCTTTGAGAATGGGAAGGGGAGTTAAAATGTTTAGCAACCAGGAGATCAAGTGGTGTTTCAAAAATACTGCCCAGACAAGGGGTTAGCAGGGAGATAGATTAGCGGAGTAAACTTGATGGGTCAAATGGCCTAATCCTGCCCTTCTGAGGCACCATCGAAAGAGACTGAGTGCTTTTAAGATAAATATTTAGTGCCCTTTTCTCTGGTGAGGGACAATAGGCGTTTACCTCAGGAGCCACGAAGTTGGCAGTGTAACACGGAGTCATTAGCAGGCCATTCTCACCGCGCAGCTGTTTAGCAAACCCAAAGTCACAGATGCGAATGGATTCCGGGTCCCCCGATTCATTCATGTACAGAATGTTACTTGGCTTTAAATCTCTGTGCACGACCTGCGGAAAAACAAGACACAAAGCTTATATTCAAAGGTTTCATCCTTGTCATATTCAGTTTAGTTTAGTGATACAGCATGGAAACAGGCCCGACGGCCCACCGAGTACAACTGACACAGGTTAGAAGGGATTTAGTTTAGACAATAGACAATAGGTGCAGGAGTAGGCCATTCGGCCCTTCGAGCCAGCACCGCCATTCACTGTGATCATGGCTGATCATCCCCAATCAGTACCCCGTTCCTGCCTTCTCCCCATATCCCCTGACTCCGCTATCTTTAAGAGCCCTATCTAGCTCTCTCTTGAAAGTATCCAGAGAACCGGCCTCCACCGCCCTCTGAGGCAGAGAATACCACAGACTCACAACTCTCTGTGTGAAAAGGTGTTTCCTCGTCTCCGTTCTAAATGGCTTACCCCTTATTCTTAAACTGTGGCCCCTGGTTCTGGACAGTTTAGTTTAGAGATTCAGCATGGAAACAGGCCATTTGGCCCAGATGGACCATTCACACTAGTTCTATGTTTTCCTACTATCTCACCCATTTCCTACACATTAGGGGCCAATTTACAGAGGTCAATTAACTGACTTTCGGATGTGGGAGGAATCTGGAGCACACGGACCCATGCGGTCACAGGGAGAATGAGCAAACTTATGATGTCGAGAAGCCTTTTACCCTCGAGTTCATGCCAGCTCTCGGAGCAGCCCCATTCTCTCACATTTTCCTGTAACCCATGCCAACAAACACCTTCCTGATGCTCATGCCCCCCCCCCCCCCAACTATACAAAGCCTGATCTATCGAGCAGAAATCACGGAAATGCAGGCGCTGGTTTACACAAATGGACACAAAGTACTAAAGTAATTCAGCGGAGAAACTCAGCAGGTGAGGCAGCATCGATGGAGCTACGGAATAGGCGACGTTTCGGGTCGAGACCCTTCCTCAGTCTGAAGAAGGGTCTCGACCCGAAACGTCGCCTATTCCTTCACTCCATAGATGCTGCCTCACCCGCTGAGTTTCTCCAGCATTTTTGTCCACCTTCGATTTTTCCAGAATCTGCAGTTCTTTCTTAAACAAAGTAATTCAGCGGGTCATCTCTGGAGAACATGGATCGGTGACATTTTGGGTTGGAACCTTCTTCAGGCCCCGACCTGAAATGTCACCTTTACATGTTCTCCAGAGATGTTGCCTGACCCGCTGAGTCACTCCAGCATTTGTGTCTTTTTTTTTTAGTAAACCAGCATCTTACACTTCCTTGTGTCTCAATGTTGGTCATATTGAATTAAAACCTGCGATAGATTTAAGAACTTACCCCTTGGCAGTGAAGGTATTCCACGGTTTTTGTTATAGTGAATAGCACAGCGCTGGCTTCTCGCTCTGAAAAGAACTTCTGTCGAAGGAGTCTGTCGAGTAGCTCACCTCCTTTCAATAGTTCGGTGACAAGGTACACATATCGGCCGTCATCATATACCTGAATGTGCAAAACAGCCGCTCGTCATTTACAGCCAAATGTTTAGTTCAGTTTAGAGATACGGCGCTGAAACAGGCCCTCCGGCCCGCACCGACCAGCGATCCCCGCACACTAACGTTACCCTAAACACACAAGGGACAATTTTACATTCATACCAAGTCAATTAACCTACAGACCTGTAAGTCTTTGGAGAGTGGGAGGAAACCGAAGATCACGGAGAAAAACCCACGTGGTCACGGGGAGAACGTACAAACTCCATGCAGTCAGCACCCATAGCTGGGATCGAACCCGGGTCTCTGGCGCTGCAAGCGCTGTAAGGCAACAACTCTATCGCTGTGCCACCGTGCCTTAACACGGCTAAAATGTCCTAACAACACCCTCATTGTATAAATGTTGAATTTTACAGCAGATATGTAGTTCTGTTCAAAGCATTTGAATTTTTTTTAAATTAAATCAAAGAACATAGTTCAGCACAGCACAAGAACAAGTCCTTCGACCCACAATGTCCGTGTCGAACATGATGCCAAGACCATCTCTTATCTATCTGCATTTAATCCATATCCCTCCATTCCCTGCACATCCATATGCCTATCCAAAAGCCTGCTCAATGCATAAATCCTGCTTAGTGAACTCCAGTATCACACGTCACATGTTGACATTTATCTTTATCTCTGAAGCTGTGTAAATACAATCTAGTTGCACAGACAGTACAATTGCACAAATGTTTAAAAGTGCACGCGCAAACCAATCACATACATTTGTATATAGAAAAGGAATTTTTCAACAAACAATATCGCACCTGAAGTGGGGGATCTCATTGAAGCCGACTGGATAATGAAAGGCCAAGATAGAGTGGACTTGGAGAGGATGTTTCCAGGAGTGGGAGAGTCTAGAGTCAGAGGGCACAGCCTCAGAATTAAAGGATGAACCTTTGGAATGGAGATGAGGAGGAATTTATTCAGCCAGAGGGTGGTGAATCTGTGGAATTCATTGCCACAGACGGCTGTGGAGGCCAAGTCAATGGATATTTTACAGCAGAGATGGATTGAATCTTGATTAGTACGGGTGTCAGGGGTTATGGGGAGAAGGTAGAAGTATGGGGTTGAGAAGGGAAGATAGATCAGCCATGATTGAATGGCGGAGTAGACTTGATGGGCCAAATGTGAAGAGAAAGAGATTAGTTAAAACAAATGTAGGTCCCTTGCAGTCAGAAACAGGTGAATTGATCATGGGGAACAAGGATATGGCGGACCAATTGAATAACTACTTTGGTTCCGTCTTCACTAAGGAAGACATAAATAATCTGCCGGAAATAGCAGGGGGCCGCGGGTCAAAGGAGATGGAGGAACTGAGTGAAATCCAGGTTAGTCGGGAAGTGGTGTTGGATAAATTGAATGGATTAAGGCCGATAAATCACCAGGGCCAGATAGGCTGCATCCCAGAGTACTTAAGGAAGTAGCTCCAGAAATAGTGGATGCATTAGTGATAATTTTTCAAAATTCTTTAGATTCTGGAGTAGTTCCTGAGGATTGGAGGGTAGCAAACGTAACCCCACTTTTTAAGAAGGGAGGGAGAGAGAAAACGGGGAATTACAGACCAGTTAGTCTAACATCGGTAGTGGGGAAACTGCTAGAGTCAGTTATTAAAGATGGGATAGCAGCACATTTGGAAAGTGGTGAAATCATTGGACAAAGTCAGCATGGATTTACGAAAGGTAAATCGTGTCTGACGAATCTTATAGAATTTTTCGAGGATGTAACTAGTAGAGTGGATAGGGGAGAACCAGTGGATGTGTTGTATCTGGACTTTCAGAAGGCTTTCGACAAGGTACCACATAAGAGATTAGGATACAAGCTTAAATCACACGGTATTGGGGGTTCAGTATTGATGTGGATAGAGAACTGGCTGGCAAACAGGAAGCAAAGAGTAGGAGTAAACGGGTCCTTTTCACAATGGCAGGCAGTGACTAGTGGGGTACCGCAAGGCTCAGTGCTGGGACCCCAGCTATTTACAATTTATATTAATGATCTGGACGAGGGAATTGAAAGCAACATCTCCAAGTTTGCGGATGACACTAAGCTGGGGGGCAGTGTTAGCTGTGAGGAGGATGCTAGGAGACTGCAAGGTGACTTGGATAGGCTGGGGGGAGTGGGCAAATGTTTGGCAGATGCAGTATAATGTGGATAAATGTGAGGTTATCCACTTTGGTGGCAAAAACGGGAAGGCAGACTATTATCTAAATGGTGGCCGATTAGGAAATGGGGAGGTGCAGCGAGACCTGGGTGTCATGGTACACCAGTCATTGAAAGTAGGCATGCAGGTGCAGCAGGCAGTGAAGAAAGCAAATGGTATGTTGGCCTTCATAGCAAGAGGATTTGAGTATAGGAGCAGGGAGGTTCTACTGCAGTTGTACAGGGTCTTGGTGAGACCACACCTGGAGTATTGCGTACAGTTTTGGTCTCCAAATCTGAGGAAGGACATTATAGCCATAGAGGGAGTGCAGAGACGGTTCACCAGACTGATTCCTGGGATGTCAGGACTTTCATATGAAGAAAGACTGGATAGACTTGGCTTATACTCGCTAGAATTTAGGAGATTGAGAGGGGATCTTATAGAAACGTACAAAATTCTTATGGGGTTGGACAGGCTAGATGCAGGAAGATTGTTCCCGATGTTGGGGAAGTCCAGGACAAGGGGTCACAGCTTAAGGATAAGGGGGAAATCCTTTAAGACCGAGATGAGGAAAAACTTTTTCACACAGAGAGTGGTGAATCTCTGGAACTCTCTGCCACAGAGGGTAGTTGACGCCAGTTCATTGGCTATATTTAAGAGGGAGTTAGATGTGGCCCTTGTGGCTAAAGGGATCAGGGGGTATGGAGAGAAGGCAGGTACGGGATACTGAGTTGGATGATCAGCCATGATCATATTGAATGGCGGTGCAGGCTCGAAGGGCCGAATGGCCTACTCCTGCACCTATTTTCTATGTATCTATGTATCTAAATGGCCCAATTCTGCTCCGATCACTTATGAACTTATGAGTTCCACAAAGGCGGCAGGCAGGTAACTGGGCAATTCCAGGGCTGTGACCAGGCAAATACTGAGCTGGAGCATGGTCCAGGTCAGACTGGTATCTATCTCGATCGCAGAGGCTATTCCAATAGTAAGTTTACAGATGATACTGCACAGAACACTAATGCCAGATATCGCTGTGCAAATATATGGCAGCATGATTCAGACAATGAACTTACATCTTTCAAAGTAATGATGTTTGGGTGCTGTCCATAGCGCATCAGGATCTCAATCTCCTCAGAAGGATCTCGTTTGCTCTTATCAATTATCTGCAAATTTAAAACAGTAAAATTAACAAAAGGTGATGACTAGAAAGCAGTTTATCTCGAGGCGGTTGGAAGCCAGTTCGACAGAGTCATACAGCATGGAAACAGGCCCTTCCACCCACCATGCCCGTGTCGGCCAAGATGCCCCAACTACTCTTGTTCCACCAACCCACATTTAGCCCATATCCCTCTAAACCTTCCCATCCATGTACCTGTCCAAGTGTCTTTTAACATGACATTACCTGCCTCAATTAACCACCTCCTCTGGCAGCTCATTGCATTTCCCCACCACCCTCTGTATGAAAAAATTGCCCCTTAGGTTCCGACTAAATCTATCCCCTCTCACCTTAAACCAATGTCCCCTTTTTCTTGATTCCCCTACCCTGAATAAAGCACTGTGCGTCTCCCCTATCTATCTCTCTCGTGATCTTATATACCTCTATAAGATCACCCCATATCCTCCTGCGCATCCTGGCCCGCTGAACCTCTCCCTATAGCAGGCCCTCAAGTCCCGGCAACATCCACGTACATTTAATCTGCTCTATTTCCAGCTTAAAAAACACGTATTATTTAACCACAAGTTCAACAAGCAGCAGTTCAACAAAAGAGTAAAAATGTGACCAATACAACTATTTAATTCACTGTGCTGCCAAGGAATTTAAGTTGCTTTCACACATTTTTCATCAAATGTCTCCCAAAAGTTAAAATCAATTCTGCAAGCAGTTTCTATTCAATGATGCAAGCGCTTCTGTACTGCCCTCTTGTGGTTTTATGGATAATTGCAACAACACAAGGATTGTGTTGAAATTACACAAAAATGCTGGAGAAACTCAGCGGGTGCAGCAGCATCTATGGAGCGAAGGAAATAGGCAATGTTTCGGGCCGAAACCCTTCTTCAGACTGATAGGGGGTGGGGAGAAGAAAGGAAAAAAGGAAAAGGCGGAGGAGGAGCCCGAGGGCTGGGGGAGGGGAGGAGACAACCAGATGGCTGATGAAGGGGAGGGGACAGCCAGGGCTAGCAGAATTGGGAGAATTCAACGTTCAGGCCACCAGGATGTAGACTGCCCAAGCGGAATATGAGGTGCATTTCCTCCAATTTACGGTGTTGCTCGCTGTGGCCATGGAGGAGACCCAGGACAGAGAGGTCAGATACGGAATGGGAGGGGGAGTTGAAGTGCTGAGCCACCGGGAGTTCAGGTTGGTTATTGCGGACCGACCGGAGGTGTTCGGCGAAACGATCGCCAAGCCTCCGCTTGGTCTCACCGATGTAGATCAGCTGGCATCTAGAGCAGCGAATGCAATAGATGAGGTTGGAGGAGATGCAGGTGAACCTCTGTCGCACCTGGAACGACTGCTTGGGTCCTTGAATGGAGTGGAGGGGGGAAGTGAAGGGACAAGTGTTGCATCTCTTGCGGTTGCAAGGGCAAGATTGTGTTGAAATGTTGCATAGAACACACAGTGATGGGGTACTTTAGTGGGCCAGGCAGCATATCTGAAGCAGCATCTATCCAACAATCCTGACCCAAAACGACACCCATCCATGTCCACCACAGATGCTGCCTGACCTGCTGAGTTACTCCAGCAATTTGTCTTCAAAGCCACAACACAAATGTTCAAACACTGCTGGGCTCTTGTCAAAGTTGCAGGGAAAGACAATTTGATGCTGGGTATGCGAGTAGAAAAGGAATAGACTGATAAGAGCCACCGGGAGGTACCGGGAAAAGCTTTTGTTGCGTGCCAACCAGTCAGCGGAAAGACAATCCGTGATTACAATCGAGCCGTCCACAGTGTACAGATACATGATAAAGGGAATAACTTGAATAACGTTTAGTGCAAGATAAAGGCAGTAAAACAGTCTGAGGAATTGGGATTAGCTTGGATAGGCATCACAGGTACAGAGATAAATTGGCCTGAAGTGCCCGTTTCCATGCGATAAGACTATGACGCCATCTAAAATGCACAGTTGGTTATGATGGATAATTCTGTCCAAATTGTTTTGTTAATTTCTTTTGTATTTGCACCTAGAGTTTTATTGATACTTTCAGGATTATTAGATTTAGGATAAGATTTAGGATATTAGATCGGGATTATTGAATTTGCTTTGTTTATTCTTTGCATTCCAGCTCACAGAACTATCCAGCAAGGTCGAAAAGCTTCAACTGCAGTTTGGTCACCTTGAAAGCATTGGTTTCCATCACAAGAGCCCAGCAAAGCTGAGAACACGGTGGTTTGAAAACAGAAGCGCGTATGCTGAAGTCCTAACCAAAAGACATGGGAGCAGAATTAGGCCATTCAGCCCATCCAGTTTACGCCGCCATTCAATCATGGCTGATCTACCTTTCCCTCTCAACCCCTTTCTCCTGCCTTCTCACCCTAACTTTCGACACCCTTCCTAATCAAGAACCTATCAATCTCTGCCTTAAAAATACCCAGTGTCTTGGCCTCCACTGTCATCTGTGGCAATGAATTCCGCAGATTCACCACCCTCTGGCTGAAGAAATTCCTCCCTATCTCCATTCTAAACTCTTTGATTCTGAGGCTATGACCTCTGGCCCTAGACCCCCATTACCTGGAACATCCTTTCCATGTCCACTCTGACCTTACGGCCATCACAACCTTACAGCATACATAGAGTTTCACTGAAGATGCAATGCACATTTTACTTATTTACCTTGACAGCAAACTCCATGTTGGTAACTCGATGTATGCAACGCTTGCAGATTGAGTAGGAGCCAACCCCAATATCTTCTTTCAGC
>CM075983.1:3478280-3621130 GCA_038087875.1 Malacoraja senta | reverse complement strand
GAGGGTGTGTTGTGTGATGGTGTGTGTGTGTGATGGTGTGTGTGTGGTGTGTGATTGGTGGGGTGTGTGTGTGTGTGTGGGATGGTGTGTGTGTGTGTGTGTGTGATGATGGTGTGTGTGTGTGATGGTGTGTGTGTGTGTGTGTGTGTGGTGTGTGTGTGATGGTGTGTGTGATGGTGTGTGTGTGTGTGTGTGTGTGTGTGTGTGTGTGTGTGTGTGTGTGTGTGTGTGTGTGTGGTGTGTGTGTGTGTGTGTGTTGTGTGTGTGATGTGTGTGTGTGTGTGTGTGTGTGTGTGTGTGTGATGGTGTGTGTGTGATGGATGTGTGTGTGTGTGGTGTGGTGTGTGTGTGTGTGTGTGTGTGTGTGTGTGTGTGTGAGTGTGTGTGTGTGTGTGTTGGTGTGTGTGTGTGATGGTGTGTGTGTGTGTGTGTGTTGGTGTGTGTGTGGTGTGTGTGTGATGGTGTGTGTGTGTGTGTTGTGTGTGTGTGTGTGGTGTGATGGTGTGTGTGTGTGTGTGTGTGTGTGTGTGTTGTGTGTGTGTGTGTGTGATGGTGTGCGTGTGTGTGTGGTGTGGTGTGTGTGATGGTGTGTGTGTGTGTGTGTGATGGTGTGTGTGTGTGTGATGGTGTGTGTGTGGTGTGTGTGTGTGTGGTGTGTGTGTGTGATGGTGTGTGTGTGTGTGTGTGTGTGTGATGGTGTGTGGTGTGTGTGTGTGTGTGTGTGTGTGTGTGTGTGTGTGTGTGTGTGATGGTGTGTGTGTGTGTGTGATGGTGTGTGTGTGTGTGTGTGTGTGTGTGTGTGTGATGGTGTGTGTGTGTGTGTGGATGGTGTGTGTGTGTGTGTGTGTGTGTGTGATGGTGTGTGTGTGTGTGTGTGTGTGTGTGTGTGGTGTGTGGTGTGTGTGTGTGTGTGTGTGTGTGTGTGTGTGTGATGGTGTGTGTGTGTGTGTGTGTGTGTGTGTGTGTGTAATGGTGTGTGTGTGATGGTGTGTGTGTGTGTGTGTGTGTGTGTGTGTGTGTGTGTGTGTGTGTGTGTGTGTGTGTGTGTGTGTGTACATAATGAAAGATGCGTGTGACAATTAAACGCACATTTACTCTTTGTGCATCATACCTGTACTATAGGCTGGACAACTGTGAGGGGTGAGCTTTGCCCGAGTTCCAATGAATTAGTTGCCACAAAACTAAACCCTCTGAACAACTGGTGTGCATTAGCACTTGGTGGAATACCCGGTGAATCTAAATCAAGGGAAAATATTTAATTCCTAATTATTTATTTGCAAGATAAAAGTTACCAGCATTACAAATCCAGATCTAGTGCTCAGATCTACAGTGAATGTACAGTCAATAAATCCAAAATAGACACAAAATGCCGGAGTAACCCAGCAGGACAGGCAGCATCTCTGGAGAGAAGGAATGGGTGACGTTTCAGGTTGAGACCCTTCGTGAGACTGACGTCAGTTTAAAGTATGGTCTCGACCCGAAACATCACTCATTCAAAGATGTTGCCTGTCCCGCTGAGTTACTCCAACATTTTGTGTCCATCTTCGGTTTAAACCAGCATCTGCAGTTCCTTCTTACACAGTAAATAAACCCAGTCTTGCTGTGATGTTCATTGGGAACTTTATAACAGCAATTTTAGTTTCAATCAGACATACTTTATACATTTCTGACCACATATTACAAACAATGGAATAATACGATCTCCTGTTCATGTCCTCACATGGTTCCAATCGTAAATATCATTCAAGTCACACAGTGCCAGAGCCATAAAGGATCATCACAATGTTAACTGCAACCATTGGAACATTTTAACATCAATAATCTTAACGATGAGCTGATCACCATCATTGACCACTGTTTTTGCCTTTGAGTCAATGTGGAAAAATTAACATGTAACAAATTTAATCTGAATAGATAAAAGGGATTTAAGTGTTTTGATGGAGGAATTAAATAATGAGTTTTATTGGTCACAGACCATGTTTTTTAATGGGCAGAACACTGTAATGCAAACATAGCAAGGGTTTGTACACTGGTAACTTTAATGTGGGATCTTTAACTACTGATCTTGTTGATCCGTAAAGCCAATACCCAGCGTGGAAAGTGCCTGCTTTACATGGGCCCTGGTGGATTTTCTTTAATTGGGCAGCACTGTGGCTGGTGGAGCTGCTCCAGTGACCAGGTTCTTTGAATAGATTGGGTTCTTTCAACACACAAGGGAGACTCCACTCTTCCCTAAGACTGGTCCACCACTGATTTTCCCCTCAGCTGGTGGTCTGGCACCTCCTTTAATCCGGTCAAAAATAACCCCGAAAATGTGGCCCCTAGGCCGGGTGAGGCGGCCGATCTCGACCTCATCAAGACTTCCGCTGTCTGTCTGTCTGTCATGAATGGAAGTGAGGGTACCTACCGAATAATGAAAGGCCTAGACAAAGTGGATGTGAAGATGTTTCTAGTTGTGGGAGAGTCTAGGATCAGAGTTCAACAAGAATAAAAGGACGTGCCTTTAAAATGGAGACGAGGAGGAATATCTTTAGCCTGAGGGTGGTGAATCTGTGGAATTCATTGCCACCGAAGTCTGTGGAGGCCAAGTCAATGGATATTTTTAAAGCAGAGATTGATAGGTTCTTAATTCAGTTCAGTTTAGTTTATTGTTACATGTGCCGAGGAACAGTGAAAAGCTTTTGTTGCCTGCTATCCAGTCAGCAGAAAGACAATACATGATTACAATGGAGCAATGATTAGTAAGGGCATCGAAGGTACGGGGAGAAGGCAGGAGAATGGGGTTGAGAGGGAACAATACATCAGCCATGAATGTATGGTGGTGCAGACTGGATGGGCCGAATGGCCTAATTCTGTTCCTATGTCTTACGGTCTGCTCAATTCCATCCCAAATACTGCTCCCCCTGCAGTTTAAGTATTCACATATTTTAAAGGCAATTTTGAAAATACATTTGAATTATTTTTTACCCTGTCCGCTTAATGGTTCTCAAATAAAACATCTGTTTGAAGCTGCATTTCTGAATGACATGTCTGTCGGAGCTGAACAATTTTAATTCGGGGCTCTGTGCTGGATGTTGACCTGGGAGTAGACACAGGCATTGATTTGCAATGGATAGGGAGGATTTTGCAGTCACCAATGGTAGTACCACCCAGTGCTTTGAGATGTCTGCGATTAGTACCCCGCATCTCACAGACAACAGTTCCAACAATATTTATTCATGCCATGAACGGGAAACCAAATGACAAATAAAACCTTCAATAAGCGGGAAAGTGCAGAGTTACATTTTGACACAATCCACAATGCCGAGGGAAGCAATCATCTGTACCTTTTGGTGTTTTAGCTGTAAATTCTGGATCAAAGCAGAAAGTGTCTTCTGGTTTACCAGAAGCAGGTTTAAATGGAGGATGGATTTCCTTTCTGACCAATTTCTAAGAAATAGGGAAAGTTTGGTTTTTATATGCATCAATCATCACATTTTGAATTACAGTATGCACAGTGTATAAAAATATGTGCTTTGAACTGATTTTTCAGACTAATTAAAACATAATCCAGATTTATTAAATGGCTAGACTATTTTCATAATTTATACATAAAAAAGGTGCAAAAGGCATAGAAGATTAAACTTTGATTGTATTAAGCATTATAAACTATAATTCAAATAATTCCAGAACATTGTACTCTCAGCCCAGAATATGTATAATATAAACATAAATGTTTTAATAACAATAGAGGAGGAATTCTTTAAAGTAACGGATTAAAGCCATGAAAATTTAGATTTTAACTTTGTTTTTTCAGGAGTAAAAAACATTACATTTAACAGCTTTGTGACCTTGATCTTGCTTGTTGGAATGGGAAACACCTACATTCCAGTCAATGGTGGCAAAGAATGGATGCCTTTTGATCTCTTCAACTCCATCAGGGCCAGCGCCTACAAGGATTAAGATTGCGGGATGTTTATTTGTAGTCATGGCTGCAAGAGGGCAGAGGCCAAACTCCAGCCCAGCACGATCAACTGTCCTTGAAAGTACTGTGCACTGGAGAATTTGAAAATCATAACCGAGTAACACAACATTAAATAAAGAAATACGACAAGTCAGACCACACAGCCCTCAAACCTGTCCTGCCAGTGACAGACATTGTGCTCAATCTTCCCCCACCACAGCTCCACCCCATCCCCATCCCCATTGTCTCTGGATTCCAAGAACTAAAGGGCCTGTCCCGCGTGGTGATTTTTTCGGCGACTGCCGGCATCATTGACTGACGTATCAGGTCACCGAAAAATCTGCGGCGTGATGACGTATTGACGCGCGGTGTTTTTTCGAGTGTCGCAACATTTTTTTTGTCACCGCTGGATTTTGAAATGTCGCGGAAATGACACTGATATGTCGCCGGAAAAAAATCACCAAGTGGGACAGGTCCTTAACCAACCCTGACGAACCATTCGCATCTCTCCGGAGAAGAGGTTCATGACCCCCTAAGTGAAGATTTTTAAAAATCCCAGTCCAAAATGTCCCGTACGTATATTACGAGCACTTAATATACGTACATCTTTTATCGTACCTTAACAAACGTAAAACCTAATTTTTTTTACATTTAGCATTGTTCGCGATGTCCTAAAAAAAAGGAAGTTTTGTCACATAATTTCCTTTTGACAGAATCATGTTAAATTTATCTCATCGTGTCACACTTGATTGTATTGACACAGAGATGCTGCAATGTAACTGAAGTAGCTTCCTCAATGCTGTAAAGGCAGTGTGAGTGTGGGTTGGGTTTGTCTTGAACTTAACCAAACTGCGTTATACACAGGGACACGGGAAATTAATTAACTCCAACAATGGCATTTCAGGTAACTTTATCTTTAAAAACGCACCAAGACTATATCAGTGGTAATCTTTGGGAATGGCTGCATAAGTATTACAGCTTATTAGAAACATAGAAAATAGGCGCAGGAGGAGGCCATTCGGCCCTTCGAGCCAGCACCGCCATTCATTGTGATCATGGCTGATCGTCCCCAATCAATAACCCGTGCCTGCCTTCTCCCCATATCCCTTGACTCCACCAGCCCCTAGAGCTCTATCTAACCCCCTCTTAAATCCATCCAGTGATTTGGCCTCCACTGCCCTCTGTGGCAGGGAATACCATAAATTCACAACTCTCTGGGTGAAAAAGTTTTTTCTCACCTCAGTCTTAAATGACCTCCCCTTTATTCTAAGACTGTGGCCCCTGGTTCTGGACTCGCCCCACATTGGGAACATTTTTCCTGCATCTAACTTGTCCAGTCCTTTTATAATTTTATATATTTCTATAAGATCCCCCCTCATTCTTCTAAACTCCAGTGAATACAAGCCTAGTCTTTTCAATCTTTCCTCATATGACAGTCCCGCCATCCCAGGGATCAATCTCGTGAACCTACGCTGCACTGCCTCAATCACAAGGATGTCTTAACAGTAAACTTACTGAGAAAATAGCTTGTTATTCTCTCTCTACCTAAAAAGGTTCTCCCAAAGCTTTTTAACATTTGGTGAAAAATACTCTAAGAAAACAAATTATTTTGAAATTGGATTCAAGTCTTTAAAAAAAAGGAAATTTGACTACGCCAAATGTTGCAAGAAAATTCAGGTGGCCAATGAAAAAAGCAAACCTCCGATTCTGCGTGGCTATTACACAAATCTACAAGAAGTTCAACACAGCTAGGGTATACTATAGATTATAGGTGTAATATAACTTAGATTTAGATATGGATTTTAATTTAGTTTTGTTTAAACTGACAACTTAAACATGCACACAATAATAGATCTGAATATTTTTCTCAAATGTCAACAGAACATAAACAGTCATTAAATCTGCAACAATAACTAGAAACAAAGAAGGAGAATGAGAAAAGTGCCGAGGTAGTACCTAGTCGGTTCCCAGGGTTGCGCTTGAATAATGTTCTGAGCAGACCTTGAGCTTCTGGACTAAGAAATTGAGGCATTCCTAATTTAGCTCTTAGAAAAAACAAAATGGATATTATTTATATGAATGAAATACAGTGTTACACACAAATAGATTTATATTGCTCTATTAATAGCATTTAAGTATTTTTGGTTTCACAATAATTCTTATCCGCTGTAATGAAGGACTTGCTAAATTAATAACAGGCTCGGGTATTCTATACCCTGCAAGTGAAAGTTTTGCCATCAAAGATCCACAGCATCATAGATAAATCACCGTAGGAAGTATATTTCATCATTATTTCTATCTGAGTGTGAATAATTTTAAGAATATTGTCAGTGTTAATCATAGTGAATACATAATACACATTTGCAGCTGATCTGGAAATGGCCGCAACTCTTGACAACCTTCTTTGTCTAAAATACCGACAATTTTAGTGTCACCTGCAAACCTCCTAATCTCATCCAAATTGTTGATGTAGATGACAAAGAACAATAGGCCCAACACCGACTCCTGACGCTCACCGCTAGTCACAGGCCTGACCCTGGAAAAACAACCTTCCCCACCATCACCTACTTCCTTCCATCAAGCCAATTGTGTATCCAGTTGGCAACCTCTCCCTTGAGTCCATGCAATCTAACCTTCTAGAGCAGGCAACCATGCAGAACCTTATCAAAGGCATAACTGAAACCACTACAGATTACATCTCCTGCACTGTCCATCTTAATTGACCATCTTAATTACTTTGGCCAAAAAATTGATCAAATTCATGAGATGTTTTTTGTATCTCCCACAAACCTGTACTAACTGTCCATAACCAATCTGTCTTTCCAAATGTATATCCACTCCCAGAATTCCTTCCAGTATCTTACCTACCACAGGTGTAATAGACAATAGACAATAGGTGCAGGAGTAGGCCATTTGGCTCTTTGAGCCAGCACCGCCATTCAATGTGACCATGGCTGATCATCCCCAATCAGTACCCCGTTCCTGCCTTCTCCCCATATCCCGACTCCGCTATTTTTAAGAGCCCTATCTAGCTCTCTCTTGAGAGCATCCAGAGAACCTGCCTCCACCGCCCTCTGAGGCAGAGAATTCCACAGACTCACTACTCTCTGTGAGAAAAAGTGTTTCCTCGTCTCTAAATGGCTTACCCCTTATTCTTAAACTGTGGCCCCTGGTTCTGGACTCCCCCAACATCGGGAACATGTTTCCTGCCTCTAGCGTGTCCAAGCCCTTAACAATCTTTTATGTTTCAATGAGATCCCCTCTCATCCTTCTAAACTCCAGAGTGTACAAGCCCAGCTGCTCCATTCTCTCAGCATATGACAGTCCCGCCATCCCGGGAATTAACCTTGTAAACCTACGCTGCACTCCCTCAATAGCAAGAATGCCCTTCCTCAAATTAGGGGACCAAAACTGCACATAATACTCCAGGTGTGGTCTCACTAGGGCTCTGTACAACTGCAGAAGGCCCTATTTGCTCCTATATTCGATTCCTCTTGTTATAAATATATGGATGTAAGGCTCACTCATCTAGTTCCCAGGTTTTGAATTGTAAACCTTCTTAAAAAAGGCACAACTTTAGCCAGTCATTAGAGATGTATCCACCTTCATAGACATCCACCACCTTGCTTTATCAGGCTTCTGAATGGTCCTTCCATAATCTAGGGTGGTGTCCGATTCCCTCGTTTATTATAATGTTGACCAACCTCAAAACAACCCCATTAGCTTTCCCGAGTTCCCTCATCTTCACCCATTTCTCCATAGGAAAACAGAAGAGAAAATTAAATATGAGGACATAATATTCATCGAGGACATCAACTGCAAAATCAATCTAAATCTGCAACGTGGATGTGCATAGAAATTCAAATTGGCAGCTGCTGCCTGAACAATATCGACTTAAACAAAACTTTATAAAGAGCCGGCTGCAGTGACTGATTTTGAAATTTCATCCACATTGTGTGGTTTGACATAAATATGTAATTTGCTGCCAATTAAGTTTGTTTATAGCGCAAGCTGTAATTTTGATCTAGTGTAGCAAGTTTCCCTCCATATAAATTACTCATGACAAATGAACGTGTGAGGCAAAAGGATAGAGGGTAAGTGGGGGATGGTGGGGAAATAGCGCAGTCACTGCTTTTAGTTTAGATACAGCGTGGAAACAGGTCCTTCGCCCCATGGAGTCTCCACCAACCAGTGATCACCGGTACACAGTTGCCTCCTGATTAAATGTTATCTTTGTGTGCTTCGTTGTCACCTTTCCCAAGCTAACAACGATCAATTCTACTTCTTCCCCTTTGGTGTCTCGTTCTCACACCTTACCCGTCCATATCTGTGTTTCCCTCTCCCCTGGTTCAGTCTGAAGCAGGGTCTCGACCCGAAACGTCGCCCATTCCTCCTCTCCAGAGATGCAGCCTGTCCTGCTGAGTTACTCCAGCATTTTGTGTCTATCTTCGGTGTAAACCAGCATCTGCAGTTCCTTCCTACACAATCTATGAACCTGTACGTCTTTGGAATGTGGGTGGAAACCGGAGCACCCGGAGAGAACCCACGTGGTCACAGGGAGAACGTATAAACTCTGTACAGACAGCACCCATAGTCGGGATCAAACCCGGGTCTCTGGCGCTGTAAGGCAGCAACTTTACCGCTGCTCCACTTTTTCAAGACTAGAATAAAGGGCCTGTCCCACTTAGCGATTTTTTCCGGCGACTGTCGGCATCATTGACTGACGTATCAGATCACCAGCGCCGTCGCAGAAGTTGCCAGAGCGAGGTTGTAGACAACGACGAACTGCCTTAGGGGCTCCGACTCCGGATTTTCTTGAGGTTTACTCCAGGAGCCTTTTCCATGACTGGATATGGCCACAAGGCAGAGGAGGTTTTAAATCAGAGTTTTCCCTCTCCTGCCTTGTGGCCATATCCAGTCATGGAAAATGCTCCTGGAGTAAACCTCAAGAAAATTGTCTCCGCTGGATTTTGAAAAGTTCAAAAATCTTTCGGCGACCGTGACACGTCAGTCAATGACGCCGGCAGTCGCCGAAATAAATCACCAAGTGGGACAGGCCCTTAATGCATTTTGCACAGACCTTCCATTTAGGATTACAAACTTGTAAACTAACAGTAAAACATTCAGAATTGATTAAAGGAATAATTACTCACGGTCAAACCCAATCTGTACGAACAGCTCATTAAAAGCCACATCCTAGACTTGCATTTTAATCTCTCCGTTCTTGTTAAGTGAATTTGGATTGACTTTATTCCGTTTCCCCAAAACTAGCAAGATCCTGCTCAACGAGCTGCAGCACCACGACACGCTCCAGATTTCCGACAAACTTAATTACCAGCTTTTATTTTAATTGCACCAGGAACTAATGCCAAAATAAATACATTATTTCCAAAAAGGTTCGGAAGGGAAGGGAAAATGTTCAATCTATAATTTACTTACTCGAGTTCATGACAAAGCAACAGAATTAGGCCATTCAGCCCATCGAGTTTGCACCGCCATTCGATCATGGCTGATCTATTTTTCCCTTTCAACCCCATTCTCCTGCCGTCTCCCTGTAATTCTCTGTGAAGGACTGAATGAAAGGTTATTTAGGGTGGCACGGAGATGCAGTTAATAGAGATGCTGCCTCACAAATCTAGTCGCCTGGCTTCAATCCAGAGATTTTAGTGTGGAGTTTGCACGTTCACTGTGACCCCCATGGGTTTCCTCCGTGTGCTCTGGTTTCCCCCCACATCTCAAGGGCGTGCAGGATGGTCGGTTGATTGGCTGCTGTAAATTTATGTTACGTTTTCTTTAGGGGTGGAATGAGGGGAGAATAAAATGGGAATAGTGTCAAAGGATGCTCAGCGGTCAGCATGTATTAAGTGGACTGAATGGCCTGCTTTTGTACCTAATGACTCAACCTACGTACGTCTGCATGCCTGGATGTGTAACATGTTTATGACATACTTAAAACAGATTCCAATGTAATCTTTTACATCTTTTAAATTGCAAGACACGGACGGCACAGTGGCACAAACGGGTGGAGCTGCTGCCTCGCGGCGCCAGAGACCCAGGTTTGATCCTGACCTCGGGCGCTGTCCGTGCGGAGTTTGCACGTGCTGTCTGTGACTGCGTTGGTCTCGTCCAGGTGTAATGATGTAATTATGCAACTAATGTAAATAGATGATCGATGCTCAGCGCGGACTCGGTGGGCCGAAGGGCCTGTTTCCATGCTGTATCTCGAAACTAAACAATGCTTAGCAAAGTTAACCGGCATGAAACTCCCTACCCATGAAGCCACTACGTACGAAGATAGAACCAACAAACTTACTTGAGTATCATGTTCATAGTTTCATTTCGATCTTTACCTTGGAATGGTAATGTGCCTGTCAGCATCTCAAACTAAAGAGTAAAAGCAAAGTAATTACACTGGCGCCAAAGTTTTACAGGGCTTTGATATTTATAGTGTATATAATTGTTTAATCAGTAATTGTATAATAATCTCTGCTTGAATATTGATCACCAGCATGGCATGGATATATATATATATATATATATATATATATATATATATATATATATATATATATATATATATATATATACTTATACACATAAATTTGTTAAATTGCAAATAGAAGGACAAAGAACGGTAGAAACATTAAAAATAAGATACACTTCATTGGCAGCCTCAAGGTTCTAGCCGTATAAATATGGGATACAATTCACATCATTTTAATCTCCAAAATTTAGCAAAGCTCTGAAACAGCTTTGACTTTGCCAGAGTGTAAAGGTTGGTTTATTAGAGTCTGATGCCCAAGCAATCAGGCAAAGCAGGTCACGGGGACCACAGCCAACCAGGGGTTCTACAGCTGAGGTGCAAAGCCTTCATCTCAGCGTAAACAATTCCCACGAGTTTAAGTTTATATCCAAAAATTCCATAGAAGTTTAGCCTTCCAAACTTGCAGCAAAACGTGTGCCAGGACAATTATATAGAACAAACAACATATTATTATTGTGATTTTTAGCACTATTATGGTTTGTTCACTTTTGTGCGTGCGTGCGTATATAAAGTTCACACACAGAACTTTTTTTCTTGTTTATTATATTGTTTAGTGTACTATGTTCACATATTCTGTTGTGCTGCTGCAAGTAAGAATTTCGTTGTTCTATCCGGGACATACCGACCATAAAACACTCTTGACATATAAATGGAGTTATTCGGAGTACATATAGTCATTTTCACTAAGTTCAGCGGCCCCATAGCAGAAGCATCCACGTCGTGGGGCTGGAAACTGGAAGTATCCTGAGCTAATTCTGCTACCACCATCATCTATTGTGACAAGTGATGGCTTCCACTGATTGTCGCTGGAAGCTTGCGTCCTTTTCAGGACGGACGATGACAGCGATGTCAACATTTGACACATGGAAGATGACACGAAAGAAGAAGACTAATGGGCCTGTCCCACTTACGCAACTTTTTCGGCAACTGCCGGCACCCGTCATAGGTCGTTGCAGGTCGCCGAAAATTTTCAACATGTTGAAATTTCTGCGGCGAGCAGAAAGACGTTACGACTCTTTGGGCGACTGAGGAGACGACTCACAACCATACAGGCGACACCCTGGCGACATGTCGTGGGGTGAAGCCTGTATGGTCGTGAGTTATCGCCCAAAGAGTCGTACCTTGATCTGGTCGCCGCTGGATTTTCAACATGTTGAAAATTTTCGGCGACCTGCTGCGACGATGATGGGTGCCGGCAAGTCGCCGAAAAAAATCGCGTAAGTGGGACAGGCCCCTTAAAAAGTTCAGCAGCAGGCAGAATAATAAGTGAAGCAAAATTGCACACATACCATGAGCACGCCAAATGACCACCAATCTGCACTCTGTGTGTGACCTCTCCTGTTCACTACTTCTGGTGCCATATACTCCACCGTACCACAAAATGAGTATGCCTTCTTTTCTTGGTCAACTGATTCTTTACTAAGCCCAAAATCTATAAACAGAATAATGTCAAAAATGTGAATACATAAACAATGTTCACCTCTTTAAATGTCACAAATGACTAAACATTAAGTTGTCCACTCTGCATTAGAGAAGTTGATGCTACTTACATTGATTATGATGCGGATGTGGTAATGATGTCTGTCAGGGAAAGGCTATACATATTTACGTCATTTACTAAAAAAGACTATATTACACTTTAACAAGAGAAACATTGCAAGTCACATTTTATCAAGGGTCATTTGGTGAGCAGAAATTAAACAAAAACACAGGAGAACAATACAAAGTACATGGAAGTTCAATTCCATTACATCTTAACCAAAACAATCATTTCTAAATTCAGTTCAGTTTAGTTTATTGTCACATGTACCCAGGTACAGTGAAAAGCTTTTGTTAATGTGCTAACCAGTCAGCAGAAAGACAATACATGATTACAATCGAGCCATTTACAGTGTATAGATACATGATAAATGTTGCTGCAGGAGTAGAGATTTGAGAGTGTGGAGTGATTGTAATCTGTGATTGTTGATCTGCTTCTGTGGCCAGCACACAAATAGTTGCCTGGGCTGGACGCCATCTTGGGAACCATCAGTTCTGTTACACGATCACCATTCACCTGGTCTGATTCATGGTGGAGTCTTAGGATTGCTATCCGAGTGTAACACATCAGGTGTGTTTCACAAGGCAGCACTTCCATTAAGTACTGGTTAAGGGTATTTGACCTGAGACACTAACTCTGTTTCTCATTCTAAATTGATTTGCTGAGTTTAAACGTTGCTAGTTTTATTTCAGATTTTGAGCACCTGCAGTTTTCTGACCAATGCTAATACTTAGATCGGCATCATCCGATGGTTTAGTCAGGTGCCGTAGTTAGTGCTCTGCTAACACAATGGGCACCAAGGGACAGGTTAATCATACCACGCTGTTGCAAGCAGGGCATGGTGGTGGCAAGTGTAAGGAACAACTGTGCACATTTGTCCTTTAACGAAGTGGTAGAGAGCACTACACCAGCTTCAACAAGCACGACCGACGACATATCAGCGAATGTCATTCACTCCTGGAAGGAGGTTTCCGGGGATTCAAGAGTGACACTGAAACAAATGTGGATACAAAGTGCTGGAGTAACTCAGCGGGTTAGGCAGCATCTCTGGAGGACATCGATAGATGATGTTATATATGTTATGCTTATCATTCTTTCCTTTCATATACTGCATCTGCAAACTTCTTGAGTTGAAGTGCAGAGCCTCATCGATTTCCCAAGCATATACTTCCATTCTTAGACATCTATTTTCACTAGCTTTTGGTACATGGTATCTGTGTAGCCCAGAAAGCAGGACGGGTGAGTTGGCAAGTCTGAGAACGTTCCTAGTTCCTGCTGCTTAACTGGCAATCCAACCAAAAAGGTCACGAGTGCAATTTGCAATGTTTAATGTTAACCTTTTCAAGAACCCACAACAGACCTAATGATTTAAGGTTGATGGTAGTTATACCTCCAGTGTCTATCGGGAGAGCGAGGAAGCCTTGCATTTCTGAGGAGCAGCAATATTACTGATCTAACAGTAAAGCAGTATTATCAAACCAAGGGCAGCACAATGGCATAGCGGTAGAGTTGCTGCCTCACAACGCCAGAGACCTGGGTTTGATCCCGACTACAGGTGCTGTCTGTACAGAGTTTGTACGTTCTCACTGTGACCTGTGTGGGTTTTCTCCAAGATCTTCGGTTTCCTCCAAGATCTTCGGTTTCCTCCAAGATCTTCGGTTTCCTCCAAGATCTTTGGTTTCCTCCCACACTCCAAACACACAGGTTTGTATGTTAATTGGCTTGGTATAAATGTAAATTGTCCCCAGTGTGTGTAGGACAGTGTTAATGTGTGGGGATCGCTGGTCGGCGCGGACTCAGTCGGCCCGTTTCCACGCTGTATCTCTAAATTAAACAACAGGACTTCATCGGGGCAATCGGGGCTGGGGCAATGGATGTCACAGCCACTGGGATGGAGCTGGTCACTCATGGTGTGCAGGGCCTCTCCTTTAGAGGGACCCAAGAAGAAATGATGGACTCCAAACAGAAATGATCAACAGCTCACTTGTCTTCAACAGCTCTGCCACGACGTGCACCCACGATCAGAACTGTTCCCATCCTAACAAGTGTTTTCCAATAGAAAGAACGCGTTCACGCACCCGCGCTGAATGTATTCAATGTGGACACTGGCCAATTCAAAGGCTGACCACGCTTATTACAGTTGGAGCCAACATCAATTCTGGCAAAGGGCTCACAGAGAGAGATTTCATGATGCATCTTATTGCCAATTACTTGCCTGGTTATTGTTTCATCAAGCAGATGTTTGAGCACAGTTGCCTCCAAGGCTCGTTAACCATCATGTTTTTTGTCAGCTTATTCTGAGAAATTGATTGCTTTGAGCAATTGCAGGCAGTTGTGGAAGTTTGCCCATTACCACAGGTGCATTGGGTGCAACTGATAAGCTGCATTGGATTTTTATTGCAATAATGTCATATGTTCAAAGTTATCCTAGTTATCAGAAGCCAGAAAGTGTTGGGTAGCATAAACAAAATGCAAGTGGACCAAAAATAAATGGCATGCACAATCTCAATGTTTTAAAAGATTCACCTGGAACAAGCAACTTGCAAAATATCGTTTTCTGCTTCTTTAAGCCATAACACAATGATTTGACACAGTTTTGACCATCTAATGTACTAATACTATGATCTTTTCCAAACATTTATTTTAACTCGGTTCTTCAGTTTTAAAAATCAATATGATCAGGGAGGGGTTCGTTATAAAAAAATGTTGCAACTCTATTCTTTCCTGCTGCTAATGTATACACTGGAAATTAAAAAAATCTTCCTTGCCATCTAAATGGATTGAAAATAAGAGTTTATCCAATTTTTTTTATAATGTAATTTTTTTTTAAATCAGATGTTTGGCCTGTTGACAAGTTTATTAACAGTGTTTCTCCCATTATTTATAGAAAATGGAGCCTGGATTCAAACTACCTTACCTGAGGAGCACTTTCAACAACAGACTGGTTCCACCAAGGTGCAGGAAAGAACGCCACAGGAGATCCTTCTTCCCTGCGGCTATCAAACTGTATAACTCCTCCCCCTTCTGTCGTGGGGTAGACTCCACCCCCCCTCCCTCCCCAATCTTCGCACATCCCCCTATCCTTTCCACTCATCACTTTAATTTCATGTTTCATGTATCTTGTGTTTTTATGACTGTTGGCAGATCAATTTCCCTCCTGGGATAAAGAAAGTTCTATCGTGTCGTAACAAATAGAATGCAAATACCTCTAACAATAGGACTAAGCTAAATACACGGGCGTTTCTTCAAAAACATATTTAAAACAACTGGTCACCTTTCAGCTTGTTCATTTAGAGAAACAATTATCTATATAACTGAAGGTAGACAAAAATGCTGGAGAAACTCAGCAGGTCAGGCAGCATCTATGGGGCGAAGGAAATAGGCAACGTTTCGGGTCAAGACCCTTCAGGTCAAGACCCATCAGGCTCTTAAACCTGGCTCGGACAAAACACTGAACTTTATTAGCCAATTAACTGTTATTTGCACTTTATCAGTATATTGATTCATGTGTGTATATATTTATAGAATGGTATATGGACACACTGATCTGTTTTGTAGTCAATGCCTACTATGTTCTGTTGTGCTGAAGCAAAGCAAGAATTTCATTGTCCTATCAGGGACACATGACAAAAAACTCACTTGAACTTGAACTTCAGATGAACAATCTACGTCAAACAATCTTTGGTACGTCGAACAATTTTTGTCCAAGGCGTAGCTATGGGCACGCGTATGCCTGCCTCTTTGTAGGGTACGTTGAACAATCTTTGTTTGAGGCATACCGGGACCCTATCCCCAAACTCTACCTCCGCTACATCTGAGTCTGAAGAAGGGTCTCGAACCGAAGCGTTGCCTATTTCCTTCGCTCCATAGATGCTGCCTCACCCGCTGAGTTTCTCCAGCATTTTTGTCTACCTTTGATTTTCCAGCACCTGCAGTTCCTTCTTAAACATCTATATAACTGATGCATCGGGTGATGAATGTACCTACCTGTTAACTTGATATGTCCTCCTTCATCAAGTAAAATGCTGAAAGTAAAATTCACAATCTCCAATACATGTACACACATTTGAATAAATAACTAAAACAAATCAGTCTACTCATAATTGTATTTGTAAATAGTTATGAGCTATTGCTCTTAAGGAATATGCAGCAATCTACATTAATATTACTCCAATATATACAATTAAAATTGCAAACCATAAAATGTTACTATGTAATGGTATGTAATGGTACTATGTAATGGTATTTAATCATATAATTATTAAATATGCAGCTTTACTGTTTAACTGTGCACAAAGAACATTTATGAAAATGATATTTGCAATATAATTTAAAAAAATAATTGGATTTACTTTTCCGGCTTTAGATCTCGGTACACTATTCCCAAGCTGTGTAGGTGATCCAAAGCAAGTGCCAATTCTGCGAGGTAGAATTTGACATCTTCCTCAGTAAACATGACCTAAATGAGAATCTGTATTGTTTTTATCAGTTTCTACGACATTACAACATTAAACAGCGCTTCAATTAACACAAGAGCAATAGTTTCAACTAAGAATGGGTTTGATCCCCTCCCCCCCACCCCCCTCCCCACACACAATATATTTCTGCTAATTCATAATGTGATTGGCGATAGCAACAGCACAAATATTTGCAGCCTCCACAACTAAGGGAGGATGGAAATGAAAGTAGAAATAGGACTTTTACAAGGATGTTTAGTTTAGTGATACAGCGTGGAAACAGGCCCTTCGGCCCACTGGGTCTGCACCGACCAGCGATTCCCGCACACTAACATTATCCTACACCAACTAGGGACAATTTTTTACATTTACCAAGCCAATTAACCTACAAACCTGCACGTCTTTGGAGTGTGGGAGGAAACCGAAGTTCTCGGAAAAAACCCACGCAGATCACGGGGAGGACGTGCAAACTCCGTACAGACAGCAACAGTAGTCAGGATCGAACCCGGGACTCAGGCGCTGCATTCGTTGTAAGGCAGCAACACTACCGCTGCACCACCGTGACCGTCCCGTTGCTTGGACTTGAGGGACTGAGCTGTAGGGAGAGGTTGAGCAGGCTGGGACCTTATTCCTTGTAGTACAGGAGGATGAAAGGGTGACCTTATAGGTAAGTACGATCATGAGGGGAATAGACAGGGTGAATGCACGGAGTCTTTTACCCAGAGTAGTGGAATCAAGAACTAGAGGACAGACGTTTACGGTGAGAGTGAAAGATTTAATAGGAACCCGAGGGACAGGTTTTTCACAAGGAGGATGGTAGGTATATGGAATGCACTGCCAGGGGAAGGAGTTGAGGAAGGTACGATAAGAAACATTTAAGAAATATTTGGAGAGGTAGATGGATATGAAAGGTTTTGAGGGAAATTGTAATAAAATGGAACTGCAGGTGCTGGTTTATACCAAGGATAGATACAAAATGCTGGAGTAACTCAGCAATGTCACCCGTTTTGAGGTGAAACTTTCTTTAGATTCAAGAAGTCTGTAGAAGGATCCCAACCCAAAACATCACCTATCCATGTTCTCCAGAGATGCTGCCCAACCCACTGAGTTACTTCAGTATTTTGTGTCTATGCAAGGTTTGGAGGGATATGGACCAAACACGAGCAGGTGGGACTAGAGTAGAGAGGGCATCTTGATTGGCATGGGCAACTTGGGCCAAAGGGCCTGCTTCCATGCGGTATGACTTAAGACAAAAGAAAACATTATATTTTTCACTGGCGCAAAAAGAAAAAAACATTCTTAGCAGGAAAGAATTCTGAAATCTCACCTCTTTGGACAAACGTGTAAATACATCTCCTCCTCTGAGGAAATCTAAAATCAGATAAAGTTTCCCTTCAGTCTGAAAGGCTGAAATTAAAACGAGTAATTTGAGTGAGATCAAAAAAGCCAGGTTTAGTTTAGAGATACAGCACGGGAGCCTCTTGCTCACCGTGTGAAAATACTTTTGCATGGCCCACACACCATATTTTACCACAGTTTTCAAAGAAAGAGTCCAAAATCGGGTCCATATGCTGGAACTACTGTATGCCCCCGATCCAGCTAAGGTACATGGATTTGGAGGAATATGGACCAAATACAGGTAGGTGGCACCAGTGTAGCTGGGACATGTTGGCTTATACAATTCTTTCAACTGATAACATTGTTTAATGGAAACACACATAGGTGTGAATTGCAAGTATCTTGAGCAAAGTTGCTTGTAAATCAAGGAAAATGTATCACAAAGTGAGTATTTAGGGAATAAAATATATAATCAATAATGTATATAACTGAAGAAACGCTGATTAAAATACATGTTAAGTGATTGAAAGTGATCTTTTGAACAACACAGAACAATTTATGTGCAAGTTCCCATAACAAGCCCACTTTTGTCCCTGTGCCTCTGTGAAGTTCTGCCACAAACATGACCAGCAAAACTGACCAAAGGTGTTTCATTCATCCTCCAGCTTGTCCAGTATCATAGGCAGCGACCAATAATTTTACTCCATCAAGAGTATTTTAAACTAACACAGAAGACAACGTCACCCATTCCTTCTCTCCAGAGATGCTGCCTGTCCCGCAGAGTTATTCCAGCATTTTATGTCTATCTTTGATGCAAACCAGCATCCGCAGTTCCTTCTTACATCCCGAAGACTTGATTATGCTTGAAATTTAGTCAGTTTCTGCATTTAATGCTGATTTTAGCCCAGTTACAGCCAAATAATTTACAGCCAAGTGGAAACGCAATCGACTAGTTTTAATGATGGAACGGAATTTTTAGTTTCCCTTTTAATGATGCCAGGGTATTTTGAACTTAATGACAAAAATCAAAGCTCAGCCAAAAACTTATGTGATTGAATAATTATTATCCAAACAGCATTTTAACCAAAGGACATTTACTGTTCTTGGCAAATATAATTGGTTCAAGACCACCAATTCTTTTTTCACATCTACTTAGATAATCATTGAAACTAGTGATCCTACACACCTAATCCAGAATTCAAAAGAAGATTCCATGCACTGTTTTAACCCCAATCTACCTCATTGGAGGCCCTCGGACTATCGTTGATCTGATCTTTTTGGAAAGCATCCAAAACAAAGCCTTTCACTGTACCTCTGCACACATGACAATAATAAACCAAAACAATACTTTTCTGTCACTGGTCAAAATTCTAAACTCCCAATGGCACTGCAATGGATGCCCACACAAGAACAGCCACCCTCAAGGTGGCTATTAAATATTGAACTTGCCATTGGTGACCCTCAGCCTATCCTTGATCGGACGTTGCTGGCTTTACCTTGCACTAAACATTATTCCCTTCTGATGTTTCTAAACACTGTAAATAGCTCGATTGGAATCATGTATGTTCGGTTCGCATTAACCAACTTGATCTCCCAGTAGCCCAGCACTTCAACTCCCCCTCCCATTCCGAATCCGACCTTTCTGTCCTGGGTCTCCTCCATGGCCAGAGTGAGTCCCACCGCAAATTGGAGGAGCAGCACCTCATTTCGCTTGGGTAGTTTACACCCCAGCGGTATGAACATTGACTTCTCCAATTTCAGGTAGTCCTTGCTTTCTCCCTCCTTCCCATCCCCTTCCCAGCTCTCCCACAGCCCACTGTCTCCGCCTCTTCCTTTCTTCTTCCCGCCCCCCCCACCCCCTCATCTGTCTCGACACGAAACGTGACCTATTCCTTCGCTCCATAGATGCTGCCTCACCTGCTGAGTTTCTCCAGCATTTTTGTCCACCGTTGATTTTTCCAGCATCTGCAGTTTTTTCTTAAACATATGCTCTTTCCATGACTGGATGGCAGGCAACAAAAGCTTTTGATTGTACCTCGGTGCACGTGATATAAACTAAACTGTAAACTCTACACTTCTGCTTCTACCAGTTAGTATTGTTCTTAGTTTAGTGATCCAGCACTTATGCCCATGGATCAATAACCATCTCCATTTTGCAGCACCATGTTTTCAATTCACATTTAATTGTCTTTGTTCTTTCTTCCATTTTTGGTATTTTCTTCCTCATGACCGAGTGCAGTGACAATTTTAATTTCCAAATTTTCCATCAACTCTCGAAACTCACGGCTAAATCCAATTCTGTCCTCACTCCCGCACTTTCCAGGTTAATCACTGAACAGCCAATTCTTGCTTCTCTCCCCATAATCAACTATCCTTTACCCACATCCTGACTTTTCCAGCTCACACGATATCTTGTCTGCGCTGCACAAATTAAATGAGTAACTGTAGATAAGCAAAATATAAACTTGTATTTTACCAAAACACTTCAACTCGAATGTGGGTGAAGGCAGGAACGGGGTACTGATTGTGGATGATCAGCCATGATCACATTGAATGGCAGTGCTGGCTCGAAGGGCCAAATGGTCTACTCCTGCACCTATTGTGTATTGTCTATTATTGTGTAGGAAGAAAATGCAGATGCTGATTTTCACCGAAGATAGACACAATCTGCTGGAGTAACTCAGCGATCAGGCAGTATCTCTGGATAGAAGGAATGGGTGATTTTTCGGGTCGAGGCCCTTCAGACTGGGTCTGAAACTCAAATTATTACTGATGGCAGCAAAATCTCAGCCAGGTTGGTGTTATGTCCAAAATACAACAAACACCAAAATAAAATGACAACTGAAAGGTATAATATTAATTTGATACTTGCCATAGTGTAATTTAACTATAAATGGATGATTTACTTCCACGAGAATATCCCGTTCCATTTTAGTTCGGACACGATCCCGAACTGAAAATGAAGAATATAGATTTGATTGTCAATGACTGCACGTATTCATTAAGTAGCAAAAGCACATGACAAATAGCGAACATTTGACTTTTTTGAACGGCAATGCCTTCAGTGCTTGGTGTAAAGGGCTCTGCAATATGCCAAATTCCTAACTCAATGTTGAACTAAAATTATCTGAGATGCATTAGGAAAAAATAGCCAAGTTGTGTTGATTCCTTACTTACTGCCTATGATACCTCCTGGCATGTAGGGCAGTAACGAAGGTCCTCCACTCTGTCTGTTCTGGGCTAGCTTCTGGACACTACCCCAGGTCAGGTCCATTGTTTTCATTTCCACTCTACAGTTCGACGCCAGGTGGTTTTGGGTCTCCCTCTTTTCCTTTTCCCTTCCGGTGTCCAGTGCAGGTCTATTCTTGGGATGCTATCTGGTTCTCTTCTCAGTATATGGCCAATCCAGTTCCAGCGCCTTTTCATGCCTAGTCTTATGTTTGGCATTTAGAACTTCCACCTTCCTGCCAGTGGCTTCCTTACAGCTTTCATCATTGACATTCATCGTAGCATCTGTTGATAGCCCTGGAAGTCCATCACGCCCAGTAGTGTTGATTCCTTCAGTTGCTGTTTCCGTAACATATTTGTTTTACAAGACAGGGTTTGTTATCCCTGTGCTCAACCTCCAACCTGGAGGACCAGTGGATCGCTCTTCGTCTCGCCTCTACCCTTCGACCTGTCCAGCATGGGAGACCCTAACAGGAGACGAATCTCCCGCTGGCGTAGCTCTAGGGGTCACTGAGACACACAAGCTCCCCGACCACGACAAGGTTGCAATCTGTGTTGTGTTGATCACTGTGTTGATCACAATAAATACCCCTTCCTGCCTTCACCCACATTTGTCCCAAATACCCCTTCCTGCCTTCACCCACAATCTGTGTTGTGTTGATCACAATAAATACCCCTTCCTGCCTTCACCCACATTTGAGTTTAAATGTTTTGGTGAAATACGAGTTGTGTTGATTATTTCTTATTATCTTCTCCGTGGATTGTCACCTTGTCATGGTGGAAAAGCTTATGTGGTCCTGAGATCCTGAGAGCGATGCCGTCTGGAGCTATGCTCCTGGTAGGGCCACCCATGGCGGTAAGGTCGAGGGGGAGGTCTCTGACAAAGAGCAATCCAACCAAGACCTCAACGGTGGAACAGGCGGAGGACGATGGCTGACCTTAGTGGAGCGTCACAACGGCTGGGAAGGCGGATGAAGGCTGCAGCAGAAACAGGTCTCCGGTCGTCTTGGACTCCATGCCACCGGATTATGACCCAGATCTGTCAAGGACCATGGGGTGGCTGTCTGTGCACCAGTCTCCCCACGTTAAACAAAGTCACGCACAGACGTCCTCCATGAGAGAACAGTCATACTCATTTCGAGTGACGGCCGATGATGATGAATTCTTATTATTGAATGACTGGTGCCTCACCTCCTTGGTTCTACACTTCAAGCTGCCTCAGAAAGTCAACAACTTGTCCCACCCCAGTCATTCCTTCTTCTCCCGCTCCCATCGGGGAAAAGGTACAGAAAACTGAAAACGCGCACCACCAGACTCAGAAACAGCTTCTTCCTCTATTGGTGGAAGCTCCTGGGCACTGTGTGATTCACCTCTATCCCATTGCAGACACTGGACTTTGTGTCTGCAGAACTGTTGTGCTCAAATACTGACTACTGCACATCATAATTTTATGATAAGTAGCTAAACCTAGTGAGGGAGAAAAAGCATCTGGAAATGTTAAACTATTCGCAGCAAGGAATATATCTGAAATTGGTGTTTTTCACAGAAATAAATTATGCTGCAATAGATAAAAATGTTAATATATTTATCATTATAAATTAAATATCAACTTGAACATTGCAAACATGGTGATATGCTGCTCTTTGCAATCTTAATCCATCTACAAAATAGGCAAGCAATTAACTGAGAAAAGGAAAGAATGGCGACTTGCCTTTCAGAGTGGCTTTCTTCAGGACTTTCATTGCGTACAGTTGTTCAGCATCAGGACCAACCATCTTTCTAACCAAAAAGACCTCATTATAAAGAAACAGTACAGACAATATGTTAGAATTCTGCTGAAATTAAATATTCAAAACACAGCAGGCAAAATTACCAGAGGTGGGTGGATCAGTTAAAATAGGAATTACAGTAATTACTAACACGAGTTAGTCACCAAATTCTTCACCTGTTTTTAGTTTAGAGATACAGGATGGAAATGGGCCCTTCGGCCCACCGAGTCCGCACAATATAACCATATAACCATAACAGCACGGAAACAGGCCATCTCGGCCCTTCAAGTCCGTGCCGAACATTTAAATTTTTTTTTTTTTTTTTTAAATTAAAAATAAAATACTTCCCCCTAGTCCCATCTACCTGCACTCAGACCATAACCCTCCATTCCTTTCCCGTCCATATACCCATCCAATCTATTTTTAAAGGATAACATCGAACCTGCCTCCACCACTTCCACTGGAAGCTCATTCCACACAGCTACCACTCTCTGAGTAAAGAAGTTCCCCCTAATGTTACCCCTAAACTTCTGTCCCTTAATTCTCAAGTCATGTCGCCTTGTTTGAATCTTCCCTACTCTCAATGGGAAAAGCTTATCCACGTCCACTCTGTCTAACCCGCTCATAATTTTAAAGACCTCTATCAAGTCCCCTCTTAACCTTCTGCGCTCCAAAGAATAAAGACCTAACTTGTTCAACCTTTCTCTGTAACTTAGTTGCTGAAACCCAGGCAACATTCTAGTAAATCTCCTCTGTACTCTCTCTATTTTGTTGACATCCTTCCTATAATTAGGCGACCAAAATTGTACTCCATACTCCAGAATTGGCCTCAGCAATGCCTTGTACAATTTTAACATTACATCCCAACTTCTATATTCAATGCTCTGATTTATAAAGGCCAGCACACCAAAAGCTTTCTTTACCACCCTATCTACATGAGATTCCACCTTCAGGGAACTATGCACAGTTATTCCTAGATCCCTCTGTTCAACTGCATTCCTCAATTCACTACCATTTACCGTGTACGTCCTATTTTGATTTGTCCTGCCGAGATGTAGCACCTCACATTTGTCAGCATTAAACTCCATCTGCCATCTTTCAGCCCACTCTTCCAAATGGCCTAAATCTCTCTGTAGACTTTAAAAATCTACTTCATTATCCACAACACCACCTATCTTAGTATCATCTGCATACTTACTAATCCAATTTTCCACACCTTCATCCAGATCATTGATGTACATGACAAACAACAGTGGACCCAACACAGACCCCTGAGGCACCCCACTAGTCACCGGCCTCCAACCTGACAAACAGCCATCCACCATTACTCTCTGGCATCTCCCATTCAGCCACTGTTGAATCCATCTTGCTACTCCACCATTAATACCCAACAATGATCATAGAAACATAGAAAATAGGTGCAGGAGTAGGCCATTCGGCCCTTCGAGCCTGCACCGCCATTCAATATGATCATGGCTGATCATCCAACTCAGTATCCTGTACCTGCCTTCTCTCCATACCCCCTGATCCCTTTAGCCACAAGGGCCACATCTAACTCCCTCTTAAATATAGCCAATGAACTGGCCTCAACTACCTTCTGTGGCAGAGAATTCCACAGATTCACCACTCTCTGTGTGAAAAATGATTTTCTCATCTCGGTCCTAAAAGACTTCCCCCTTATCCTTAAACTGTGACCCTTTGTTCTGGACTTCCCCAACATCGGGAACAATCTTCCTGCATCTAGCCTGTCCAACCCCTTAAGAATCTTGTAAGTTTCTATAAGATCCCCCCTCAATCTTCTAAATTCTAGCGAGTACAAGCCGAGTCTATCCAGTCTTTCTTCATATGAAAGTCCTGCCATCCCAGGAATCAGTCTGGTGAACCTTCTCTGTACTCCCTCTAGGGCAAGAATGTCTTTCCTCAGATTTGGTGACCAAAACTGTACGCAATACTCCAGGTGTGGCCTCACCAAGACCCTGTACAACTGCAGTAGAACCTCCCTGCTCTTATACTCAAATCCTTTTGCTATGAATGCTAACATACCATTCGCTTTCTTCACTGCCTGCTGCACTTGCATGCCTACTTTCAATGACTGGTGTACCATGACACCCAGATCTCGTTGCATCTCCCCTTTTCCTAATCGGCCACCATTCAGATAATAGTCTACTTTCCTGTTTTTGCCACCAAAGTGGATAACCTCACATTTATCCACATTATACTGCATCTGCCATGCATTTGCCCACTCACCCAACCTATCCAAGTCACCTTGCAGCCTCCTAGCATCCTCCTCACAGTTAACACTGCCCCCCCAGCTTCGTGTCATCCGCAAACTTGGAGATGTTGCATTTAATTCCCTCATCCAGATCATTAATATATATTGTAAATAGCTGGGGTCCCAGCACTGAGCCTTGCGGTACCCCACTAGTCACTGCCTGCCATTCTGAAAAGGACCCGTTTACTCCTACTCTTTGCTTCCTGTCTGCCAGCCATTTCTCTATCCACATCAATACTAACCCCCAATACCGTGTGCTTTAAGTTTGCATACTAATCTCTTATGTGAGACCTTGTCGAAAGCCTTCTGAAAGTCCAGATATAACACATCCACTGGTTCTCCCTTATCCACTCTACTAGTTACATCCTCGAAAAATTCTGGAAGATTCGTCAGACATGATTTACCTTTCATAAATCCATGCTGACTTTGTCCAATGATTTCACCACCTTCCAAATGTGCTGCTATCCCATCTTTAATAACTGACTCTAGCAGTTTCCCCACTACCGATGTTAGACTAACTGGTCTGTAATTCCCCGTTTTCTCTCTCCCTCCCTTTTTAAAAAGTGGGGTTACATTAGCTACCCTCCAATCCTCAGGAACTACTCCAGAATCTAAAGAGTTCTGAAAAATTATCACTAATGCATCCACTATTTCTGGGGCTACTTCCTTAAGTACTCTGGGATGCAGCCTGTCTGGCCCTGGGGATTTATCGGCCTTTAATCCATTCAATTTACCTAACACCACTTCCCGGCTAACCGGGATTTGACTCAGTTCCTCCATCTCATTTGACCCCCGATCCCCTGCTATTTCCAGCAGATTATTTATGTCTTCCTTAGTGAAGACAGAACCAAAGTAGAACGATCAGCCATGATCACAATGAATGGCGGTGCTGGCTCGAAGGGCCAAATGGCCTCCTCCTGCACCTATTTTCTATGTTTCTAATAGATCGCAAACAGACACAAAAAGCAGGAGTAACTCAGCCGGTCAGACAGCATCTCTGGAGAAAAGGGAATAGATGACGTTTCAGGTCGAGACTCCCTCTTCGGAAGTGTCTCGCCCTGAAACAACACCTATTCCTTTTCTGCAGAGATGCTGTCTACCCTGCTGAGCTACTTCAGCTTTTTGGGTCCATCTTCGGTTTAAACCAGCATCTACAGTTCCTTGTGTAGGAAAGAACTGCAGATGCTGCTTTAAATCGAAGGTAGACACAAAATGCGGGAGTAACTCAGCGGGACAGGCAGCATCTCTGGAGAGAAGGAATGGGAGACGCTTCGGGCCGAGACTCTTCTGAAGAAGGATCAAGTCTGAAGAAGGGTCTCGACCTGAAACGTCATCCATTCCTTCTCCCCAGAGATGCTGCCTGTCCCGCTGAGTTACTCCAGCATTTTGTGTCTATCTACCGTTCCTTCTGACACAATGGATCGCAATCTGGCGACAAGTTCTTGCTGCACATTAGATATATAACAACAAGTATACAATGAATTATCATTAATATCCTAAATAAACCAAGTCAAGTCGAGTCAAGTTTTATTCATCACTTGCACATAAAGTACAGTGAAATGAATTTGCCAGCAGCGGTACAATAAAAAAAGAACACACAATACACAATCAAAAAATGTAACACAAACATCTACCACAGCATTCATCACTGTGGTGGAAGGCACAAAGTTTGGTCAGACCAAACCAGACCATGACAATGTCAAAGACAAAGTACATAGGACAACCACAATAGTGTAAAGCCCGTCGGGGCGCCATGCAGAAGTAGGCTATGCAGGATGGTTGAAGAAGCAGATGAGTGATGGAGAGTTGATCCTCAAACTGGAAGTAGCAACAACACAGTGCCGATGAGGCAGCACTATTAAGGAGCACATTAAAATAGGCTTATACATTCAAAACATTTTAGTATTTCTTTAAGCTTCCTCTCATTTGTTCCGCAATCGTAAAGAGTAAACGTTAATAGAAATGACTAAAATAGGCAAGTAATTGTAATTTTTAATTAACAAATGGAGTGAACTTTCCGTGAGCAACTCAATGCTCCGAAATCTACACCAACACTAACCTTTCCAAAAGATCCCTGACCAAGGACCTTCAACAATTCAAACTGTGTGGGATCAGCTCTCTCACATCCTTCCTTCACATGGTGTGTGATTGCAATCTCCTTGAATCTTCCTTCCTCCTGAAGAAACAAAGTTTGGAACACCATTGAACATAGGAACAGGCAGGAACTGTATTTGCACAAAATATCTTGAAAAATCAAGAGATGGAATATGTTATTTTGTTCATGTAAAGTACGCTTTGAAAGGCTAGTACATTTTATTCAGGAACAAAACAAGTTTAGTTTAGACATTCAGCCTGGAAATGGGCCCTTCAGCCCACCGAGTCCAGAACCACCCACCCGCACACAAAGACTCTAAGCTAGCCCACTCTCTCCTCCACTCCATACACACCAGGAACAATCTACAGAGACCAATTAACCTACAAACCGGCATATCTTTGAGATGTGGGTAGAAACCAGAGCACCCAGAGGATACCAACGTGATCACAGGAGAACGTGCAAACTCCGTACAGACAGCACCCGAGGTCGCCATCAAATCCAGGTCTCTGGCGCTGTGAGGCAGCAACTCCACCCGCTGCGCCATAGTGCCGATAGACAACTCAGCTGGCAAGAACCATATTTTCACAAAAAAAAACTAACCCTAATGCAAATTCAAGAGATGGAAGGTGCTATTTGTTAGTATAAGTCTCCGTGGATTGACACCTTGTCGTGGTGGAGAAGCTTGTGTGGTCCTGAGATACTGAGGTCTCTGACAAAGAGCAATCCGACCAAGACCTCAACGGTGGAACAGGCGGAGGACGATGGCTGACCTTAGTGGAGCGTCACAACGGCTGGGAAGGCGGATGAAGGCTGCAGCAGAAAAGGGTCTTCGGTCGTCTTGGACTCCATGCCACTGGATCCTGACCCAGATCTGTCAAGGGCCGTAGGGTTGGCTGTCTGTCCACCAGTCTCCCCACGTTAAACAAAGTCACGCACAGGCGTCCTCCATGAGAGGACAGTCATACTCGTTTCGAGTGACCGCTGATGATGAATACTTAAAGGCAAGAACATTTCAGCAAGTTCCTAAGAATGAAAAAAAATTGCTGCTCTTGATCGATCTCCATCAGCACCTAATTCCAATGCCCCACAGTCACTTATTATGAAACAAATTGTCAAGACCGTACGGTAGTTGTTCCCCTCCATAACACGTATACCGTTTTGGATACAGTTAGTGGGGAGATGAGATTGGTTTACAGAGAAGAACAGCAGCAGCCATGTACGTGGTACTACAACTGGATCTGATGCACAGCAGGGAAAAGAGCTACTGAGATAAGAGACTCAATAGTTAGAGGGGAAGTCAGGAGCTAGTATGGCTGCAAATGAGATACAAGGATAGTGTGTTGTCTCCCAGGATGTCTGTCAGTGAATGCAGGAAATTCTCCAAATGGGAGGGTGAGCAGCCAGATGTCGTTGTGCACATTGGTATTAATGACACCGATAGAAAAAGACAGTGTGAATATAGAGAGTTGGACAGGACATTAAAACGCAGGGCCACAAGGGTAGTAATCTACCCATGATTTCAGGCTTCACATGTTAATCGTATGCTGGAATCTTGAACAAAAAAAAAAAATCTGCTGGAGGACCTCACCGGGTCAGGCAGCATCTGTGGAGGGAGGAGACTACTTTTTTCTTTGGGACTTCTTCAGACCGATGAAGACAAGTCCCATCTTGAAGTGTTGTCTATCCATTCCCTCCACAGATGCTGCTGCTCGAGTTCCTCCAGCAGTTTTGTTTTTTGCTCAGAATGTAAAGACCGTTATCCTTGACACCGAGGTCCCTCTGTGAAGAAGAGTGCATTGTGCGTAGACAATCAGGAGTAACTGCGTGAAAAGCCAGGGACTGGCAGTAAGAAGTAGAGTGTCATGCAAAATTTGTTCTTGTGTTCCTATGGCTCACTTTTGGCACCGCGATTCAATGTTAACCAAAACAATGCTAACGTACCCCACTAAAATTGATCAACTTGACATTGTGAAAGACAGCAAGACCAATGACACTCTAACGATTAATGACATGATAAATGACATGATGGGAACATATTTTTCTTATCATTTGGATCAATACCCTAGCATTAACTAACCCAGATTCAGTTGACAGCAAGACCTCTGCAATATTAGAGATGCATTTATTTGGATGACGTCCAATCTGTTCGTTTAAGTGGCAGATTTCATGAAGAGAAATAGGACTTATCAATCCTCTGTATCCTGCCCAACATTTATCCTTCAATTCTTTGAGATGTTATGAAAGGAATACAGAGGCCACTGTTTAAATATAAATTTTTGTTTGCTACAACCAACTCATTTCAAATAAATTTCCTGGAGTGGACTGTGGTAGAGCTGCTGCCTCACAGCGCCAGAGACCCGGATTCCATCCTGACTATGGGTGCTGTCAGTACGGTGTTTGTATGTTCTCCCCGTGACCATGTGGGTTTTCTCCGGGTGCTCCAGCTTCCTCCCACACTCCAAAGACATACAGGTTTGTCGGTTAATTAAAACTGAAAATTGTCCCTAGTGTGTAGGGTAGTGCTAGTGTACAAGGTGACGGTCTGATTATATATTAACCAATTTAAAAGATTTTGGTGACTTAACTGATGTACCGTTATTTGTAGACACAAGGAACTCCAGATGCTGGTTTACAAACAAAAACACAAAGTGCTGGAGTAACTCAGCTGGTCAGGCAGCATCTCTGGAGGACATGGAGAGGTACAAAGTGCTGGAGTAACTCAGCTGGTCAGGCAGCATCTCTGGAGGACATGGAGAGGTACAAAGTGCTGGAGTAACTCAGCTGGTCAGGCAGCATCTCTGGAGGACATGGAGAGGTACAAAGTGCTGGAGTAACTCAGCGGGTCAGGCAGCATCTCTGGAGGACATGGATGGGTGATGAGTTACTCCAGCACTTTGTGATTTGTACTTTTGTTAGAATAAACTCTACGGTGCTTTTCCACGCAAAGTATCAGTTACTCAGAATGTGAATGCAGAACCTAACAGAAACAAATGTGCATGCCATATCCACAAAGAAAATGTGGTCTCGACCAGAAATGTTGCCAATACCTTCTCTCCACAGATGCAGCCTCACCCGCTGAGTTACTGCAGCATTTTGTATCCACCTGTGGTTATATAATGGTATACACTATGCACTATGCCGACTACTAAATAAATCAGATGGAACAAAAAGAGACGTCCAGAAATGGATTCATGACTCAAGGCTGTAAATAAAAGCACAATTGCCCACATTACAGCCCACTGCAAGATTGAATCATACATGCACAGTTAATAACAGACTATTTCTGTCCGAAGGACACATAACTCAGAAACAATATTCAGGATATTTTTCTCATGGATATAATGGAAGCAACCCTAATTTGAAATGTCTTTTTTCTCAATGACCCCAGGCGTGACTAACGTTACCAAGATAGAATCTCAAATAAATAAAAAAACATTCAGCCCAATGGATCTGTTTTGGTGCTTGTGCTCCATTCAAGCTTTCAACCACCTCACTTAATCTAAGCCTATGATGCAACCATTCCAACACCACCGACATCTAGGGACCTAATTAGGTTGATTGTTGTCACGTGTACCAAGGTACAGCGAAAAGCTTTGCTTTGCATGCTATCTAAAACAGATCAGATAATGCTATACATCAAGCCAAACCCATGTACAATAGGTAGAGCATAGGGGAAGATGCAGAATATTGTTCCCAGCAATGTAGTACGTCAGCAGCCGTTCTGAGTTCGGCAAAGATTCACGTGCACCTCCTCCAACCTCTGCTATATTTGGTGCTCCTGAACTGGCCTCCTCTAGAATAGGAGAGGCCAGGCACAGATGATGCAACCACTTTGCCCAACACCTGCGCTCTGTCCGCCTTGGCCATCTTCAGCTTCCAAACCATTTAAATTCGCCATCCCATCCCATTCCCACGCTGATCTATTAGTCCTTGGCTCATCCACTGCCAGGGTAAGGCCACACACAAACCAGACTAGCAACACCTCATATTCTACCTGGCTGGTTTACAACCATTTGGCATGAATATTAAATTCTCCAATTTTCGGTAACCTGCTAACTAAGGGGGACCTGGCAGGGTATGGACGTAGAAGGGATGTGTATTTGTTGTTACTTTGTGGCCAGGTCAATAGACAATAGCCAATAGGTGCAGGAGTGGCCATTCGGCCCTGCGAGCCAGCACCGCCATTCAATGTGATCATGGCTGATCATCCCCAATCAGTACCCCGTTCCTGCCTTCTCCCCATATCCCCTGACCGCTATTTTTAAGAGCCCTATCTAGCTCTCTCTTGAAAGCTTCCAGAGAACCTGCCTCCACCGCCCTCTGAGGCAGAGAATTCCACAGACTCACCACTCTGTGAGTAAAAGTGTTTCCTCGACTCCGTTCTAAATGGCTTACTCCTTATTCTTAAACTGTGGCCCCTGGTTCTGGACTCCCCCAACATCGGGAACATGTTTCCTGCCTCTAGCGTGTCCAAACCCTTAACAATCTTATATGTTTCAATGATATGCCTCTCATCCTTCTAAACTCTAGAGTGTACAAGCCCAGCCGCTCCATTCTCTCAGCATATGACAGTCCCGCCATCCCAGGAATTAACCTTGTAAACCTACGCTGCACTCCCTCAATAGCAAGAATGTTGGTCCTCTCGTACATACCCTTTTTCTGACCCCACCACCCAGGCTCATCACCCATTTTCCCCTTTCCCACCTACTCTTCCCCCCCCACACACTCCTCCCATTAGATATCCTATCCCCTCTATTTCCATCAGCCCACTATCCCTCCCTATATGGTTCCACTCTTCCTGCCTTATCAGATTCCATAATCTGCACCCCTTTGTGGTCTCCACTTATCACCTCCTAACCTCTGTTGCTTCTAAACTCCAGCGAGTACAGGCCCAGTGCCGTCAAACGCACATCACATGTTAACCCACTCATTCCTGGGATCATTCACATAAACCTCCTCTGGACCCTCTCCAGAGCCGGCACATCCTTCCTCAGATACGGGGACCAAAACTGCTCACAATATTCCAAATGCGGTCTGACCAGTACCTTATAAAGCCTCAGCATTACATTCCTGATTTTGTATTCTAGCCCTCTCGAAATAAATGCTAGCATTGCATTTGCCTTACTTACCACCAATTTGACTTGCAAATTAACTTTGTGGGAATCCTGTACCAGCCAACATTTTGTGTGTTTTTTCCCCCTCGAGGCAATAACTTGCGCAAAGCAGAAGAGTTACGCAGCAAACGTCCGATACCATCCAAGTAAAATATGATCAAAGTCCATCCGCCACTAAAGGTGAAAAACTGAAACTGTCCAGTTCACAAATGTACGCACTATGTGTCAGCTTTGATGTAAATGTAAAATGCCAAAACTATTCATCTTCCAGACAAAAGCATGCAACAATATTGTCACAAAATTGGAACTTGGCCACTTGAATATTATTATCAATATTAGCATTCGACGAAGAAATGTGTGCAAAGGAACAAGGACCTGCATTGATCTGGTGCATTTCATGACCTTTGCATATCAAAAAGCTCTTTATTCATCAAAGTATTTTCTGAACTATTGTTAATGCTATTATCTAGGGAGACAACTAATTCAAATGCACCAATGTGCCACAAACAGCAATGATAATTAGAGGATTTTCTCTTGATTTTTTTTTGTCCGTAAGCATCATTTTTGACTGACTGCAGCAGAGAGGCCATTGGAAAAGTGTCAATAATAATGTGTGCTGTAGATTTTTTTTGAAATAAATGGTTCTGTGTGACACCCACACAATGTCAAATTATAATGTGCAGCCATTACCTTGGGCATAAATTATAACAAACTTACATTCATTAGCCTTAACCTTGATTTTATGCCTTGATTTTAAATGCCTCCATTTCACAAAGAACAAGTTGCTACAATTATCACACAGACAATTGTGGCAATCAGTTTTGGGTACTGGTTGAAGAAGCCATGAAAGCTCTTTTCTCCTCAACTAATGTTAATAAATTACTATTCAGTAGCAATTTCAGTGTGAAAATAGAAACCGCAGTGAAGTCTACTTAGAACAGAAAATGGCACTTCTGCGTAATTATTCAATTTCTGTATATTAGAAGGGCTTACTGGTGTGAAGGAAGCCACCGGTTGTCAACGCTAGAAAACATATTGTTCACTGCCGCTGACATGACAAACATTCCCTCATCAATCGCGGTATAACCATACATAGAATAAAACTTCCTATTTTACCCAAAACACAAAATGCCGGAGTAACTCAGCAGGTCAGGCAGCATCTCTGGAGAACATGGATAAGTGACGTTCCAGGTTGATGTTTCAACAGTAGGGTTGCTATTTTAGTCAACGTACCCGAGAAAAAACTTCTTAAGCAAAGGGTTTCAAATGTTTGGGACACTTTACTCGACCGTTGTGGAGGTTTAGTTGCAGAATATATTCAAGATGATGGCATAGATTTTGAGGACATCACGGAAATGGGTTTAGTGTGGGGAACGTGGGTGTGAAATAAAAAGATCAGCCTTGACCTTGAGAAACGGTGGAGCTGGCACAAGGGACTGAGTGGCCCGACGCATGTTTCTATTTTTACGTAGCTTTTATAATCTAAATTCAAGGCTGCACAGTGACGCAGCGGTAGAGTTGCTGCCTTACAGCGCTAGAAACTCAGACTCGATCCCTGATTACGGGTGCTGTCAGTACGGAGTTTGCACATTCTCTCCGTGACCACGTGGGTTTCCCCCGGGTGCTCCGGTTTCCTCCCACACTTCAAAGACGTACAGGTTTGTAGGTCAATTAGCTTTGATAAAAAATTGTAAATTGTCCCTAATGTGTGGGATACGGTGGTGTTAGTGCTCAGGGTGATTGCTGACTCAGCGCAGACTCAGTGGGCCGAAGTGCCTGTTTCCACACTGTATCTCCAAACTAAACTAATCTGTGGGATACTCCCTGTAACTGAGACTCCCAAGCATAGATGCTTGAGGAATAACTTGGCAATATCAAACATACCAAGAGCAGCTCTGCTATGTCTGAATTCAAAGACTAGGTTCATCCACCTGATATCATGCTCATTGTTTTTTTATACTGGCTATAAATTAAAATTAATGTCTTCCTGGGTCATATAAGAAGGAAGTGTCAACCACTTTCCTGTTCATATAAATAGATCACATAAATGTCACAAATAGGCCAAACCTAGGAAGGATGGTGGGTTTCCTCCCACGAGACGTTACTGAATGACTAATATGTTTCAATGGCCTTACAGAAATGGATTGCTTTTTATGACAGTCTGTTACTAACAAGGTTAAATCACCAAGACGTTTTTCCCCACAATTTCTGAAAAGGTTTGGTTAAATTAATTTACTTGAAATCCACAAGGACCAAGGTGATTTGAACTGTGTCTTTAGATTGTTCAATCAAGCTTTTGAATTAACTCAACCACTGCACCATTGGTCTGAAGAAGAGTTTGTGAAACGTCACCCATCTTTTTTCTCAAGAGATGCTGCCTGATCCGCTGAGTTATTCCAGCGCTCTGTCTACCTTCAGTATAAACCAGCATCTGCAGTTCCTTCCTACACTGCACCACCATACTTCAGTTATGATATTAATGCAGGAAAAACAATTTATCAGATTTAGATTATCATGGAAACGATTTCAAAATAGTTGTGAACCGATATTTTAAATGGATTATATCTAAAAAACATCTAGTCGACTTGCCTGGTCAGACTGGTCAGATAAGGGTGGCAAGAAAACAAGTAAAAGTTATGTAGGTTTGCAACGTTTCCAAGCGCTGATGGCAACAACGAGATGGTTAAGTTAGCTAATTATGACAACAATGCATCTTCAATTTCGAACAAAATGTACAGAAATATCCGAAAGAGGAAATACAATCAAACTAAATGCGTTTAAATATTCAGGGACACAATAATAGGAATAAGTAATTCCCTCCTTCAAATCCGTTCCACCAGGCAATTACACTGTCGTTGCTCAGAACTTCAACTCTGCTTCATAACAGGACTACCCTAGTTACAGAAAAAGTTGCTCAGAAACTTGACATATTCAAGATAAAGATGAATAGATATAATTGTTATAGAGTTATTGAGTCATATAGCATGGAAACAGGCCCTTCAGCTCAACTTGCCCACGCCGACCAAAATGCCCCCTCTACATTAGTCCCATTGGCTCATCTCCCTCAAAACCTTTCCTATCCATGTACCTGTCCAAATGTCTTTGAATGGTATTATAGTACCTGTCTCAACTACCTCCTGTGGCAGCTCATTTGATATACCCACCACCCTCTGCGTGGAAACGTTGCCCCTCAGGTTCTTATTGAATCTTTCCCGTCACCTTAACAAATGTCACCTGGCTCTTGTTTCCCCTACTCTTAGTAAAAAAAAATCCATGCATCTACCCAATCTATTCCCCTCGTGATCTTATACACCACTATAAGATCACCCTTCACTCTCTTGCACTCCAAGGAATAAAGTCCTGGCCTGCTCAACCTCTCCCTCAAGCTCAGGCCCTCCAATCCTGGCTATAGCCTCGTAAATCTTCTCCGCTCCCTCTCCAGCTTAACAACATTCTCCCTAGAACAGGGTGACCAAAACTGAACACAATACTTCAAAGGTAGACAAAAATGCTGGAGAAACTCAGCGGGTGTGGCAGCATCTATGGAGCAAAGGAATAGGTGACATTTTGGGTCGAGACCCTACTTCAAATACTCCAAATGTGGCCTCACCAACATCTTGCACAACTAAACTGTTATTTTGGGGTGGTGGGCTGGGGCGCGTAGAAAAGACAAATTATTTTCAAAAGGAATTAAGAAAGTGAAGTTTCAATACTGCAGCCATTTGCACTGCATTGTCTTTTGCCCAATACACTTTTGCCCAATACAGCTACATTACGGACAATAGAGCATAATTACAATAAACAATTAAGCATAAACTGCAAAATAGATAACCGTAACTGCACCATACTTACACAATGGGAATAGGTTTCATCTGTGACCATGGGTTCATCCACCATCTGATGGCCATTAACCTGGAAAAGGAGAAAATAACAGGATTTCTTTATTGTGCTCAAAAGGGTACAGTTCTACATCTGCAGTTCCTGCCATTTTCTACACTGCGCATTTCTAAATAATATGACACTTGTAAGGTTTATTTTAACTTAAAAATAAACCAGAGGAGAGATGAAAGGCAATTTTATATGCTGCAAATGATCAGGAACAAATGGCCTGAGAGGCATTTAAGAGAATACTATTGGATAGGCATGCAGATATTCAGGGAATGGAAGGATATGGATTATGTGCAGGCAGATAAGCAGAATGATTGGAACAGACTCTGCAGGCCAGAGTTCTGTGCAAGCCCGTTCTTGTGCTTCACTGCTCCATGTTCTAACGCTAGGAATAGGTCGTACACCCCTCTTTACTGCTCTACCACCTTTCAGGTACGATCATCGACCATTACTCCACATTCCAGCTCAGTGCCCTTGTAGACAAAATCTACCTCAGCCATGAATATACTTCATAATTCAGCATTCACAGAGCTTCAAAGTACAGAGTTCCAAAGGTTCAACAATAACTTGAAAAGGGAATACCACATCTGTTTAGAAAGGAGAAATGGACACAGCTACAGGAAGAGGTAAAAGAAGATTCACCAGATTCAGGGACCATTTCTTCCCAGCTGTTAGCCGACAACTGAGTCTGTGGAATTCTCTGCATCAAAGGGCAGTGGAGGCAGGTTCTCTGGATACTTTCAAGAGAGAGCTAGATAGGGCTCTTGAAGATAGCAGAGTCAGGGGATATGGGGAGAAGGCAGGAACGGGGTACTGATTGTGGGTGATCAGCCATGATCACATTGAATGGCGGTGCTGGCTTGAAGGGTCGAATGGCCTACTCCAGCACCTATAGTCTATTGTCCAACTGAACATTCTTACCACAACTAGAGCAGCCCTGAACTACTATCTACCTCATTGGAGATCCTCGGACTATCTTTGATTGGACTTTACTGGCTTTATCTTGCACTAAAAGTTATTCACGTTATTCCCTTTATTCTGTATCTATACACTGTGGACGGCTCGATTGTAATCATGTATTGTCTTTCCGCTGACTGGGTTCAACAAAAGCTTTTCACTGTACCTCGGTACACGTGACAATAAACAAAACTAAATAGTTTGAAAGCTCTTTTGGAGGTGAAAGATTGCCCTAATAATTTCAATGGGCATTCCATGGACCAGGGAGATCGCATTGTCATTTCATTTAAGGATCATGTTATTAGGAATGATAGTTGAATTTAAAGAAATATTTAGGTGCATTTTATAAAAAAATAATCTTTCACCTAGTTAGCCAAATGCATCCAAGCCAATGATAAAAGTATTTCTGAAACCTCAATTGAAAGGCTGGATTGTTGACCAATCTGCACAAATGTACTGTGTGGCTTTGCTAAAGGCAATGCTCTGAAGCCAACCTTAACTGCCTGTGTATCCAGGTAGAAATTCTGGAAAATAATCATCAGTGAATTAATTTGTAAACTTAACAGTAACTTTGACGCTGTATTTTAAGATGGAAACACCATTGTGCTGACCCCAGATGGCGCTGAGGAAGCTGGATGCGTTACTGACTTCATTTAAGAACGTTAAGATAAGGCATTAAAGATTAATTTGACAGTTGTAACCAAATGCATGGAGCTTTAATGAATGGATTCGTTCGGTTTAGTTTGGTTAAGAAATATGGCGCAGAAACAGGCTCTCTAGCCCACCGAGACCGTGCTAACCAGCAATCCCCGTACACTAGCACTATCCTACACACTAGGGATAATTTACAACTTTACCAAAGTCAATTTTACTTCGGAGTCAAGTGAGTGATTCCGTGAAGAAGCCCCGCCAGTCCGCATGCGTGTCATTACGTCATCCGCACTGGCGAGAGTCTGGCAGGCAACTCATTCCTGCCAGCGGTAAGTAAAAAACCTGCAGGCAAGTTTCAATACTTACCAGGTTGTGTTTTCCTGCAGGAACCTCCTCTTACAGAGGTTTCCCGCTGGCTATAGTAGCGCAGTCCGGTCGAGCCGACAGACCTGAGGACGTGAGTCACAGTGAGGACGTACACAGTACAGACAGCACCTGTGGTCAGGATCGAACCTGGGTCTCTGGCGCTCTAAGGCAGCAACTCTACCGCTGTGCCACCCTCCATTCATCAGGTAATTTACATAAACGCCACCTTTGAAAACTTGTAGACATTAGTTCCTACCCAGTTATATTTTGAAGTTTCCCTAGAACATAAACGTATGGTGAGGTTTCTGAAAGGCACCTCACCAAGGTTAATACACTTTAAAGCACGCAGTCACGTGCTCGTCTGAAGGTGCACGTTAAAAGCTGCTCCTGGAGCCCGCTGCTCATCCCCTCTTCTGCTTACGTCTTTCAAAAAGTTGTATCTTCTCAGATCTGATTTTCATTCAATTCTTTAAACATTGAACCTGCAAAGTTGTAACTTATATCTCAATTGTTGTGCTTTCCTCAGAAGTTTTCAATGAGCAACTTTGGATTTCAAATTGCTCCACTTGTCTTTTCATTAAAGGTTAAGCTATTAACACTGGACGAACTTCCGAGTGTTAATCTACGTGGTTTTCGAGTGATCAGTATCACACTTCAGCTGCTCAATCGCGTGAACTTTTAAGTATTTTAAATTCATAGAGCGTAGAAATGTACAGCACAGGAACAGTCCCTACCGACAGTATTGGCTCACTATTGTCAGGCCTCCAAGATACAGGGGTGGGGGTTATTTTGTATGCTTTCCAGGAAAATCATACCATAAATGTGTTCATCAGGTAGTGTAAAAGAGAAAGGAAACAGAGTGCAGGAAATAGTGTTACAGCAACAGAGAGAAAAAGTGCAAGGGCAGCAACAAGGTAGATTGGAAGATGGAAAATTCAATCCTACCATATGAGGGGTCCATTCAAGAGTCTGATAACAGCAGGGAAGCGGATGTTCTTGAATACTGTGGTACATGTTTTCAACCTTTTGTATCTTCTGCACAATGAGGGAAGGGATGAGTGACCGGGATGAAGGTGGACCTTGCTTACGTTGGCTGCTTTCCGGAGGCTGAGTGAAGTATAGATGCTGTCAGTGGGTTTGGAGGGGGGAGAGGGAAGGTGGTTTGTGTGATGCAATGGACTGCGTTCACAACTCTAGACAATTCTTGCAATCTTGGGTGGAGCAGTTGCCAATCCAAGGTGCGATGCATCTAGCTAGGGGGCTTTCTATGGTGCATCTGGGGAAACTGGTATCATTGGAGACACGGCAAATTTCCTTAGCCTTCTGAGGATGTAGAGAGGTTGGTGAGCTTTCTTGGCCGTAGCATCAATGTGGTTGGTCTAGGACAAACTATTGGTGATATTTACACCTCGAAATGTGAGCTCTCGCCCATGTACACTCCAGCACCATGGATACAGACTGGTACTCCACCCCACAAGTACCCCACCCCACTTCCTGTGGTCATTGACCAGCCTCATCCTGCTGCCACTGAGGGTGAGATTATTGTCTTCACACCATGCTACTAAGTTCTCTATCTCCTTTCCGTACTCTGTCTTATCATTGTCAGAGATCTCTCCCACTGCGGTGGCATCATCTGCAAACCTATAGAGTTTACAACTAATGACGTCTGTGCCGAACATGATGCCACGATAACTTAATCTCATCATGCTGCATATGGTCAATATCCTTCTGTTTTCTACCAGTTCATAAATCCTCTTAAATGTTGCTACCGAATCTGCTTTCACCACCTCCACTGGCAGCAGAATCCAGGCATCTACCGCTCCTGCTGTAAATAAAAACTTGTCTTGTAATCTCACCTCCAGATGACACAAAATCCTGCCTTGGACACATCCTGGACATCCGGTGGCACTGTTACTGGCTGCCTCCGCCTTCGGTCTGGTATCCTTTTTATTTTTTGTTATGTTTAAAGTTTTTTTTAAAAGTTTTTTTATGTGTTTTATGTGGGGGGCAGAGGGTACGGTAAGGGGGAAACCGTCCTTCAGTCGCTTCCTGGAGAGGATGCGACTATTGTTCGAGTCGCGTCCTCGCCCCCCCCGCGGCCTACCTACTGGATTGGCGCTGCCTTTCCTGCCGGGACCGACCAGAGCTCCAGCAGCGGCGGCGCAGCGCTGGATACATCGCGGAGCGGGCGATGCCTCACCTGGGATCGCTTTTTGGAGCTCCGGAGTGTTGGGCCTGCTGCATCGACATCGCGGAGCTGTGGTTCGCGGAGCTCCCAACGCGGGCGGCGTTGACCAACATCGCGGAGTACTGCGACACTTCGTCGGGGGTCGCCAGCGTGAATCTCCGCCCAGCTCGGCCTGTGGACTTCGGGAGCCGCGGACTCCGGTGGGAGGTGGCCGATTTAGAGGTCTGGGCCGCTGAGGATGTTTTCCCGTTCGACGTCGGGGTTCCATCGTTCCCGGCGAGAGGGACTGAACATTGGGCCATCCGTAGCGGCGACTACGGGGTGCTCGGGAGCCCTCGACCACGGGTGACCACGGGTGAACATCTGGGAAGGAGGTTGACTGGGTTTTGGTTCCTTCCCTCACAGTGGGGAACTTTGGTGCCGCTATGGGGGTGTTTGTGTCCTTGACTTCTGTGTTTTGTGCTTTTTTATTTGTATGACTGTAAGGAAAATAGCATTTCGTTGTCTCTTAACTGAGACAAGGACAATAAATTGAATCCAATCCAATACGGCTAAAGACGTCTGACTATAATGATGCGATAGCCAAGAATCGATATCACAACCCCTCTGCTTCCTGAGGAGACTGAGAAAATTCCACATGTCTCCAATGACTCTTACAAACTTCCACAGATGCACCACTGAAAGCGCACTGTCGGGTTGCATCACAACTTGGTTTGGGAACAGTTCTGCCCGAGACCGCAAGAAATTACAGAGAGTACTAAATGTAGCCCTGTACATCTCACAGACCAACCTTCATATACACTTCACAGCAGCCAACATTATCAGACACCAGCTCATTCCTCCTTCCCCTTGCTCCCGTCCAGCAGAAGAGAGAGAAGCTTGAAAGCGCGCACCACAGACTCATGACCAGCTTCTTCCCCTCTGTTATCGGGCTTCTGAACAGTCCTTCCATAAGCTGGGGTACTGTCCGATTCACCAGAACCCCATTGCAGACATTGGCCTTTGTGTACTGAACTGATATGCCACAATGCTGTATTCTGCATACTATAATCTCCTTTGCTCTACCTTATGTACTTCAGTTTGACTTGATTTCATTTCATGTATAGTGTTATCTGATCTTTTTGGATAGCATGCAAAGCAAAGCCTTTCATTGTACCTCGGTACACATGACAATAAACACCTTTCTGTCACTGGCCAAAATTCTAAACTCCCAATGGCATTGCAATGAATGCCCATACCACAGGAACAGCCACTGTCAAGGTCAACTTTCAGATGGCTATTAAATATTGAATTTGCCATTGGTGACCCTTGGACTATCCTTGATCAGACTTTGCTGGCATTACCATGCACCAAATGTTATTCCCATACCATGCATCTATACACTGTAATTGGTCGATGGTAATCATGTATTGTCTTTCTGCAGAATGGATAGCACGCAACAAAAGCTTTCAGCTGTGTCTCGGTACACGACAATAAACTAAACTGAGCTGAAACGGAACTGAAGCCCATAAACGTCAAAAGGAGACCAGATGAGCCTGTAATTTGTGAACAAGAACATGCACAATTATTGTTCCTCCACACTCTCGTCTGATTTTTCATTCTTGGATCCAAAATAGTTGATGTCATTTTTCTCCACATTGAATCCATTGGATACAGCCTTGCCCACTCACTACATCCGAGTCCCTTTGCAAATTCCACCCACACGTTAGTTTTTTTCCAGGAAACAGTGGGAAGCTGGGAGTCTGAACACATGAATTTGCTGGTATTTGTGACTTCATTATGCAGATTTGAAAATAGAAGAGTTTTGGACAGCCCTATAAATTCCTGAACATGTTTTTATTTGAAATTGAGATTAGTATTGTGAGGTTTTGGTAGCAAAATAAGATTGTAGATATCACGGACAATGCATATAACAAAGAACATTCCAGTTCAGGAACAGGCCCTTCGGCCCACAATGTTTGTGCCGAACATGATGCCAAGGTAAACTAATCTCCTCTGCCTGTACATGATCCAGTTCCCTCCATGTCCTGCATATCCACGTGCCTATCTAAATGCCACTGTGGCATCTGCCACCCTACCACCCCGGGCAGCTACTGCTTATCACAGCTGATGCCAGGTACCCCCCACCCACTGCTGGCATCTACTGCTTAATCAGTTGTGATACAGTGTGGAAACAGGCTTCAGCCCAACTTGCCCACACCAGCCAACATGTCCCAGCTATACTAGTCCCACCTACCTGAGTGTGGTTCATATCCCTCTAAACTTGTCCTATCCATATCCCTGTTTGTTTCTTAAATGTTAGGATAGTCCCAGCCTCAACTACCTCCTCTGGCAGCTTGATCCATACACCCACCACCCTTTGTGTAAAAAAGTCACCCCTCAGATTCCTATTAAGTCTTTTCCCCTTCGCCTTGAACCTATGTCCTCTGGTCCTCAATTCCCCTACTCTGGCAAGAGATTCTATGCATCTATCCGATTTATTCCTCTCATGATTTTATACACCTCTATAAGTTCACCCCTCATCCTTCTGCGCTCCAAGGAATAGAGACCAGGCACGTGCCGTCAGGGTAGGCAAGGTAGGCAGTGCCTACCCTGACTAAAAGTATAAAATGGTCATTATTAAATATAAATATTAAAGGCACGGGAGAATTATGCTTACCTAAGAGATCGATCTCTTAGGTAGGTATAATTCTCCCGTGCCTTTCATCCGCAGTACATTTAACACGCGGAAGTATGTGCGGCTCATGTGCTGTCGACGATGCTTCAAGCCATTGGTGGCAATGGTCTATAAAGGCAGCTGAAATTCTGCCTTTACCGTGGACTGCGTGCATGTGCTGCGCAGCGCACCAGCCTACTGCGCATGCGCAGCGCAAGTTTCTTGGATTTGCTTTGAGTTTGAAGTCCATCTGGTTGGTGCTGCCTTTGGAATGCGTTTCGGCACTATTTCATCAAGAAATTGAAATGGCCTGTACATTCAGGTATGAATTTAGCTGACTGAGACAGAGCAAGATTCAACTTATGAGTATAGCAGTGGGTAAATAAAGCTGATGGTGCCTTTTCTCTTACTTTAGCTTGAACACCATTTAAGTTTGATGCCATTACCATTGCTCCATCGTATGTCTGTGCTACAAGTTTCTCAGCACAAGTATATTTGTGTAAGTTATTGAATATGCATTCTGTTACACTAGTAGCAGTTCTGTCCTTAAGTTTGTCAAAGCCTATGAATGCTTCTTTAATTTCAGAGACCAATATATACTGGAATACTGTAGAGCACTGAGCTGTATTTGAAATATCAGTGGATTCATCCACTTCTCTGGCAATGAATGGGGCTTTTGCAATCTCTTCTTTAATATTATTTTCTACGACTGTGCTTCTTCAATCACGTCATTTTGTATCTTGTTAGAAATGCCAGAACAAACGGATGAATTCTGTAAATGTGCCAATTTTTCATCAAGTTTTGCTGTATATTTCAGTAACTCAATATAGTTTCCACGATTTAGCGATTCTTTGTTTTCATTATCACCGCGAAAAGCAAGTTGTTGTCTGATCAAAAAGCAAGTAGCACATATTAACTTTTTTAGTACCTCTCTGTTCTCCTTAACCTTTTCATTGTGAATATCGATGCTAAGTTGCTTCTGCTTATCTATGAGCAAGTCGATCCGTATAGACCCAAATGTCTTCAATGGTATTTGGCTTTCATAATGCGCAGATCTCTCATGCTTGTTTAAAGCATTAGGCAAATTATTTAAATCACTGTATCCATCTGCTACCCATACAGTTCTACTAGATACAGAAAATAACAGGCACAGGAAACAAAACAGTCTATTTGTTGAAATACAACCGCATAGCCACTCTTTCCTGTTTTACCAAGCTGTTTTAAATGTTCTAATCATTTTTGTTCCTTTGCGCTGTTGAATTCTTTAAGTTCCGGCGTTGGTCTGCCATTTTTAATTATTTTGGTCTTTTCCTCATAAGTTTGCTTCAAGAAACTCTTCAGATAATCACTATTCATCCTTGAAAAACCAAGAAGCAAGATACAGCGATTCAAAAATTTACAATTCATTTCCTTAGTTGAAGGAAACAAGTTTCAAAAACTTGCTTGACAAATTGATCAGGAGGCAGAAAGAAACTACGGTAACTTCTTTGACTGAAAGCGGATCTAGCTGGAATTTATAATGCACAAGTGTTTCGGGATAAATCATTTAAAGATTTACTTTTTTATATTTCAAAATGGACTGGAACAAACCTTCCCTGAAGCCGTGAAGCTGCTACAATTGATTTTAACAAATCCTGCTACGACAATTTCTGTTGAGAGATCATTTTCAGCTTTGAAAAGAATTAAAAGCTTCACCAAGAATAGAATGTCCAATGAAAGGCTTTCATCGCTTGCTTTCATTTCTATCGAAAAGGAAAGATTTACTCAGATGGAGTAACGTCCCACCGCTAATTTCTATGAAAAAGTTATGGATATTTTTGCTGCAAACAAAGAGAGAGAATGGATTTCGTGTACAAATAATAAGGTAATTAAATTTCTTTGAGCTATATGTTTTTAAATACTTTATTAAGAGATAAGACCTTTTGAAGACAAATTACTTGATAAAAGTCGAAAGAACAATCTGCGCATGCGCGGTTTCCAAGATTTAAAAAAGAAGACGACTGACAGCTCACCGGGGGGAGAACAATGCGCATGCTCGCTCGGCTTTCAAGATTTTTTAAAAGCCACTGCCTACCCCCGACTAATTACTCACGGCACGTGCCTGAGAGACCCAGACTACTCAACCTCTCTCAATAGCTCAGACCCTCTAGTCCTGGCAACATCCTTGTAAATCTTCTCTGAACCCTTTCAAACTTGACAATATCTTTCCTATAACATGGTGCCCAGAGCTGAACACAATACTCTAAATGTGGTCTCACCAATGCAGAGCTGCCAAGTTTTGTCAGAGCATTTCAGTATTCTAGTACCTGAAAAATCAGTGTTTTGCTGAGGAAATCAGTATTTTTACGCGGTGCCATTTTGCTGAAAAAAGTGTTCTTTTTATGTGCGGTCATACCCACGTAAGAGTACGAGAATGCATAACTTTGCTACCAATTGACATGTCTTCTATGCACCTTACTTGACAGTGCATTCATTGCCATCTCTTTGTATACTGCTGTTTGAACGGCTGCTTCCTGCTTTTAGCATCTGATGATGATGTAGAAGCCATTTTGGAAGCCTCTCTCTCCCTCCCTCGCACTCTCTCCCTCCTTCCTATTTCCCTCCTCTCCCTCTCTCTCTCTCCCTCCCTCTCTCTCTTCCTCACCCTCCCTCTCTCCTTCCTTTTTTCCTCCATCCCTCTCTTATTCCCTCCCTCCCTTCCACTCCCTCGCTTCTTCTCCCTCTCTCCCCCTAACAGTTTGTGACCCATAGCGTTGTGGCCATAGCGCTATGTGTAAAGCCCATAGCGCTATGTGTAAAGACAATAGCGCTCCAGCTGGGAGCACTATTTTTTAGAACCTATAGCGCTGTTCGTTTAAATTCCCACGCGTTAAACTGACAGCGCTGTTTAAACCTGGAGCCGGACAGGCAGATCAAAGCTTACAAAAATAATCATCCAGATCTTGAAATTTAAAATACTAATAGATTTAATCTGCTATAATTTTTTGAGTTACAGTATGACATTTTATATCCTTGCATTTTTTAAACAGTAAGATGAAACAGGAAGTCGGGCTGATTTAAAAAAAATACGTATTTTGCAAAGCAAATCCGTACATCCGTATTCTGATCTCATTTCCGTACGAAATACCGAAAATCCGTACTACTTGGCAGCTCTGCCATCGTCTTATACAACTGCAACATGACCTCCCAACTTCCATACTCAATACTCTGACTGATGAAGGCCAATGTGCCAAAAGCCTTTTTGACCACCTGATGTACCTGCGACTTGACCTTCAAGGAACCATGCACCTGCACTCATAGATCCCTCTGAACTACAACACTTCCCAGAGGCCTACCATTCACTGTGTAGGCCCTGCCCGTGTTAGACTTCCCACAATGCAACAACATGCAAGAATAAGGGGTAAGCCATTTAGAACGGAGATGAGAAAAAACTTTTTCACACAGAGAGTGGCGAGTCTGTGGAATTCTCTGCCTCAGAGGGCGGTGGAGGCGGGTTCTCTGGATGATTTCAAGAGAGAGCTAGACAGAGCTCTTAAAGATAGCGGAGTGAAGAGATATGGGGAGAAGGCAAGAACGGGGTACTGATTGTAGATGATCAGCCATGATCACAGTGAATGGCGGTGCTGGCATCGAAGGGCCGAATGGCCTACTCCTGCACCTATTGTCTATCTCACATTTCTCTGCATTAAATTCCATCAACCATTCCTCAGCCCACCTGGCCAATCGATCCAGATCCTGCTGCAATCGTTCACAACCATCTTCACTATCTGCAAAACCACTAACTTTTGTATCATCAGTAAACTTGCTAATCTTGCCCTGTATGTTCTCATCCAAATCATTGATGTAGATGACAAACAGTAACGGGCCCAACACCGAACCCTGAGGCACACCACCAGTCACAGGCCTCCAGTCCGAGAAGCAACCTTCCACCATCACCCTCTGCTTCCTTCCATGTGAAGCCAATTTGCTATCCATTCAGCTATCTCTCCTTGGATCCCATGTGACCTAACCTTCCAGAGCAGCCTACCATGCGGAACCTTGTTGAATGCCTTACTCAAATCCATGTATACAACATCTACAGCTCTACCCTCATCACGTCTTCAAAAAACTCAGATTTGTGAGACACGACCTCCCACGTACAAAACCATGCTGACTATCCCTAATCAGCCCTTGCCCAACCAAATGCCTGTATAACTTATCCATTGCTGGTGATAGGTTTCTGCAAATTTACAGATTTCTAGTCAAATTCAGAGAACATTTATCTGTCCCCTACGAGACAGACACAAATATGGTAGATCAGATAAGGACAGCAGATTTCCTGTCCGAAAGTGCACAAGCTAACCAGTTGAGTTTTACAGAATTGTAAAAACATGGCCAATTTTATTGGCAGATTCCTGCTGATAAATAGCCTTTGATTGTTTTGCAGATTCTGTTGCCCACAGTTTCCTGATACATTGAGGCAGGAAGGATAAAGTTGCAAAGGGCCAGACGGATTAAAGAAATGGGAAAAGCCGGCAGATGGATTTGTACAACAATTACAATGTAATGATGACCTACCTGCCAAACAGTTTAAGGATAAAGGGTTCGCCATTTAGAAGAGATGAGGAAATACTTTTTCACACAGAGAGTTGCGAGTCTGTGGAATTCTCTGCCTCAGAGGGCGGTGGAGGCTGGTTGTCTGGATACTTTCAAGAGTTAGAGTTCTTAAAGATAGCGGAGTCAATGGATATGGGGCGAAGGCAGGAACGGGGTACTGATTGTGGATGATCAGCCATGATCACACATGGCTCAAAGGGCCGAATGGTCTACACCTGCACCTATTGTCTAAGACGAAAACAAGAGCCATTACTTACTTCTAAATACATTTCACCGATCATCTCTCGTCGACTATTAAAGCGCAGAACTAGAGGTGCTGCTGTACAGCGCCAGAAACCTGGGTTCGATCCTGACTATGGGTGCTGTCTGTGTGGAGTTTGTACGTTCTCCCCGTGACCCGCGTGGGTATCCCACCGGATCTCCGGTTTCCCCCCACACTCCAAAGAGGCACAGGTTTGTCGGTTAATTTGTGTGGGCTAATCATAATTTGTCCCTAGTGTGTTTATATTAGTGTTAGTGTGTGGGGATCGCTGATCGGCAGACTCGGTGGGCCGAAAGGCCCTTTTCTGCGCTGGATCTCTAAACTAAACTACCTAGTGGCCAAAGGAAAGCTTTCAGTGTGAATTAAGATGAATCCAGAGGCTATTAAAATGCAAATGAAATGCCCAATTTCAGGCAACATGATGAGGGGATCATTATTTGAGTGTGTTCCATTTCCAGCACATTACCATACAACATTAGACAATACATTTTAGAAATGTCCCTGCAGTATTCATTGCCAATTTTATTCACATTCCCTGCAAACGCAGGGCGTCACAACGTGGATTGCTAACTCATTCACACAAATAATCTTTATAGGATCGAGATGTGCATAAAATGGAAGCTCTGTTTAATGTAAGAGTGATCCACTGCTCAAAAATGTAATTGCATGTGATGTAATTTGTCTTCCTCCTTCTGACTATCATATGCTCCTTTCATGTGGCATTAGAAAAAGCTAAACTTTTATATTTTATAACTCCAGCATCGTTGCAATGTTAAAGCCATGTAACGATCCAACATTACTGATCACAAGATGCACTCGATTTGCAATCAACCACCAATTAGTTCTCCATTCACATAAACACAGCATTTTAAAACAATTGCCATTACCAAAATGTTCAGCCAGACGGAGATGCTAACGATAGTCATTCAACCTTCAGCAGGATTCAACCCAATCTTATTAGCACCTACGAAGCTAAAAGTGACCACACTCACTCTCTCACACACACACACACAGAGGAACCGGAGTTGAATCTCTGTCTGAAGAAGGGTCTCGTCCCAAAATGTCACCTATTCCTTTACTCCAGAGATGCTGTCCGACCTGCTGAGTTACTCCAGCTTTTTGTGGCTATCTTCGGTCACAAAGGTGATGTTATTTCACTTCCACAAATAATCTTTCTCCATTCTTAATTCGACAACCAATTCCAAAATCCAGGTGTGTACTATCAACCCGAGTCTTGATGCCTCTCACCATTCTCTTAATCAACAGCCCCACATTTGACAAACATTTGAGTGTGAAGAAGGGTCCCCACCAGGAGCATCACCTATCCATGATCTCCAGAGAAGCTGCCCGACCCACTCCAGAATTTTGTGTCTTTCTTTTGCACAAACCAGCAGCTGCAGTTCTTTGTTATTGCATTACAAGTCCCACCCAATATTGTTACTCATTAAAAGTGCCAGTGTCCATCTGCTTTACTGCATAAGGTGCGGAAGCTGTTCCGGATCTCATACAAGTACAGAAAGCCACAGATAACCCAAATGTGAATTAAGAAAAATAAAACGCTGTATGCAAATAAAATGCACAAAGTCGCCACATTTCAGTAATCCCTTGTTGCACGCATCCATTCTGTGCTTTGAGACCCTGACTTTCAACCACCTGCGCTACAGTGATCAATGTAGCTTGAACATTCTTTGCAGTAACTTCATCTGATCAAGACATCATGGAAATGCAAGCTAGTGCTGTTTTCACTGCTTTATCACCTCTTCCATCATCACAACAGGGTTGTACAGTGGCTCGCCAGTAGAGTTGCTGCCTTACAAAGCCCTGGGCTCCATCCTGACTACGGGTGCTGTCTGGACAAAGTTTGTACGTTCTCCCTGTGACTGCATGGGTGCTCTGGTTTCCTATCACATTCCAAAGGGGTATTGGGTGTGTAGGTTAATTGGCTTTGGTCAAAATTATAAATTGTCCCTCGTGTGTAGGATAGTGATCGTGTACAGTGATCCCTGGTCAGCACGGACCTCGGTGGGCCGAAGGGTCTGTTTCCATGCTGTCTCTCCAAAGTCTGAAGTCTGAAAAAACCCACATAGGCCAGACAAGCCAGACATAAAAACAGTTTTTATCCACGAGTAGTTGCTCTACTCAACAGCCAAAAATCTGTAGCCTCCCTTTGATCTGGTATTTTGTTGGTTCACATGCTTGATCAATGGTGTTTTATCATTAATGTTTTATTATTATTAATGTTTAGTGTTTTCTGAGTCATTCGTAACTGTCACTGTATGTCATGTTGTTACTTGTGGGCGGAGCACCAAGGCAAATTCCTTGTATGTGAATACTTGGCCAATAAACTTGCTTACTTACTTACATTCCCAAGACAAATATGCCACCATAGAGGAAATTATTGAAACTTTAAACCTTCCCCAACACAGCTTTGAAAAGGAACAAAGCGTGCTCTTCTGGAAAGAATTTTTGAACTGAGATTTGTTTAACCATTCTATAACATCAACATTTTCCAGTGATGCCATCTGTGTGAAAATGCTTTCATTTCTGAAACCAAAGAGCTTAGTCAGAAAACGTTGTCATTGAAATAATATTGATCATGAATGAGAAGAGCGGATGTGACTAATAGAGTGCTGGAGAAGGATATTAGAGAACAGATGCCAGGCATTGAGGAAGGTTGCATTCACTGTGAAATGGCACCAAGGTACTGCAAAATAAATATTATTGTAGATGAACAATAAATAGTTGCAGTGTGACAGAGAGATAGAATAACCGTAACAAAATAGACACAAAATGCTGGAGTCATTCAGCGGATCTGGCAGCATCTCTTAGAGAAAAAAGATATGTGACATTTCGGTTCGGGGTCCTTTGACCCGAAACGTCACCTATATATTTTCGCCAGAGATGCTGCCTAAACTGCTATTACTCCAGCATTTCTGTGTCAATCTTTGATATAGACCAGCATCTGCAGTTCCTTTTTATTATACCTAAACAGAAACATCATAAAGAGCAATTCTGCCTTATTCCATGGAGTTTTTCCTAGATCTAGATTTCAAAATGGATTTAAAATACTTTGTTGAAAAATTAGAGGCAAGATAATTTAATTGCGAGGAAGGCAGTGGTCTGGAAATCATTGCTTGAAAGGATAGTAGAAGTAGCCTTTCTCGTCACATTTAAATACTTTTGGGATGAAGAGTAAAAAAGTCTAGAGCTCTGAATCTAATGTGTGAACGTGGGATTTAACTGGGATCTCCTTTTTGACTCTTTTGTTGCTCGCATGGGCAAGAATCTATTCTGATTGTATTATCCAATGAACATTACCATTGAGTATAATATATTATATTCGGAGTATCTTTGATTGGACGTCACTGGCTTTACCTTGCACTAAATGTTATTCCCTTATCGTGCATCTGTACACTGTGAATGGATCGATTGTAATCACGTATTGTCTTTCCGCTGACTGGTTAGCACGCAACAGAAGCTTTTCACTGTACCTCGGTACATGTGACAATAAACTAAATGAACTGAAAGTAACATCGATGGAGCAAAGGAATAGGTGATGTTTCGGTCGAGACCCTTCTTCAGTCTGACCCGAAATGTCACCGATTCCTTCGCTCCATAGATGCTGCCTCACCCGCTGAGTTTCACCAGCATTTTTGTCTACCTTCCATTTTTCCAGCATCTGCATTTCTTTCTTAAACAAAAGAACTGAAAGTTATCAGTTCTAAGTATTCGCACAAAACTCCACTAAATTAAAGCGATACAAAATGTTTACAGGGTCCAATGTCAACTCTAAACGCTATTTAATTCGAACTGAATTCATAATTAGGTGTTTTGATCATCAACGGTTTAAAATTAAGAGTTGACTACATAATATACACAACAGACACCAAGATAATTTCATGGGTGCAGTCGTTCCTCTGGGTTTGGATACTGATTCAACATTCAAGGAAGGGATAATTATAAAATCATTCAATATACATAGTCAGTGCTTTATAGTTTTTAATCTTCCAGTTTTCACCTTTGTAACTATTCACTCAGCAGATTATGAGGCAGACGCTGACAAATAAAACGACAAATTCTAAATTCCCCTTCCCAGCTCTCCCACAGCCCACTGTCCGCCTCTTCCTTTCTTCTTCCCGCCCCTTCAGTCTGAAAAAGGGTCTCGACCCGAAACGTCGCCTATTCCTTCGCTCCATAGATGCTGCCTCACCCGCTGAGTTTCTCCAGCATTTTTGTCTACCTCTGACAATTTCTAAAGGAGTCACATCCTATAAATTTGTAGCCAAAAGGTCTGGAAGGATAGCTAACCATGGAATTTGTAAATAAATATTGTGTTTTTTAATGACAATTGTGCACTCAGTGCCAGAACTACCCCAAAGCTACATTACCATTAAATAATTCACAACCACGATCACTATTGGTAAAAATGAATCCCAGAGATAATGCAGAATCAATTTACTTAATCATGGATCGGTTTTTCATTGATTAAGATGCAGTAAATATGATTCCAGCAAAAGAAGGAACCGTCTTATTTATAGCTTAGTTCTGTTTATTTATTTATTTATTTTTATAATATATTTTTATTAAAAGCATATGTACAAATAGTAAAAAATGACAAACTAGTTACAGAGTTCTTACATAGCTTCAATTTTTAACGTTTTTTTTAAAAGAAAAGAAATAAAGAAATAAGAGAAACTATAAACTAATAGAAAGAAAGAAAGCAAGAAAGAAAGGAGATTACAAATATAAAGATTGTGGAGTTGATCCGGGAGATGTTGAGTATAGTTGTTCATCCACCACTAAACCCAAGATTTGACTTTCATTTTGTGTTAAACCAGTTTACTTTTTTTTTAAAATCAATAAATGGAGACCATATTTTTTAAAAATAGTTCTGGTTTGTCAATTAAGACAAATCTAATTTTTTCCAAATGCAAGGTCTCGATCATTTCCGTAATCCACATTTTAATTGTGGGGGTTGCTAGGTTTTTCCAAAATTTAAGTATTCATTTTTTCGCAGTTATTAAACTGTAATCAAGAAAGTGTCTCTGGCTTATCGTAAAGTTTGTGGTATGTTCTGATAATCCTAATATTATTAATTTTGGGTCTGGGTCCAGTTGATTATAGATAACTTTAGAGATCATTTTTAAAATGTGCGTCCAAAAATTTTGCATTTTTATACAAGTGTGAGTTAAATTGGCTTCTTGAAATTGACATTCATCACAGTTCAGTTTATTGTCATGTGTCAGGCACAGTGAAAATCTTTTTATTGCGTCAGCGGAAAGATTATACGTGATTACAATTGAGCCATCCACAGTGCACAGATACATGATAAAGAGAATAACATTTAGAGCAATATAAAGTCCAGTCACGTCTGATTAGAGGTAGTCCAAGGGTTAAACTTTTTCTTCACCACCTTTGATTGGACTTTACTGGCTTTATCTTGCACTAAACGTTATTCCCATATCTATTGTGTTGCCATTTTCAGTAAGCCATGGACAAACCTCAATGTCCCTCTGTTATTCAACATTCCTCACTAAGCTGCCATACCCTTCCCCCATTTGACTTACTAAATTGATAGAAACATAGAAAATAGGTGCAGGAGGAGGCCATTCGGCCCTTCGAGCCAGCACCTCCATTCATTGTGATCATGGCTGATCGTCCCCTATCAATAACCCGTGCCTGCCTTCTCCCCATACCCCTTGACTCCACTAGCCCCTAGAGCTCTATCTAACTCTTTTCTTAATCCATTCAGTGATTTGGCCTCCACTGCCCTCTGTGGCAGGGAATTCCATAAATTCACAACTCTCTGGGTGAAAACGTTTTTTCTCACCTCAGTCTTAAATTACCTCCCCTTTATTCTAAGACTGTGGCCCTGGTTCTGGGACTCGCCAACATTGGGAACATTTTTCCTGCAACTCGCTTGTCCAGTCCTTTTATAATTTTATATGTTTCTATAAGATTCCCCCTCATCCTTCTAAACTCCAGTGAATACAAGCCTAGTCTTTTCAATCTTTCCTCATGACAGTCCCGCCATCCCAGGGATCAATCTCGTGAACCTACGCTGCACTGCCTCAATCACCAGGATGTCCTTCCTCAAATTAGGAGACCAAAACTGTACACAATACTCCAGATGTGGTCTTACCAGAGCCCTTTACAACTGCAGAAGAACCTCTTTACTCCTATACTGAAATCCTCTTGTTATGAAGGCCAACATTCCATTAGCTTTCTTCACTGCCTGCTGCACCTGCACGGCCAACTTTCAGTGACCGGTGTACAAGGGCACCCAGGTCTCGCTGCACCTCCCGCTTACCTAACCTAACCCCATTGAGATAATAATCTGCCCCTTGTTTTTGCCGCCAAAGTGGATAACCTCACATGTATCTATATTATACTGCATCTGCCACGCATCTGCCCACACACTCAACCTGTCCAGGTCACCCTGCAACCTCCTAACATTCTCTTCACAGTTCACACTGCCACCCAGCTTTGTGTCATCCGCAAACTTGCTAGTGTTGCTCCTAATTCCCTCTTCCAAATCATTAATATATATGGTAAACAGTTGCGGCCCCAACACCGAGCCTTGCGGCACTCCACTCGCCACTGCCTGCCATTCTGATCACAGGCACCCAATCAGAAAAGCATCCCTCCATACCAACATCTGGCCCCCTATCACTGAGCCAATTTTCCTTGGTTCAATTGCCTTGTCAAATGTGTTACTAAACTCCACAAAGACAACGTCTTCCTTCACCAACGTCCCTCGTTCCCTCCTGATAAAACTCATTCAAATTTTATAGACAGGGTTCTCTCCACACATGCTAACTATCATTGTGTATGCTTTTCAAATCTACACAAATTCTATCCTTCGGGATTTACTCCCAACCTTTCCCTACCTTTCATGCAAGGCTCTCTGATTTATCTCTATGATCCTTCGACAAAGGAATAACATTAGATCTCCTCAGGCACTTCATCCATGGCTGACAAAGATGCCAAACGTCCGAGCCTAACTACCTCCACCCTTACTTCTCAAAACAACCCCGGATACAAGTCATGCAGCCCTGGGGATTGAAGAACACAGGACTTCCCATAACATTGAACACATCCTCCTTCCTCGACACCAACCAGCTCCAGATTATCCACGCACCCCTCATCATCTTCCACATCGCTTGGCTCCACACATTTTTGGGCACACTGTTTCCATGGTAAATATCTTGGGAATCTCCTCAATCTTACTTGCCAAGGGTTTAAAGGATTTTTAATTTCCTATTTTCTTTTAAATTCTCTTTCATACACTCTGAAATGCTCCAGCAACTGATCAATCTGAGCCGCCTATACCATAGAATGGGTTTTTTTCTCCCTGATCTAACCTCCAATATCCTCTGTCATCCAACTCCCTATCCCTGAACTCTCTTTTAAATAGCACTCACTTATCAGTTCAAATTTTACGCACAGCCCATCCTGCATTTGCCAGGTCCTCTCTTAGGCTGCTGAAATCAGCTTGCACTACTAAAATCATGAAATGTTTATATAGATCCAAGGGTTTTTTTGCCCTATCTGTCAAGTAACTGTAAAATATGACAATTGTCAGCCACATTGTGAAATGAAAATAATACATTGTAAATTTATAGCCTGTAGCAACACCTGAAAACCCACTACTTCATAACTGTTTATGTGCAGGAAGGAACTGCAGATGTTGGTTTAAACCGAAGATGGACACAGAAAGCTGGAGTAACTCAGTGGGACATACTGCATCTCTGGATAAAAGGAATAGGTGACGTTTCGGGCTGAGACTCTTATTCAGACGGAGACTAAGCTGCCCAAGCGAAATATGAGGTGCTTTCCAGCATACAACCCAACGATATGAATATTGATTTCAATAACTTCGTTACCCTTGCATCTCCTCCTTCTCCATCCCCCTCCACCCAAGTAGATGTACTAGTTTCAAAGTCATCTTGTTGAGCCTCATTGTCTATAACTCGTTTTTCACCTAGCCCACAGCTAACAATGGCCAGTTTCCTTTACCATCGTTACATTTTTGCATATCTTTCATTCATTTGTTCTGTATCTCTCTACATCACCGTCTATATCTCTCGTTTCCATTTCCCCTGACTCTCAGTCTGAAGAAGGGTCTAGACCCGAAACGTCACCTATTCCTTCCCTCCAGAGAAGCTGACTGATCTGCTGAGTTACTCCAGCCTTTAGTGTCTCTCTTCACTTCATAACTGTTTACAAATGCACAGCGAGGCACATACGATGCAACCATTTCTCCCTTTGCCAACTTAAGGGGCTGTGCCACTGTACGAGCTAATTCAAGAGCTCTCCCGAGTTTTAAAATAAATCAAACTCGTGGTAAGCACGTAGAATGTATGTAGCGGGTACGTCGGAGCTCCGGACGTCTCTTAGCGGCTCGTAACGCTAACGGCAGGTACTCGTGAAACGCGGTTAAGCTCGTGAAGATTTTTCAACATGTTGAAAAATCTCCACGAGAGCCCCGAGTACCTACGAGCGGCTATTACCGTAATTCTCCGAGTTCGAATCAGGGGAAACTCGGGAGAACTCTTGAATTATCTCGTACAGTGGGACAGCCCCTTTAGTCTGTAAATTCAGAAGAGACAGCAATACCCATCACCGGATGCGTGCATTCAATACGGCAGAAGGAAATCTTTCCCACAAGACACTCAAAGGGTCCTGAGCTGCCACATACCTCATTGAAGACTCTCGGACTATCTTTGATCAGACTTTACCTTGCACAAAACGTTATTCACGTTATTCCCTTTATCAAATGACGGACAAGATGCACAAGATGCAAGATATAATCATTTTCAAATAGAACCCAAATCTTCCAAGACATTCAAACTTCTAAAGTTTTACCTGACCCACAAATGTAAAAATATCATAAGGAAAGTACAAGAAGCATGTATTTCTTAATACGCTACTTATTTCATTTGATGCTAACCTTCTGGACAATAACAATGCTCCAAAAACAAGTTAGTCTTCAGCAGTGAAATACTTAAATCTGCAGGCACAAAAAACAAATTAGGTTCATTTTAATTAACTTCAAGAGATCCTTCTGCGGAATTTGACTTAATTGACTTCAGATCCTTTGATTACAACACCAAGACTCAAACCGAACAGTCAAGCAAACTTGTGCACGATGACGTCAGAATGATACAGTCTTTAATTTAGAAAATATCTCCAGATGCAATGAGACAAATCAAAGGTCATACAGTTTGTAAGATGGCGATTTCAACAATAGCCAGAGTCAAGAAACAACTCAGAGAGGAGGTGATGGAGGGTGACGAAGTGGAAGAGGAGGGAGACTGAAACAAAACAAATGGACTGGAGCAAGTGGGGAGGGGAGAAGGAAGGCAGCCCATGGAGTGGGGGGGTGTGAAGTGGTGACCACGCAGTGGATGAGGTGAAGTGAGCCCGACCAGGACTGGAGGTGGAGACTGATCGAGGATGGGTGGGAAATCCTAGACCCAACGTCAACAAATGACAGAGGATGCAACTTCTACAGATGCACCTTGAAACGCGTTTTATCTGGACGCATCACAGCATGGGTTGGGAACAGCTCCATCCAAGACTGCACAAACTCGCAGAGATTTGTGGACACAGCCCAGATCATCACGCAAACCAACCTCCCTTCCATTGTTTAAGACCTCGTCTTTTCCCTCTGATCCACGTGTGGATTTATCTCACTGATCCTTAAGGTGATCTGCCCTCTTCTTGGCTACCTTCTTACTATTAGTATTCTTAGACCAAGCGCAGGCTTGGCGATCGCTTCGCCCAACACCACCGCACGGTCCGCATTAACCAACCTGATCTCCCGGTGGCTCAGCACTTCAACTCCCCCTCCCCATTCCGAATCCGACCTTTCTGTCCTGGGCCTCCTCCATGGCCAGAGCGAGTCCCACCGCAAATTGGAGGAGCAGCACCTCATATTTCACTTGGGTAGTTTACACCCCAGCGGTATGAACATTGACTTCTCCAATTTCAGGTAGTCCTTGCTTTCTCCCTCCTTCCCAGCTCTCCCACAGCCTCCGCCTCTTCCTTTCTTCTTCCCGCCCCCCCCACCCCCACATCAGTCTGAAGAAGGGTCTCGACCCCAAATGTCACCTATTCCTTCGCTCCATAGATGCTGCATCACCCGCTGAGTTTCTCCAGCATTTTTGTCTATCTTCAAGTTGCTGACGTTAGCAATTCACGTCTGCCTTGGCCAGCAACAACACTTTTTATTAGATTTGATTGCCCACTCGATCAAGAATAAAAAAGGGTTCCAAGTGGCCTTTATTTGGATAACCTGGCACAATAAATTGATACAGCACACCCTTGGCCTCTGTTAGCTGTGTTCATTTAAAAGTGATTGTCTGTATCTTTGGACGATCCAGTAAATGACACTCATGAAGACTCCCCTAACTTGTATGTCACCAAGTCGTATGGCTGTACAACCTTAGTGGATAAATAGATTTTAGTGTACAGATATAGGATGGAAACAGGCCCTTCGGCCCACCGAGTCCACACCGCCCATCGATCACCCATGCACAGTATTTCTATGTTAACCTACTTTCTCATCCAACCCCCAACATGCTATGTGTGGGGCAACTTATAGAGGCCAATTAACCTGCACGTCTTTGGGACCTGGGAGGAAACAGGAGCACCCGGAGGAAACCTGCGTGGTCACAGGGGGAACATGCAAACTCCACACAGACAGCACCCGAGATCCGGATCGATCCCGGGTCTCTGGCGCTGTGAGGCAGCAGCTCTATGATTTGCCTCTTTTGCTAATTAAAATGGCTATTTGCCATTTTCAATTGCGTCAGCGTTATTTATATGAATGCTATTTGGATTTTAAAAACTTAGATGGTCAAACTACTGCGGTGTTTGTGTCCTTAAACGCTCCACGTCTGCGCGGAAGCTAGAAATCTAATCCTGTGCAACATTCGTTTTATCAGTGAAAAATGGCAAAACTTAATTCCTAATGAGACATGAATGCAGAGAAATATATTCAGACAAGAGTATGGCAAGGAATATAAATTGTACTTCAAGACGTCGACAACCAATGCAAGCAGTTCTTTGTTATTTCACCCACGCATTTCAGCAATCCTGCGTCACAGTTCCTCATCACACTCACCAAGATCAACTGACTGATCTTCTAATACATCGGCCCCGCACACCTCCACAATAACCCAGGACAATACAACCATTCACTTGTAGCATTGTACAAAATCTGCCATATTCCTCAAAAATCACAAACCGCACAGTATTTCTTATAAATGAGATGGAAAGCATGCAGTTCGTGTGTGGAGGACGATTTAGAGAGTTGCAAATAGATTAGTTTAGATTCAATTAATTCACAATCAATTACAGCACCATTCATTGCCAATCAGGAATATACTGATTACTTAAGAATAGTGGCAAGAAAAGCACATACCGACCGATCTAGTGTCAAATTCTGGATGCTTCAAAACTCATAGATTTGCTTAAAAGGCATTATCTTTTGAAACCTTCGGAATGAATGCTGCAGAACGATTTGTTTGGTATTTACAAAGGTCCTTAACAAATTATAGTGCTGATGGGAGCTATTATCTCAATATGTCTGGCAGACTAATTCAAAATTATAACAATAACAAAATGCTGGAAGCACTCAGCATGCCAGGGAATCTCTGGGAAGAGAGAAACTGTGGCTGTTTCAAGTCAAAGACCTTGCACAGAGCTGGAAGTAGACAGATATACATGAAGTTGCAGCAGTATGCTTCCATTTACTTGTTTTTTTTCTGTTTCTGCCGTTTATGAAAGTAACTGATACCTTGGTCTCCACCCTACTAGACATTCCACAAGTCACCAAGCCAGAGTGTTTTATTGCCACATGTGGCAAAACGGAACAAAATTCTTTCTTGCAGCAGCACAACAGGTTTGCCAGCACAGTACTCGCTAAATAATATAACAGACAAACAAAAATAAAGTTCAATAAGAAACCAAATATAATTGCAAAACAAAGTCCCTCATGCAACCAAGGTATTTTGTAGTTCTGAGTTTGGTCGGTTTATGGTGTTCAATAGCCTGATGGGGGTCAAGAAAGAGTGTTCACGTCGCGGCCCTGTTTCCAGCAATCTTTCCACCACCACGCACAAGAAGTGACAAGACAGACACCATTGTGTGCAGATGCCGAGAAGTGTGTTCAGCTCTGGCTGAACAACGTCTAATCTTTTGTGTGGACTCGATAAGAAGAAGAATGGCCTGATTGTTGTTGGGAAGAAGCTGTTCCCGATTCCGTTAGTTTTCCGGCTCCTGTACCATCTTGCCTACGGCAGGAGTGAAATGGAGCGTGGCCAGGGTGATGCTGGCTGTCATTTGGAGAAAGCGACTCCTGTAGATCCCTTCGATGGTGGGGAGGTCAGTACCCGTGACAGATCGGGCAGTGTCCCACCACTTTTTGTCATCTCCTTCGTTCTTGGGCGTTTTGAGTTGTCGAACCAGGCCGTGATGCAACCAGTCAATATGGTCTCTACTGTACACTAGTACAAGCACAAATTAGTAATCATCGACATACCAATTTTCTAAGGAAGTAGAGGCGTTGATGGGCTTTGTTTATGATTGTATCAATGTGCTGATCTTCATAGATATGTGTGCCCTGGAACCTGACGTTCTTGACTCTCTCCACCACCGTCCCATCAACGAAGAAAGCTTCGAGGATCCTTGGACTTCCTCTCCCAAAGTCAGCAATCAGTTACCTGGCTTTACAGATGTTGAGAACAAAGTGAAGTGAAGTAAGTTTATTGGCCAAGTGTTCACATACAAGGAATTTGCCTTGGTGCTTCGCCCACAAGTAAAAACATGACGTACAGCGACAGCTGTTGTTCCGACACCATTTAATCTGATGATCAACCCCCCCCCCCTACTCCGAGTCATCCAACAAGGGTGGTGTTGTCAGCAAATTTAGAGAATTACAACTGACTGGCTGTACATTATGGGGATAGAATGAGAAGAGCAGAGGGGCTGACACACACACGTGTGTGTTTTTATTGTCCCTGTGCCAAGTGCAGGGTGGAGAGAAAGCAAGATCGCTTCCCGCAGTGATCTATTGTGGCGGTAGGCACCTTGAAGCGGATCCAGGTCTCTAGGTGCCATTTCTGGTCTGGGTGCTTTTCTGTTATGGAGGGGAGTCTGAAGAAGGGTCCTGACCCAAAACATCACCTGTCCAAGTTCGCCAGAGATGCTGTCTGACCCTCTTAGTTACATTGAGGGTGCTGGAAACCCAGGTGAAGAAAGCAAACAGCATTGCCCCAGCGTAGAAAATGCAGTGAGTATTGCAGTGCAAAGGATAAGGGGGAAATCCTTTAAAACCGAGATGAGAAGAACTTTTTTCACACAGAGAGTGGTGAATCTCTGGAACTCTCTGCCACAGAGGGTAGTTGAGGCAGTTCATTGGCTATATTTAAGAGGGAGTTAGATGTGGCCCTTGTGGCTAAAGGGATCAGAGGGTATGGAGAGAAGGCAGGTACGGGATACTGAGTTGGATGATCAGCCATGATCATATTGAATGGCGGTGCAGGCTCAAAGGGCGAATGGCCTACTCCTGCACCTAATTTCTATGTTTCTATGTTTCTAACCTGGAACACCAGAGCCAAAATATATGTCTTGGTTATTTCTGGGATCTACTTTCCCTGACTTTTATTTATGTGCAGCTATGACAAATCTTACCAACTTTCCCTAAGACTGGATTTCTTTTGGATGAAGTGAGCACATCCCACCCCAATATTTGCAGACTGTGCCATATTAATATAAAAAATACATTTTCCATGTCCTCAGCACAAGAGCCCAGCCTGGAAACCAAGACAATCTTAATATTTTATCCACACATTGAGCCAAATAACATTAGTCCCTTAACAGTATAAATACAAAGCAAATCCAATTTAACGTGGCAAAACATATATCTGGTCCTAAATTAACACTGAGAAAAGAAAGATCAGATAGGTTTGTTTAAATTAAATGAATATTTCCTACTTGCATTTCAATTCTCTTCATCTCTTCCTGACTTTTCCTTTGCTAAAACCTTTTGTTGAGATATTTTCACCGCCTGTACCAAGTTTCCCACCTAAACCGTTCTCACTTGAGAGAAGTGACGGCACAGTGACGCATCGGTAGAGTTGCTGCCTCACAGCGCCAGAGACCCGGGTTCCATCCTGACCATGGGTGCTGTCTGTACAGTTAGTACGTTCTCCCCGTGACTGCATGGGTTTCCTCCCACACTCCAAAAGATGTACAGGTTTGCAGGTTAATTGGCTTGGTAGAATTGTAAATGGGCCCAAGTGTGTGTGGAGTAGTGTTACAGTGTGTGTGGGGATCACTGGTCGGCACGGACTCGGTGGGCCGAAGGGCCTGTTTCCGTGCTGTATCTCTAAACTAAGCTAAAAAAAAACGTCTGACACTTCTTCTCTCAGCAAAGGCTCCAAGTCTTCCAGACAAACCTCCAGGTCCACAGTTTGTCTTGTCTCTTCCAATTACTCGCTGAGACGGAAAAGTAACCAAGGTTGCGACTGGGAGTTTGGTCCACTGCCTATTGAGCACAAAGCTGCCATCCACTCAGCGACCTGGACATGTGGGCTGAACCAGGGGAGAGCTCCCACAAGCTGCCCCCAAGTCTTTGCTAAGAATTAAAAATTTCCCTTGGCTAAGAAAACTATAATTTTCGTATCTAACTAAAGCGAGACTTCATTGTGAACTAATAAGCATAGACCACAAGACGACGAAACAAACATTTCTGGTCTTGACCCAGAAAATGTCCATTCGGCCCATCAGGCCCGTGCTGGTTCCCAGGTGAGTAATCCTGTTAATCCTTCCTTCGCTGTACTTCTGCAAGCCATTCCTTCTCCTACACATGGCCTGGGACATTTTTTTAACAATATACAGAGGCCACATAACCTGCCATGACTTTTGAGGCGCAGATAGAATCCAACGCGCCTGGAGGACGACCAAGCAGTCATGGGAGATCTGCAGATGCTGGTAAATCGAAGGTAGACACAAAGTGCTGGAGAAACTCAGTGGACGAGCAGCATCTATGGAGACCCTGAAGGGCCTCGACCCAAAACATCGCCAATTCCTTCTCTCCATAGATGCTGCCTCACCCGCTGAGTTTCTCCAGTCACGGGGAGAATGTGCAGACAGCACTCAGGGTCAGGACTGAAGCCAGATGCCTGGCAGCAGTGCCAGCTGCTCCACCACAGTGCCACCTCCAATCGCTGCCAATGTCAGCAGAACATTTCCAATTATGTGGCATTTGTAATATTAAAAAAATTAACGGCTAAATACATGCATAAGTAATTCCATAACGAGCATGTATTATCTACGAGCTTCCAACTGCCAAGAAAGACTTTGTAAGAGAGCAGGACAAAAATCCCGTTGCCACATGCTCTTCCATACTCCCGAATCCCTGTTTTTTGTAAACATTAAAACATTTTTTGGAACATTATTCCTTTTTATCATCTATCTGTACACTGTGGACGGCTCGATTGTAATCATGCATTGTCTCTCCGCCCACTGGTTAGCACGCAACAAAAAGCTTTTCACTGTACCTCGGTACACATGACAATAAACTAAACTAAATTAAAAGTTCTCAATCTCTGAACATTGAATTCTCTAATTTGAGATAATAATATGCCCCCATTTTAAATAATCGATTTATCTTTCCTGTGGCCACTCCCAGTGCCTATACATATCTCCCATTAACTCCCCCTGCACCTTTCCATCTATATCCCTCCCCCTGGTTTTACATCTCACTCCCCTTCTCTCCTTAGTAGTAAACACTGCCCAGTCCATCATCGGCACTGACCTCCCTACCATCGAGGGGATCTATCGCAGTCGCTGCCTCAAAAAGGCTGGCAGCATCATCAAGGACCCACACCATCCTGGCCACACACTCATCTCCCTACTACCTTCAGGTAGAAGGTACAGGAGCCTGAAGACTGCAACGTCCAGGTTCAGAAACAGCTACTTCCCCACAGCCATCAGGCTATTAAACTCAACTGAAACAAATCTCTGAACATTGATAGCCCATTATCTGTTTATTTGCACTTTATCAGTTTTATTTATTCATGTGTGTATATATTTATATAATGGTATATGGACACACTGATCTGTTCTGTATTCATGCCTACTATATTCTGTTGTGCTGAAGCAAAGTAAGAATGTCATTGTCCTATCTGGGACACATGACAATAAACTCTCTTGAATCTTGAATCCGACACCTTTTCATCTCCAGCCTTTGTCCGCCCATCTGCCATCTAATCTGTATCCACATTTTACTTGCCAGCAAGAACAAAAAGTCACAAGTGCTAGTGCAACTCAGCGGGTCAGGCAGCATACCTGGAGAACATGGATAGGTGACATTTTGGATCGGGACACTTCTTCTGACGGTGCCGTTTCGGGTTGAGACCCTTCTTCACCAGCCGGCCTTTGTCCTGCACACACCTAACCCCACCCCCCCCTTCCCCCTCCGCTACTATCAGTTGAAAGAAGGGTCCTGACCCAAAACATGTTCTACAAATGCCACCTGACGTGCTGAGTTTACTCCAGCAATTTGTGTTCCATGCAAGATTCCAACATCTGCAGTTCCTTGTGTCCCCAAAAGAAAAAGCTCGAAGATGCTCGAGAAACATTGTGGAATGGTGGGCCGATTTATACACAAACATGTCTTTCACTTCTTCCCATTGCATCTAACTTTCCTGAGAATGTGAACTAAAACGAGAACCTCATACAGCAGACAAAGAATTTGCACACTGCATCATAAACTAGATCTAACCATTCTAGAGGTTTCTACTGTCAAGCATACCGAACTGATCAAAAGCACTGGTCACCACAGGTTACAATTCTTTTTTTTTTCTTTCAATTTCATATAAAAACCTACATTCTACCATAAAAACATTTTTAGATTATACCTTTTAGACCATACCAAGTACTTTACAGCTGATATAACACTTGAAATTGCAGACACTGCCGGGCTGTAGGCCACAGAACAGCCAATTTGAACAAAGCAGGACTCCCATGTGATCACAACTAGATATCCAACTTTGTGCAGGAAAGAACTGTGGATGCTGGTTTAAATTGAAGACACAAAATGCTGGAATAACTCAGCGGGACAGGCAGCATCTCTGGAGAAGGGTCTCGAGTGAAACGTCATCCATTCCTTCTCAACATAGATGCTGCCTGTCCCGCTGAGTTACTCCAACATTTGTCTATTTTACTTTAAGGACGTGAGAAATAATGATCTTATTCTTCTTCAAAAACAGAAGAGAGGGGCTTGCTTTTATCCCTCATCCAAACAAAACGTTGTTGAGGATGCAGCATTTTCTCGGTATTGCATGGCAGATTGAGCCTCGGGTTTCTGTGATCAAGCCTTTTCTAATGAAACTTAACCCCACAAGATGCTCCATCATCTCAGCGTCATACAGCACGGAGACAGGCCCTTTGGCTCAACTTGCAAATGCCAACCAAGATGCCCCATCTACACTCGTCCCACCTACCAGAGTTTGGCCCTTACCCCTCTCAACCTTTCTTCCCTTACAGAAGAGTCTCGACCCAAAATGTTGCCTATTCCTTCGCTCCATAGATGCTGCCTCACCCGCTGAGTTTCTCCAGCTTTTTTGTCTCCCTTCCCTTACATCTTTTAAATGTTGTTATAACACCTGCATCAACTACCTCCTCCGGCAGCTCTATCCGCACCCCCCCCCCCCCCCACCTCTGTGTGATAAAGTTGTCCCTCAGGTTCCTATGAAATCTTTCCCCACTCACATTAGGACCCCATGTCCTCTGGGTTCTTGATTCCCCTACTCTTGAAGAGTAAAAGACTGTGCATTTATCCTGTTTATACTACACTGAAGAAAAAGACTGGGACAGAAGGGGCAAATGATGAGGCCTGATGGAAACTCAGGAGTGTAATTGGGAGGGAAGGAACTGTGACTGCACCAAAGGAATGGACGGACAGACCAAACAGAAAACAACTAGTAGCTCACATGTAAATATATTTGAACTTGGTTCAATCAAGCAGGATCGTTATTTATCTTTCCCACCCAAGAGGTTGTGCTAGCTTCAAACTCATCTTGTTGAGTCTCATTGTCTTTAACTGGTTTTCACAGTGGCCTGTTTCCTTTATCATCGTTACCTTTAGGCATATCTTTCATTCATTTGTCCGATATCTCTCTGCATCACCGTCTGTGTCTCTCGTTTCCCCCGACTTTCAGTCTGAAGAAGGGTCTTGACCCGAAACATCACCTATTCCTTTTATAGACAATAGACAATAGGTGCAGGAGTAGGCCAATCGGCCCTTTGAGCCAACACCCCCATTCTCTGTGATCATGGCTGATCATCCACAATCAGTACCCCGTTCCTGCCTTCTCCCCATATCCCCTGACTCCGCTATCTTTAAGAGCTCTATCTAACTCTCTCTTGAAAGCATCCAGAGAATCGGCCTCCATCGCCCTCTGAGGCAGAGAATTCCACAGACTCACAACTCTCTGGGTAAAAAAGTTTTCTTTAGAGATGCAGCCTGACCCAGAGTTACTCCAGCTTTTTGTGCCTGTTTGCGTGATTTATAAAGTTGTCCAGTTTACTGATCACAGGGATGCCGTTAGTTACGAGGAAATGATGGTTTCCCAGCCTTGTTCTGCGGCAAGTGCCAGTGGAAGGGACGGCCACAGGCACGTTGATGAGTGCCAGGCATCAGGTTCCTCTCCAGCGTCGACACAACGCGCTACAAAAGCTAGAATACTGAGCAAATGTGACAGTGATGGAGGAATTCAGCAGGTTTGTTTCAACAGTCAACTTTATTAGCCAGGTTCCTCAGATTATTGATCAGAGTAAATCGTCAATTCCTCTGATCAATAATCACAGGAATTGACAATTTGATAACGGCCTTTCCTACTAGCTTGTGGCTGACTGCAAACAGACTTAAGTGTAAGCTACCAAAGATAGACAAAAATGCTGGAGAAACTCAGCGGATGAGGCAGCATCTATGGAGCGAAGCAATAGGTAACGTTTCGGGTCTCGACCCGAAACGTCACCTATTTCCTTCGCTCCACAGATGCTGCCTCACCCGCTGAGTTCTCCAGCATTTTTGTCTACCTTTGATTTTTTCCAGCATCTGCAGTTCCTTCTTAAACATTAAGTGTAAGCCTACCAGTTAGTGCAGTTATCTTCTGTTACATCGGCCCCAGGCTGAATTGGCACTCGTCCACTCCCATTCACAGATGCTGCCCGCCCCACCGAGTCTCTCCAGAACGTTGCCTTTTCTCGCCCATGATGAAGTAATGGTTCAGGGCTCAGTTGGGGAAGCCCAACGTCCTACAGCACTTCGGTCATCAACACTGAACGGACCTTTCACATAGCTGGTAGAGCTGCTGCCTCACAGCAGCAGAGACACTGGTTCAATCCTGACCTCAGGTGTTGTCTCTGTGGTTTGCATCTTCTCCCTGTGACTGACTGAGTGGTCTTCCTCCAGGTTTAGATTAGTTTAGAGATATAGAGCAATAACAGGCCTGCTGGACGTGCTCTGGATTCCTCCCACATCCCAAAGATGTGCGGGTTTGTAGGTTAACTGGCCTCTGTAAATTGCCCCTAGTGTGTAAGGCGTGGGATAACATAAAACTAGTGTGAACGGGTGATCAATTGTCGGTGATGACTCTTTTACACTACAGATATACAGCGCGGAAACAGGCCCTTTGGCCCACATGGTCGACACCGACCAGCGATCCTACGCACACTCGGGACAATTTCCAATGTTAACAAACCCATTAACCTACAAACCTGTACGTCTTTGGAGTGTGGGAGGAAACCAGAGAACCCGGAGAAAACCCACGTAGGTCACGGAAGAACGTACAAACTCCGTACAGACAGCACTCGTAGTCGGGATTGAACCCGGGTCTCTGGCGCTGTGAGGCAGCAACTCTACCGGTCTCCGGTGCTGTTTGATCCATTCCTTCTCTCCAGACGCTGCCCAACCCACGGAGTTACTCCAGCACTTTGTGCCTGTCTAAGACAGCAGGTCGGGCAGTGTCTGTGAAGGAGCGAGTGGGGGGGTGAGGCTTCTTGCGGAGACCCTTCCTCAGACTACGGATGTAGTGTTTACCTTCTGAATCTGTAGGCGGCAGGGCAGTACTCTGCATATCGCCAACTTATATTTCAATTAAATTCCTGTTCTTCATTTGTTCACAAGTTACAGGAGCTGAATGGGGCCATTCGGCCCATCGTGTGCATTCCTCCATTCAGTCCCGTCTGACCCATCTCTCTCCCCCATAACCCCGGCCACCCGCACTGATCCTCCAGCCCACCTCGCTGCCGGCCCTGCACTTTTCCAACCCGCACTTCCCCAGCCCGCGGTCTCACGCCATCATCATCTGCGCTCTTTGCTGGGTTCCGCCGCGGGCGGACATCACCGTGGCCCCGGGCCTGTGGCGGGGACAGGCCGAGGACAAGCCGCTCCCTCTCCCTCTCCCTCTCCCTCTCCCTCTCCCTCTCCCCCACCCCCGGCCCAAACCCCTCACCTCACTCACGCTCGACACCTCCATCTCCTGCCACGGTTTGTCCAGCTGCACGAACGGCATCCTAACGCCGCTGCCACCGCCGCCGCCGGGCGCCTCGGCCGCCGCTCATGTTGCAGCAGCAGCAGCAGCAGCAGCAGCGGGCGGGCGGGCGGGCGGGCGGGACAGGCTTCCTCCTCCCCTCACCCCGGCACCGCCCACAGCCTGCCCCACACAACATGGCCGCCCACAGCCTGCCCCACACAACATGGCCGCCCACACAACATGGCCGCCCACAGCCTGCCCACACAACATGGCCGCCCACAGCCTGCCCGCACAACATGGCCGCCCACAGTCTGCCCCGCACAACATGGCGTCCCAGTCTGCCCCACACAACATGGCCGCCCACAGTGTGCCCCATACAACATGGCTGCCCTCCGTCTGTCCCACACATCATGGCCGCCCACACCCGATGGCGACCAAAGATCCTATAGGATCTTAGGATCTTTGATGGCGACCGCCATGGCCGCCCACAGTCTGAGGGAACTTTGGTCTGAAGGATCTCGACCCATTCCTTCTCTCCAGAGATGCCGCCCGTCCCGCTGAGTTACTCCAGCATTTTGTGTCTACCTGCCCCTCCCATCATGGCCGCCCACTGTCTCCCCTTCAAGGCATGGCCGCTGACAAGCGTTTCATAGCATGGAGCTTCATACCATGGCCACCGCCTATCCGTAGACACAAGGAAATGCAGATGTTTGGTTTTCAACACAGAAGATCCAAAGTACTGGAGAGCGGGTCTAGGGCGGCGTCTCTGGAGAAGGTGACGGTCGAGGTCAAGAATCTTCTTTCAGTCGCCTGACCCTCACAACATGGCCGACGTGCGTCCCGTCCCCTCACCGTCGGTCCCTCACAACATGGCCGCCGTGAGTCCGGTCCCCTCACAACATGGCCGACGTGCGTCCCGTCTCTCTCCGTCGGTCCCTCACAACATGGCCGACGTGCGTCCCGTCTCTCTCCGTCGGCCCCTCACAATATGGCCGCCGTGAGTCCGGTCCCTCACAACATGGCCGCCGTGAGTCCCGTCTCTCTCCATCGGTCCCTCACAATATGGCCGCCGCCGCCGTTCTGTGACGTCAGCACGCCGGTTCACAGCGCCTGGCGGCGGCGGGTAGGAACGCGTCTGCGCGCATGCTCACCTCCTCTGTTCCCACGGTCTGGGTCAGGCGTGAACTCTTGTGCTCACTCACTCACTCACCCACTCACTCACCCCTTAGTTTAGTTTAGTTTAGTTTATTGCCACGTGTACCGAGAGCAGTGAAATGTTTTCTCAAGTCTAAACTCAACAACTCGAAAATGGTGACAGAGGCAGAAACTTTATAAAACTATAAGTTAGCTGCTCAACTTCTGTTGAAGAATTCATCATTTGTACAGGCCAAGTGTTTGTTTGGGCTGTAGCTGTCACACGCAGGGCTGTGCATTTTGTGCTGAATGTGGGCAAGAAACTAATTTGTCTTGAACATTGACTTCTCCAATTTCAGGTAGTCCCTGCTTTCTCCTCCCCTTCCCAGCTCTCCCCAGCCCAGTCTCCACCTCTCCTTTCTTCTTCCCGCCCCCCCCCCCCCCTACCCTCACATCAGTCTGAAGAAGGGTCTCCGACCCAAAACGTCGCCTATTTCCTTAGTTCCATAGATGCTGCCTCACGCGCTGAGTTTCTCCAGCATTTTTGTCTACCTTCGATTTTCCAGCATCTGCAGTTTCTTCTTAAACACAATGTCTTGAATTTCTTGTGACTTGGATGCTCAGCTCAACGTGAGGCGTTGATGGGTTCAATGTAATGATAACAATGTCATCAGAGATTAGATACAAAAAGCTGAGTTACTCAGCGGGACAGGCAGCATCTCTGGCGAGAGGAGTGGGTGACGTTTCTGGCCGAGACAGTTCCCAGATGTCATCAAGTTGCAGTAAGTTAAAACTATTTGATAACTTAACGCCAAATTGGAATATGTGTAGAAAGGAACTGCAGATGCTGGTTTACACGAAAGATAGACACAAAATGTTGGAGTAACTCAGAGGGACAGACAGCATCTCTGGAGAGAAGGAATAGGTGATGTTTTGGGTCAAGACCCTTCTTCAGACTGAGAGTCTTCATAGCCCAAAGAAGGGTCTCGACAAAAACCGTCAATAATTCCTTCTATCCAGAGATGCTGCCTGTCCCACTGGCCATCCTGGAATATGGATTACTATATGAATCCACTAATATGGATCAGTAAAGGTGTCAGAGGTTATGGGGAGAAGGCAGAATGGGGTTAGGAGAGATAGATCAGCAATGATTGAATAGTGGAGTAGTATGATGGGCTGAATGGCCTAATTCTACTCCTCTTCCTTATGGCCTTATGATATCTGACCAAGAACCTCAATACTTATATACTAAGAGAAAATGTGTGCAATAAATCAGAAGTGTTTTATTCTCAGCTTTATGTGCCAGCCAAAGTTTAAATTAACTAATGGATTAAGAAAAAATGGCAAGGTGCCACCTGGCTGTACTAAAGGCCTCATGAATTTAGATGTATGGCAACTGAAATCTTTAAAGCTGCTCAACTTTTGGTTTAGGAAGGAACTGCAGATGCTGGTTTACACCTAAGATAGACACAAAATGCTGGAGTAACTCAGCGGGACAGGCAGCATCTCTGGATAGAAGGAATGGGTGACGTTTTGGGTCTCGACCCGAAACCCTTCTGAAGAAGGGTCTCGACCCGAAACGTCACCTAGTCCTTCGCTCCATAGATGCTGCCTCACCCGCTGAGTTACTCCAGCATTTTTATCTACCTTCTGTTGCAGAATTCATAATTTGTACAGCAGAGGGAAAAAAATCCATGAGCAAATTTTGCAAAAGGTGCTAATTTTACATGTCTGCTTTTATTTGGAGAGCGCACATGTCTGGAAAGTCTGGATTTGACAAAACTCTTGCTGCATTTTGTAATCTACTCTGCATATTTCATCACTGTGCAGTCGTGGAACTTATAAACACCATCATCTTTCAAACAGGGACGACAAGCCAAATATTGGCTGCCCTACAATTTGGCTTATGGAGAGAAGGCAGGAGAATGGGGTTAGGAGGGAGAGATAGATCAGCCATGTTTGAATGGCGGAGTAGACTTGATGGGCCAAATGGCCTAATTCTGCTCCTTACACCTGAGGAACTTATGCATCTCCAGCAGGTTCTCGTTGAGAAATTCCAGTGAGGTTTCTAGTGCTCCACACTAGATTGAAAACACAAACAAGTTTCAACTTTAATCAGCTCCCAACTACAAACCTCTCATAAAGAAAACCCAACAACACTAACTAACAAAATCAGTTTTATTCTACAATTGTTTCATCTTGTGATCACACTGTAAGCAGTTTTATTTTTAAAGATGCAAAATAGTTAACAATGATACAAATAATTTTAAACTTTACCACTTCCAAAAAACCTCTGGTGCTCAGTACGCTCGCTCCTCTGATACAGAGGAAAGCTCGTTAGCTTAGTTCCCATTTGCCAAGTTACGTTCAGTGTCAGGAGGCAAATTTGTCAGCAGCATCTGTGGAGAGGAAACTTGTGTTGAATAAAGAATTATTCATGTCAGGAGTCATTAAAAAAAAAAATTGAGAAAGGACTAATTAACTATCTGCTTTGTAAACTATTGACAGGCAGGAAGATGCAGGAAGATTGTTCCCGATGTTGGGGAAGTCCAGAACAAGGGGTCACAGTTTAAGGATAAGGGGGAAGTCTTTTAGGACTGAGATGAGAAAGAAAAAAATTCACACAGAGAGTGGTGAATCTGTGGAATTCTCTGCCACAGAAGGTAGTTGAGGCCAGTTCATTGGCTATATTTAAGAGGGAGTTAGATGTGGCCCTTGTGGCTAAAGGGATCAGGGGGTATGGAGAGAAAGCAGGTACAGGATACTGAGTTGGATGATCAGCCATGATCATATTGAATGGCGGTGCAGGCTCGAAGGGCCGAATGGCCTACTCCTGCACCTATTTTCTATGTTTCTATGTTTCTATGACATTGACATTGGCATTGAATGGCGGTGCTGGGTCGGATGGCCTACTCCTGCACCTATTTTCTATGTTTCTATGTTTCTATGACATTGGCATTGAATGGCGGTGCTGGCTCGAAGGGTCGGATGGCCTACTCCTACACTTATTGTCTATTGTCCATTTTCTATTGTCTATTGACGAAACAACATTTTTTGAGTGAATTAATGAATGAATAGTCTATTGTCACATGTGAGAATGCACAGTGAAATTCTTTGTTTTGCATGCCTAAGGTACGCTAAGAGTCGCCATATAAAGGGCGCCAACAGAATTCGTAACTGCAGATGCTGATTTACTGCAAAGAAAAATACAAAGTGCTGAAGTAATTCAGCAGGTCAGGCAACGTGTTGGGTATGGACTCTTTAATATAAAGCAGGGCCCCGACCTGAACCATCACCTATGTATGTTTGAGTAACTCAGCGGGTGAGGGAGAGAAAGAATAGGTGACGACGCCCGTTCTTTCTCCCCAGAGATGCTGCCTCACCCGCTGAGTTATTCCAGCATTTTGTGTCTACCTTCAATTTAAACCAGCATCTGCAGTTCTCTCTTACACACCTATATATGTTTGACAGACCAGCTGAGTTACTCCAGCAATTTTTTTTTTCTTTTTAAAACCTAAATTTGTGTGCTGACAAATCAAAGTCACAGTCAATTTTATTTGTCACATACACCCGAAGGTGCAGTGAAATGAATTTGCCAGCAGCGATACACTTAAAAAAACCACACAATATACAATAAGATTTAACACAAACATCCACCACAGCTTTCATCACTGTGGTGGAAGGCAACAAAGTTCAGCCAGTCCTCCTCCTTTGTTCACCCGTAGTCGGGGCCATGAACCCTCCGTAGTCGCCGCTATGGATTGCCGGATGTACAGGCCCTCTCGTCAGGATGATCTAAACCCCGACGTTGGATCGGTCGAACACACTCCTGGAGTGCCACTTTCCTACCGGAGACCGCGACTCATCTCTCCGCTGCCATCAGGTAGAAGGTACAGGAGCCTGAAATCTGGTACATCCAGGTTCATGAACAGCTTCTTCCCCACAGCCATCAGGCTATTAAACTCGCCATCAAACAAACTCGGAACTTTCTTGCTATTGAGGGAGTGCAGCGTAGGTTTACAAGGTTAATTCCCGGGATGGCGGGACTGACATATGCTGAGAGAATGGAGCAGCTGGGCTTGTACACTCTGGAGTTTAGAAGGATGAGAGGATATCTCATTGAAACATATAAGATTGTTAAGGGTTTGGACACGCTAGAGGCAGGAAACATGGTCCCGATGTTGGGGGAGTCCAGAACCAGGGGCCACAGTTTAAGAATAAGGAGTAAGCCATTTAGAACGGATACGAGGAAGCACGTTTTCTCACAGAGAGTTGTGAGTCTGTGGAATTCTCTGCCTCTGCCTGCCTGTGGAGGCAGGTTCTCTGGATGCTTTCAAGAGAGAGCTAGATACGGCTCTTAAAAATAGCGGAGTCAGGGGATATGGGGAGAAGGCAGGAACGGGGTACTGATTTCGGATGATCAGCCATGATCACATTGAATGGCGGTGCTGGCTCGAAGGGCCGAATGGCCTACTCCTGCACCTATTGTCTATAACAGCCTATTGCACTTTATCTGTTTTATTTATGTGTATATATATGGTCTATGCTGTATAGACACACGGATCTGTTCTGTATTTACGCCTATTATATCCTGTTGTGCTGCAGCAAGCAAGAATTTCATTGTCCTATCTGGGACACGTGACAATAAACTCTCTTGACTTGACTTGAGAATGTTATAGGCCGCAGGCCGGCGGTCGGAGCTCTTCTCCGGCGATCCCCGGCAACGGATCCCAGACTCTGGATGGTAAGTCCACGCTCCGCAGACCACAGCCCAACGATGCCAAAGTCACCAGGAGAGACATAGTCATACATAGCCATACAAAGAGGCCCTTTCACCCAAGATATCCCATGTAAGCAAGTCCCATTTGGCCCAGAATCCTCTAACCCTTTCCTATCCATACATTTTGTTATTGCACCTGCCCCAACTACCTGATCTGGCAGCTCGTTCCATTTACCCACTGCCCTCTGAGTGAAATAGTTGCCCCTTGTCCTCTCACCTTAAACCTATATCCTCTGGATTCCCCTACTCTGGGTCAAATTTACTCCGGTGCATTTAGCCTATCTATTCCTCTCACGATTTTGTACACCTTTATAAGATTACCCCTCAACCTTCTGCGCCTCAAGGAATAAATTCCTATCCAGCCCAACCTCTCCCTGTAGCTCAGGGCCTCGAGTCCTGGCAACATCCTTGTACATCGTCTCTGCACCATTTCCAGTTCAACAAGAAGAGAGAGTTAGATTTAGCTCTTAGAGCTAAGGGAATCATGGGATATGGAGAGAAAGCAGGAATGGGGTGCTGATATTGGATGATCAATAGAAGCAGGAGTAGGTCATTTGGCCCTTCGAGCGAGCACCGCCATTCAATGTGATCATGGCTGATCATCCACAATCAGTACCCCGTTCCTGCCTTCTCCCCATATCCCCTGACGTCGCTATCTTGAAAGTATCCAGAGAACCGCCCTCTGAGGCAGAGAATTCCACAAACAAGCTGCTCAGCCATGATCAAATTGAAATGCGGTGATGGCTCGAAGGGCCGAATGGCCTACTCCTGCACCTATTGTCTATTGATGTTTACTTGTGGGCTTGTTTGTTTGATTCTTTTTTTTAAATTCATATCTCCTCGAAAACCCGACACGATAACGGTGAAATATTTACATATTCCGGTAGAAATTTACTTCATGATTTTAAAAATCCCCTCATCTGAAAATTTGATTCATTATTTCCCGAGTTTTTTACTAAAAGTGTTCACCAAGCTGACATCTTTTAAAAATCTAACGTGCTGAAGCGAGCTTATGACGTCACAATGCCTTTCTATGTTCCATGTTAACACCTTGCACCACTTTTTAGCTGAGATGGATATCTCAGTGAAGGGTTTCCGACTGAACCTTACCCGTTGCTGTTCAGCATCATCTGTTTTCACTGCATGAATCAAACTGGTGGTGAAGTTCCGAAGACGGAGGTATTTCTGTTTTTGTTTCTTCAACTCGTTTTCAAGGTACTTCATTTCGTCGTTCTAAAGATAAACAACAGGAAGGGGAAAAATTGGGCGCTTGTGGAAAGTCACGTCATGTAGGAAAACGGACGCGTGTCGGAAGCTCTGCGGCGGATCAAACTGTCTGAGAAGTACGGAGAGAGACAATTATCTTGACTTTATGCAAACACGGTATCGCACTACTAATTAGGTTAGGGCAGCACGGTGGCGCAGCGGTAGAGTTGCTATTTTACAGCGCCAGAGACCCGGGTTCCATCCTGATTACGGGTGCTGTCTGTATGAAGTTTATACGTTGCCCCTGTGATCGCGTGGGTTTTCTCCAGGTGCTCTGGTTTCCTCCCACACTCCAAAGACGTACAGGGTTGTAGTTAATTGGCTTGGTATAATTGTAATTGTCCTTAGTGTGTGTAGGATAGCGTCCAGAGTGCGGGGATCGCTGGTCGGTGCGGACTCGGTGGACCGAGGGGCCTGTATCTGCACTGCACCTCTAATCTAAATTAAATTAAAACCAAATGTATCCTGACTATGGGTGCAGTCTGTACGGAGTTTGTACGTTCTTCCTGTGACCGCGTGGGTTTTCTTTGGTGGCTCCAGTCTCCTCCAACACTCCAAAGATATGCAGTTTTGTAGGTTAATTAGCTATGGGAAAATTGTAAATTTCCTCTAGTGTGTGTGGGATAGTGCTAGTGTACGGACGGGGTGATCGCTGGTCAGTGCTGGCTTAAGGGCTGAAGAGCCTGTTTCTACACTGTATCTCTAATCGCATAATCGTTGCCAGATGAACAACAGACTTTCACCTAGTATCTTGCATGAGTTACCCTGAAACCCTTCACAATTAACTCCCACAAACAAGCTCACACAAGCAGCAATCTGTCACTGATCAGGTCATATTTTCTGCGACCAAAGCACAAAGTGCTGGAGTCATTAATTCAGCGGGTCAGGCAGCATCTCTGGTGGGAATGGATAGGCAACATTTCAGGTCAGTATGTGTCGGAAGGAACTGCAGATGCTGATAGATACAAAATGCTGATAGATACAAAATGCTGGAGTAACTTAGTGGGTCAGGCAACATCTTTGGATCACGTTTCAGCTCAGAACTCTTCCTACCCTTCTTCAGGTTCCCATCCACAAAATATCCTTTAAAAAACCTACCTCATCTTAAAATGAGTCTCAGTGAGCCAAAATGTTGCCTATCCACTTCCCCCCACAGATGTTGCCTGACCCACTGAGTTACTCCAGCATTTTGTGTTTTATTCAAGATTCCAGCATCTGCACTTCCTTGTGCCAATATTTTCTGTGAGGTTGATTGAGGCATAAATATATAGCTGTACACTGGGGATGACATTCTACTATTCCTCACATCGGTGTGATTGGAACTTTGACATGCACCGGAAGGAACAGACAGTAACTTGATCTAATGTCGGCCTGCGTGAAGGATGGCAGACAATCTGTCAGCATCTGCACTGAATGCTCACGCCCACGTCTCTGCAGTGAAGTGAGACTGCCCTCAGAGCCTCAAAACTGTAATGTCCAGCCTCACAAACAGTTTCTTCCCCACAGCCAGCAGGTTATTGAACACTACAACCTACAAATAAGCTCTCAACTAAGCCTATTATTGCACTATTATTGTTTGTTTGTTTTTTATGTGTACGTATGTGTGTGCATGTGTATATGTGTGTATATGTGTGCGTGTGTATATGTGTGTGTATATATGTGTCTGAGTGTATATGTGTGTGTGTATATATTTGTCTGAGTGTATATGTGTGTATATATGTGTGTGTGTTTATATGTGTATATGCGTGTGTGTGTGTATATGTGTGTGTGTGTGTATATGTGTGTGTATATGTGTGTGTGTATATATATGTGTGTGTGTGTGTGTGTGGATATGTGTGTGTATATATATATATATATGTGTGTGTGTGCATGTGTGTGTGTATATGTGTGTGCATATGTATATATATATGTGTGCGTGTATATGTGTGTGTATATGTGTGTGCATATGTATATATATGTGTGCGTGTATATGTGTGTGTGCGCATGTATTGTGTGTGTGTGTGTATATATATATATGATCTGTATATGTATATATACACAAACACTGAACTTGTTTTTCTCTCTTGTTTATTATATTGTTTACAGTGTACTATGTTTACACATTGTGTTGTGCTGCTACAAGTAAGAATGTCATTGTCCTATCTGGGACACACAGCAATAAAACACTCTTGACTGTGTGTTAGTTTGCTTCAGGTGACAGACTGATGCCTTGTTTCCAAGGACTCTCTGCTCTTGAAGTAAGTGGAGTGACACATTCTCCAGCGCAGTGTTCTGGACGATGGAACATGGGAGAGCAGCCAAACCTTTATTGGAGGTTCAACAACATGGCAAGGGTGAAGGTATCACGGGTAGGTGGAGAGTCAGTGTCCTGTGACTAGAAATAGGCTGCCGTGCGAGGAGGATCAGGTTTAGGCACCAAGGTTATGAAGTGTCTGGATTAACCTCAGATGACTGAGCAAAACACAAAGTGCTGGTGGAACTCAGCGGGTCAGGCAGCATCTGTGGAGGAAACGGACAGGCGACGTGTCAGGTCGGGACCCTTCGTAGGACTGATTGTAGAAGGAGGGGGACAAAACTGAAAAAGAGAGGCAAGGGACAGTGGCGCAGCGGTAGAGTTGCTGCCTTGCAGTGCCAGAGACCCGGGTTCCATCCTGACTACAGGTGCTGTCTGTATGGAGTTTGTACCTTCTCCCTATGACCACGTGGGTTTTCTCCGGGTGCTCTGGTTTTTCCCCACATTCCAGGTGCCAGTCTCAGTCTAAATCTACCCCACAACAGAAGGGGGAGGAGTTGTACAGTTTGATAGCCACAGGGAGGAAGGATCTCCTGTGGCGTTCTGTGCTGCATCTTGGTGGAACCAGTGTGTTGCTGAAGGTGCTCCTCAGGTTGACCAGTGTGTCATGGAGGGGGTGAGCTGTATTGTCCAGGATGCTCCGCAGTTTGAGGAGCATCCTCCCCTCCAAGACCAACCTCCCAAGAATCCAACTCTGCCCCCAGGACGGAGCCGGCCTCCCTGATGAGCTTGTTGATCCTATTGACGTCCGTGCCCTTCGCCCTGCTGCTCCGGCACACGGCAGGAAAGAAGATGGCACTGGCCACCACCGATTGGTAGCACATCTGCAGCATCTTACTGCAGACATTGAAGGAGCGGAGCCTTCTTATAAAGTACAGCCGGCTCTGACCCTTCTTGTACAGGGCCCCAGCGTTCCTGGACCAGTCCAATTTACTGTCCAGGTACACTCCAAGGTATTTATACTCCCTGGTGAACCGCACATCCACACCATTGATGGAGAAAGGGGTGTTCCTCTTCTCCTAAAGTAAACCAGTGTTGAGCTGCAGGTGGTTCAGCCCACATCTCAACAAATTTGTTGAATACACCTCTGTATTCAGCTTCCCTCCCCTCACTGATGCAGCCCACAATTGCAGAGTCATCTGAAAACATCTGCAGGTAGCAGGAGACTGAGTTATATCTGAAGTTCAAGATTAGCATCAGCAGTTCCTTGAATGTCTGAACCTTGGATGACTGCCAGGGAAAGTGAACATAATTTGAGGCAAGGATTGAAGACATTGGCTTCGCATATTTTGGTTGGAGTAAATCTCCACTCACCTATTCCTGGTCATCGGGTACATTTGAGGAAGGACATCCTTGTGATTGAGGCAGTGCAGCGTAGGTTCACGAGATTGATCCCTGGGATGGCGGGACTGTCATATGAGGAAAGATTGAAAAGACTAGGCTTGTATTCACTGGAGTTCAGAAGGATGAGGGGGAATCTTATAGAAACATATACAATTATAAAAGGACTGGACAAGCGAGATGCAGGAAAAATGTTCCCAATGTTGGGCGAGTCCAGAACCAGGGGCCACAGTCTTAGAATAATGGGGAGGTCATTTAAGACTGAGGTGAGAAAAAACTTTTTCACCCAGAGTTGTGAATTTATGGAATTCCCTGCCACAGAGGGCAGTGGAGGCCAAGTCACTGGATGGATTTAAGAGAGAGTTAGATAGAGCTCTAGGGGCTAGTGGAATCAAGGGATATGGGGAGAAGGCAGGCACGGGTTATTGATAGGGGACGATCAGCCATGATCACAATGAATGGCGGTGCTGGCTCGAAGGGCCGAATGGCCTCCTCCTGCACCTATTTTCTATGTTTCTATGAGAGCGCTGTTCAGCAGACAGGCAAGTTGCGACTGTTTTCAAACATTGCTGAGTCAGCACAAAATTGTGAGTCAACAAGGAGCAGAGAGTAAACCTTGTGGTAATATAAAGATTCCATCGTTGCATCAACTGGACAGATTAGATGCAGCCAGCCAAGTGCAACTCCAAAGATAGACACAAAATGCTGGAGTAACTACAGCAATGCGGGTCCTCAGCAACATCTCTGGAGAAAATACTCCAGCATTTTGTGTCTATCTTCAGTGTAAACCAGAGTATCTGCAGTTCCTTCCTACACGTGCAATTCCACACGGCAGCTAATAGAGTAGAAAATAAAATGCAGCTGCTGACATCTCGAGTGAAGCACAAGGTGCTGGAGTATCTCAGTGGGTCAGGCAGCATCTCTGGAAGGAATGGACAGATGACGTTTAGGGTCAGGACCTTTCTCCTTTGGAGAACGATGGGATGGTTATCCAAGCCAAAACATGTCAGCAGATTGAGCAGGGATTATCTCCCATTTTTGGAGTCATAAGTTCGTGATAGGAGCAGTAGTTTTTGGAGAGGAAAAGACTACAAAAAGTAGTAAACACTGCCCAGTCCATCATCGGCTCTGACCTCCCTTCCATCGAGGGGATCTATCACAGTCGCTGCCTCAAAAAGGCTGGCAGTATCATCAAGGACCCACACCATCCTGGCCACACACTCATCTCCCCGCTACCTTCGGGTAGAAGGTACAGGAGCCTGAAGACTGCAACGACCAGGTTCAGGAATAGCTACTTCCCCACAGCCATCAGGCTATTAAACTTGGCTCGGACAAAACTGAACATTAATAACTCATTATCTGTTATTTGCACTTTATCAGTTTATTTATTCATGCGTGTATATATTTATATAATGGTATATGGACACACTGATCTGTTCTGTATTCATGCCTACTATATTCTGTTGTGCTGAAGCAAAACAAGAATTTCATTGTCCTATCAGGGACACATGACAATAAACTCTCTTGAATCTTGAATCTTGAATCTAATGAATCTGACTGGAATGCTTCTGAAAAAGGGGCCCGACCCAAAAAGTCGCCTGTCCATTCTCTCCCGAGATGCTGCCTGACCCGCTGACCTGCTGAGTTTCTCCAGCACCTTGTGCTTTGCACCAGGTTTTGTATATGGTGCTCAATGGTGAATCACTAAGCTGTTAATTCAGAACATTCAGCTTGACAATTGCACCAAGCAAGCAGTTTGTACATTTGATGAAGCAATAAGCAGGCATTTCTTAAATATGTTGCATTGAAAATAATACCCAAAACAGGTTACTGACATCGGCAAGACCAAGCATAGGCTTGGCGACACCTTCGCCCAACACCTCCGCTCAGTCCGTACTAACCAACCTGATCTCCTAGTTGCCCAGCATTTCAACTCCCCCTCCCATTCTAAATCTGACCTTTCTGTCCTGGGCCTCCTCCATTGCCAGAGTGAGGCCCAGTGCAAATTGGAGGAGCACCTCATATTTCGCTTGGGTAGATTACATCCCGGCAGTATGAACATTGACTTCTTTAATTTCAGGTAGTCCTTGCTTTCTCCCTCCTTCTCCTCCCCTTCCCAGCTCTCCCACTTAGCCCACTGTCTCCGCCTCTTCCTTTATTTTTCCTGCCCCCCCACCAACATCAGTCTGAAGAAGGGTCTCGACCCGAAACGTCACCTACTCCTTTTCTCCATAGATGCTGCCTCAACCACCCGCTGAGTTTCACCAGCATTTTTTGTCTACTGACTGTATCAATGTTTTAATATAAAGGGCTAAGGTCTCAACTCCTTCAAGCTGGGGTTGTTACTTGTATCTCCTCCCCGCACTTATTATTATTCTGTCCACACCATCAGTTCATTTTGTTTATTGTTGGAAACAGGACAAAATAGCCCCAAAATAAGCACAGCAAACTTAATGGCCAATGAGTTATAGGACAATGAGCTCCACATTTCCTGCTTGGGTGCCGGCCAAATGAAGGTTTACTGTTGAAATTGTAGCTGAACAACTCAGCTAAATCATAGCCGTAAAGTACTTCCATTGTAATTTAAAAGTGCATAGAATTTTGTTTTATGACACAGTAAAAGTACGTGAAAATGAGAAAGGGATTGAAATACAGTTGACACGGTTATTATGCCTGGATTTTCTTACACTAGGTATAGTTTTACATTGAACTATCAGAGAGGAACCTCTCTGATGGGTGCTTTTAAAGGAGAGGACTGTTGTTAGCACTGCTAATAGAGCTGCTGTCCCACAGCATCAGAGACCCGGGTCCAAACCGGATCTTGGCTGCTGTTTGTGTGGAGTTTGCACGTTCCCCCTGCGACTGCGTGGGTTTCCTCCGGGTGCTCCGGTTTCCTCGCACGTCCCAAAGGTTTGTGGGCAAATTGGCCTCTAAATTGCCCCCAGGGAGTGTAGGGAGTGGACGAGGAAGTGGGATAACGTAGAACTAGTGTGAGCGGATGATCGATGGTCGGCATGGACTCGGTGGGCCGAAGGATCTGTTTAGACTTTAGACATACAATGTGGACGCAGGCCCTTCAGCCCACCGAGTCTGTGCCGAATTTAGACTTTAGTGATACAGCGTGGAAACAGGCCCTTCAGCGCGCCAACCAGCAATCACCCAGTACACTAGCACTATCCTACACACTAGGCATAATTTACAATTTTACCGAAGCCAATTAACCTTCAAACCTGTAAGCCCTTGGAATGTGGGAGGAAACCGGAGCACCTGGAGAAAACCCATGCAGTCACAGTGAGAACGCACAAACTCCATACAGACAGCACCCGTAGTCAGGATCGAACCCGGGACTCTGGAGCTGTGAGGCAACAACTCTACCGCTGCGCCATCGTGCTGCCATGCCTCACTTTCCGTGTTTCCATGTTGTATCTCTAAACTGAAGCAACCTCAATGCAAAAAAAACCGAGAAATTGATTTCAAGGTTGCCAATAACATTAGGAACATAACATTCAGCACAACATTAATCATTGCAAGCAACAATAAAGAAATCAAACAGTCTGTTCATCCTTGATTTTGGTAAATAATTTATGACTGCAAGTAGCAACTAAACATTCATGAAAAATATAATATTGCAGATACAAAGATTGAGCAGGGTTTGGACAGTGAGACACTTTCCTCAGACGTTAACAGGTATCAGATCTTACCTTGAGGCCCAGTAGTTTTTGAAGCTGCTCAACTTCCAGTGTTACGTGTTCACAACTGCTCATCTCAACCGCATCATCATCAAGTATCTCCATTTTCTGTCAAAAAGACCCAGCGCTTTTGTTAGAGCCTGCAGTGAGCTAAAACTGATCAATCCCATTCGCTTGACTTGTCAAACTAAATTACATTTGGGTCTAAGCATAAAGTGCCGGAGTCATTCAGCGGGACAGGCAGCATCTCTGGAGAAAAAGGATGAGTGGAGTTTCAGATCGGGACCTGTCATCAGACTGAAGGGTCCAGACCCGAAACTTCACTCATCCATTTCTCCAGAGATGCTGCCTGACCCGCCGAGTGACTCCAGCACTTTGTGTCTGTCTTCTGCCAAAAACAGCATCTACAGTTCCTTTCTCCACAAAGGTGGACACAAAATGCTGGCGTAAACTCAGCAGGACCGGCAGCATCTCTGGATAGAAGGCATGGGTGACATTTCGGGTCGAGACCCGTCTTCAGACTCGGGGAGAGGGAGTTACAGAGATAAGGAAGTGTAAGGTGTGAAAACAAGACATCAAAAGGGGTGAGGTTCATGGAAAACGTACAATTGATCATTGTTAGCCAGAAGAAGGTGACAACAAGCAAACACAGATAAAATGAAATCAGGGACAGTCAGACTGGTCGAAGGACTGGGTGGAGAGAGGGGATGCAAGGGTTACTTGAAGTTAGAGATGTCAATTTTCATACCACTGGGGTGTAAGCTGCCCAAGCGAAATATGAGCTGCTGTTCCTCCAATTTGCGCTGGGCCTCACTCTGACAATGGAGGTCAGAAAGGTCAGTGTGGGAATGGGAGGGGAAGTTAAAGTGTTTAGCAACCGGGAGATCAGGTAGGTTTAGGCAGACTAAGTGGAGGTGTTCAGCGAAACAATGGCCGAGAGTTGTGCCCTTATTTGTAGAAGTGGCCTTAAGGTGAATTAATGAGGCAGACAGCCCTTTCCTTGAATATTTGCATGTATTTCGAGGTTTATACTCAGATTACATTGGCTTTCCGAAGAAAATGTAAAAATATAGCCATGGTCACAAATCAGCATTTAAATTTAGGGAAAGCCCCGCAGAGTTCTGCAGGGAACTGATATTTTGTCCCAGGTTGCCACCACGGTGGCGCAGCGGTAGGGTTGCTGCCTCACAGCGCCAGAGCCCTGGGTTCCATCCTGACTTCGAATGCTGCCTGCATGGAGTTTGTACGTTCTCCCTGCGACCATATGGCTTTTCTCCGGGTGCTCCGGTTTCCTCCCACACTCCAAAGACGTACAGGTATGTAGGTTAATTGGCTTTGGTAAAATTGTAAATTGTGGCTTGTGTGTAGGATAGCGATAATGTGCGGGGATCGCTGGTCGGCGCAGACACGTCGGGCCAAAGGGCCTGTTTCCGCGCTGTATCGCCAAACTAAACGAAACTAAAAGTCTGAAGAAGGGTCTCGACCCAAAACGTCGCCTTTTCCTTCGCTCCATAGATGCTGCCTCACCTGCTGAGTTTCTCCAGCATTTTTATCTACCTTCGATTTTTCCAGCATCTGCACCTCCTTCTTAAACTAAACGTTTACATTGCAACTGTTACGGAAGTATCAGAATTGTTATTATCTTTGTGCTGGGAAGAGAGAATCTTTTTATTTTTGGATAACTTTATTATAGGCTGGGAAACAGGTTGTTGTGACATCCTAATCACTATGTTGCTATTGGCTTCAGTGCCATTTGCCTCTTGCGTTTATGTGTTCAGTACTTCAGGTTGGATTAATTATGGACCCTGAAATCATAAACCAAATAGCCTTACTGTTTTGTCTTATAAACGCCCCGACTTGAAATGAAGGTGGGTCCGCCTAACAAATTAGCACCTAATTTTGTATTTGGCAAAACATTATTTTAAATGGAAGGACTCAAAATGCCAGAGAAACTCAGCGGGTCAGGCTACGTCTCTGGGGAACATGGATGGATGAGGTCCCGACATTCAAAAAGCATTTGGGTACAAAAGGATTAGATGGATACGGGTCAAACGCCAGCAGGTGGGACCAGTGCAGATGGGGCATCTTGGTCAGCATGGGCAAGTTGGGCCGAAGGGCCTGTTTCCATTGCTGTATGACTCTATGATCCTAAATGATGGTTAGGGATTATTTTAAATTGGTTTTGTAAAATCAGATCAAGGAATAGAGCGTTTTAAATGGTGGTTGCATGCAACAAAAGATGCTGCTTGTTCGTCATTACTGTGTAGGATGCTTCACGGTGGAATGCGCTGGATAAATATATCTTCACCACTCACAATTTAATATTTAATACAATGTTTGCATTTATGAATGCAGAAAATGTGTTCATTGAAGCAGGCAGCAGAACTATTGATTTTTCTGAGGTTTTATTAGGTTTCCAAATGGCTCACACTAACTGTAAGAATATACGACCCACTTACAGATTATTTCTAAGTTACTCGAATCCTGTTCTTTTGATCGCAAGCCACTCTTGTTACTCTTGGTGCTATGTGGAAGCTCAGATTGCACCAGTTCATTGGTATCTGGGCCTGTCCCACTTAGGCGACTCTTTAGGCGACTGCCCGGGGACTAGTTTTAATGGAACTCACCTACGACACCTGACGATAATCTACGACAGCACCTACGACAACACCTACGACAGCACCTACGACAGCAAAAATTGTCGCCACTGTCGGCAAAAATTTTCAACGTGTTGAAAATTTTGTGGCAGTCGCCTGTAGTCGCCCAAAAAATCACCTAAGAGGGACAGGCCCCTTACACTTATTAAAGAAACTGAAACAGCCATTTGCCACCCAGCTGCACCAGATTCCTCCTGGTAACCATTTCCCACTGGCCTGGCTGCAGATGTATTTCGAGGAGCTGCAGACAATAATCTGCAACTTACTACTCAGTACATGAACACCATTTTAGTAAATACCCAATAGTGCCAATAATTCACATCTGTGGCATCAACTTCAAAGACAAAGACATCAGTCTTAGTTTAGTTTAGTTTGGAGGCACAGCGTGGTAACAAGCCCTTCAGCCCGCTAAGCCCACGCCGACCAGCGATCGCCCATACATTAATTCTATCCTGCACACTAGGGGACAATTTACAGAAGCCAATTAACCTACAAACCTGCTCGTCTTTGGAGTGTGGGAGGTAACCAGAGCACCTGGAGAAAACGCATGTGGCCACAAGGAGAACGTACAAACTCCATACAAACAGCGCCCGTAGTCAGGATCGAACCCGGGTGTCTGGCGCTGTAATACAGCAACTCTACCGTTGCGCCACCGTGCCATTTTTTCAGAAATGTAATCAGTCAAATGTAAGTTGAAGAACACACAGTGCAGGAGTAACTCAGCCGGATCAGGCAGCATCTTTGGAGAACATGGATATGCAAGTTTCGGATCGGAACCCTTCTTCAGACTGCGGATGGGTCCCGACCCGAATTGTTGCCTATCTGTCCTCCAGAGATGCTGCCTGGCCCGCTGAGTTACTCCAGCACTCTGTGTTGCACACAAGATTTCAGCATCTGCAGTTCCTTGAGTTTCCAAATGTAAGTTGTACATCTGTTCAACAAAGAGCAAGAACTGTATTTAGAAAAACAACTCAAATAGTTCAGTAGATATTCTGAACAAGATATGTTCTTTCTTGGATAGAACAAAAGGAACAAATCAGCCAACTGTGGGAGTCTTCTATCCACTTCCTCACCTGATTTGAGGAAGGACATTCTTGCTATTGAGGGAGTGCAGCGTAGGTTTACAAGGTTAATTCCCGGGATCGCGGGACTGTCATATGCTGAGAGAATGGAGCAGCTGGGCTTGTACACTCTGGAGTTTAGAATGATGAGAGGGGATCTTATTTAGACATTTAAGATTATTAAGAGTTTGGACACACTAGAGGCAGGAAACATGTTCCTGATGTTGGGGGTGTCCAGAACCAGGGGCCACAGTTTAAGAATAAGGAGTAAGCCATTTAGAACAGAGACGAGGAAACACTTTTTCACACAGAGAGTTGTGAGTCTGTGGAATTCTCTGCCTCAGAGGGCGGTGGAGGCCGGTTCTCTGGATACTTTCAAGAGAGAGCTAGATAGGGTTCTTAAAGATAGTGGAGTCAGGGGATATGGGGAGAAGGCAGGAACGGGGTACAGCCATGATCACATTGAATGGCGGTGCTGGCTCGAAGGGCCAAATGGCCTACTCCTGCACCTACTGTCTTTCGTCTATTGTCTAATTTAAGATATGTATGGAAAAAGTAGTATTTAATGAGATTGGAAACCTTGACTGCTATTTCTATTGTACCACCACTACTTAAGAATGCTTAAGGAAATAAGAAAAAAAATGTACCACTTTTTCTAATGTTGGAATACTGCAAGATCCGTCGCTAATACTTCCTCCATCGCCATTCTCTTCTATAGCTTCCTCCTCCTCTTCCTCCTCTTCTTCCTCCCTTTGTTCCAATTCACTTGGAACACCTAGGAAGAAAGATGGTGAATTAGGTTGGGAAGGCAAAGAGCACACGAGACTAACAATGGTAGAACAAGAAGACAGTGAGACACGAGGAACTGCCCATGCTGGTTTACAAACAGCAACCTCACAGAGTGCTGGAGTAACTCAGCGGGTCAGGCAGCATCTCTGGAGAACACGGTTAGGCAACGTCTCAGGTTGGATCTATAGAAGGATCCCGACCCAAAACATTGCCTATCCGTGTTCTCCAGAGATGCTGCCTGACCCTCTGAGATAGTCCAGCACTCTGTGTCCTTTAATGGTAGAATAATATTGGGTTGGATACCAGAATATCAATGTTTCAAGTTTTATTAGCCTCATGGAGGATAATATGGAAAGCCAGTTCAAAAGTTATATGAATATGAAAACATGAAATCTTGCAAGTATTTACATAAGCATCTTCATCATCAAACGCTACCATTTAGAACCATTTTGCCCCGTAGATATGATAGTCAGGGATCAGGGGTTGTGGGGAGAAGGCAGGAGAATGGGATTCAGAGGGAGAGATAGATCAGCCATGATTGAATGGCGGAGTAGACTTGATGGGCCAAATGGCCTAATTCTGCTCCAATTACATATGACCTGATAATGGTATTTAAGAGGCTTTTAGAAAGGCACATGGACAAGCAGGGAATGGAGGGATACGGATCATGTGCAGGCAGATGAGATTAGTTTATCCTGGCATTGTTCACATGGATATTGTGGGCCGAAGGGCCTGTTCCTGTGCTGCAGTGTTCTGCGCTCTATGTTCACACTTTGCGGAAAAGCATCAGGAGGTTGTACCTTCAGACAAGCTGGCGTCATCGTTGATCTTGTCGTTGTGATCAGAGTTTCCAGGAGACTTGGCGGATTCGGCCTTGACTTCAGAGAACGCAAGGGAGCTCGTGCTCGACAGACCGGAGAAGTCGGCTGGGCCGCCGCGGGCAGGGGGCAACTCGATGCCCAGCTGCCGGTACTTCCGCCGCCGGTTTCCTATCCAGGTCTTTTGGGAAGAACAAGAGGTGGAAAAAAGTCACCTCTATAGGAGCACGGAAACCATTTTGTACGGTGAAAAGATTGCACAATGAGCAGAATTGCATTCACAACATCAAGGGAAGGGCAATTCCTTTGTTTAAGAAGGGCCACAGAAGGCTGTGGAGGCCAAGTCAATTAAGGCAGAGATAGATAGATTCTTGATTAGTACGGGGTTATGGAGAGAAGGCAGGAGAACGGGGTTAGGAGGGAGAGATAGATCAGCCAAGATTGTATGGCCGAGCAGTCTTGATGGGCCGAATGGCCTAATTCTGCTCCTGTCACTTATGACCATATGACCTTAAGGGCATCAGAGAGAAATCTGGAACTTATAGGCCAGTGATCCTTACACCAGTGGTAGGGATATTATTTGAGAACATTCTTAGGGACAGGATTTACACACATCTGGACAAATATATTAGAGAGGCGTAGATATGGTTGGTTGTCAGTCTTTTTTGAGGGTCATATAGTAGAGGGCATAGAATTAAGTTGAGAAGGGGCAAATTAAAGAGATTTGCAAATTTTTAAATTAAATCAAAAATCCACAAAGAGTGGTAGATGCCTGGAATGTGCAGCTGGGAGAGGCGATGGAAGCAGACACAATAATTCCCAAAAAGTCAATCTGCAAGTCGAACAGTAGTAAAGAAAGCAAACTCAATGCTAGCATTTATTTCAAGAGGGCTTGTGTACCAAAACAGGGATGTAATACTGAGGCTCTATAAGGCGCTGGTAAGGCCACATTTGGAATATTGTGAGCAATTTTGGGCACCATATCAGTGGAAGGATGTGTGGTTCTGCTGGAGGTTTACAAGAATGATCCCAGGAATGAGCAGGTTAACCTATGATGAGAGTTTGTCGGCACTGGGCCCGTACTCGCTGGAGTTTACAAGAATGAGGGGGGACTTCATTGAAACTTACAGAATAGTGAACGGCTTGGATAGAGTGGATGTGGAGAGGATGTTTCCACCAGTGGGAGAGTCTAGGACTAGAGGTCCTCAGAATTAAAAGACATTCTTTTAGGAAGGAGATGAGGAGACACTTCTTTAGTCAGAGGGTGGCGAATCTGTGGAATTCTTTGCCACAGAAAGCTGCAGAGGCCAAGTCAGTGGATATATTTAAGGCAGGGATAGATAGATTGTTGATTAGTACGGGTGCCAGGGGTTATGGGGAGAAGGCAGGAGAATGGGGTTAGGAGGGAGAGATAGATCAGCCATGATTAAATGGCAGAGTAGACGATGGGCTGAATGGCCTAATTCTCGTCCGATCACTTATGACCTTATAGCAACATTTAGCAGGCATTTAGACAGGCATAAAACCAGGCAGGGGATGGGGGAATATAGACCATGTGATGGATTGGGCTGAAATGGCATCATGATCGGCATAGAGACGATGGGCCAAAGGCTTGTTCCTGTCTTGTATTGTTCTATGATCCAAGAAGCTGCCTTCTTTTTCGGTGTACATTATATTTCAAGGTTATTCGGTTTGGAACAAACGTGTGCACTACTAATCTTCCTGCAGACATAGACAAAAACTGACAACATATTAAAAAAAAGGTGGAAATTGAAGGATTAGCATGTAAAATTAAGCACTGCGGATCCAACACAGGTTGCATCTAGCTAGAAGGCAGTCACACTGCTCAGTGCTCAGTTAATGTTGAAGACGCATTATATCACCCTTGAATTCTTCAGAGGATTTATCAGTTCAACTTAGTTTAGTTTATTTTATTTTAGCGGAAACAGGCCATTCGGCCCACCGAGTCCGCGGCCCGACCAGCGATCCCCGCACACTTCGAAATCTTCGATAGATTGAGGTTATACTTTCATGTTTCAAAAATGATTTAGCTGGAGCTGTCCATTTTATATGGAGGCACAAAGAACTGCAGATGCAGACTTACAAACAAGTGCTGGGAATAACATGTCTGAAGGGTCCCAACCCCAAACATCATCTATCTATGTTCTCCACAGATGCTGTCTGATCTGCTGAGTTTCTCCAGCACTCTGTGTTCCTTTTTTTGCCGGAATAACACAGTGGTTAAGGCAGCATCTCTAAAAGACATGGATGGGACTGAGTCTAAAGAAGGATCTTGACCCTAAACGTCACCTATCCATGTCCTTCAAAGATGCTGCCTGACCCCCTGAGTTTTTCCAGTGCTTCGTGGGGTTTTTTGTCCAATTTGTTTGCGTTTCCAAGCTTCGTGTTAAGCGCTTACGCAACACATGTTGAACATGTGCTCATCATGCTCAAGGATTCATGGGAGGTTGGTCTTGGAGGGAAGGATGCTCCTCAAACTGCAGAGCATCCTGGACAATACAGCTCACCCCCTCCATGACACACTGGTCAACCTGAGGAGCACCTTCAGCAACAGACTGGGTCCACCAAGATGCAGCACAGAACGCCACAGGAGATCCTGCACAACTCCTCCCCCTTCTCTCGTCGGGGTAGACTGACTCCCCTCACCACACCCTCACCCCCCTCCCAATCTTTGCACATTGGTGCCAGCACAATAACCGGCTTCCGTCTCCACACTAGTTATCTATGGGATCTTTGGTGTGGAGACGGAAGCCTGTTACGGTAAATGGGGGCCGAAAAATTACCCATGAATCTGCCCATGACCGTACTACGTCTTTTTCTCGTCGAGTGATCTATTCAAGTTCAAGTTCAAGTGAGTTTATTGTCATGTGTCCCCTGATAGGACAATTAAATTCTTGGCTTTTGCTTCAGCACATCAGAACATAGTAGGCATTGACTACAAAACAGATCAGTGTGTCCATATACCATTCTATAAATATATACACACATGAAGTCAATATACTGATAAAGTGCAAATAACAGTTAATTGGCTAATAAAGTTCAGTGTTTTGTCCGAGCCAGGTTTAATAGCCTGATGGCTGTGGGGAAGTAGCTATTCCTGAACCTGGTCGTTGCAGTCTTCAGGCTTCTGTACCTTCTACCTGAAGGTAGTAGGGAGATGAGTGTGTGGCCAGGATGGTTGTGGGTCCTTGATGATACTGCCAGCCTTTTTGAGGCAAGCGACTGTGATAGATCCCCTCGATGGAAGGGAGGTCAGAGCCGATGATGGACTGGGCAGTGTTTACTACTCGTCCTCTCCAGGGCGCTCAAGTTGCCGAACCAAGCCACGATGCAACTGGTCAGCATGCTCTCTACTGTGCACCTGTAGAAGTTAGAGAGAGTCCTCCTTGACAAACCGACTCTCCGTAATCTTCTCAGGAAGTAGAGGCGCTGATGTGCTTTCTTAATAATGGCATCAATGTTCTCGGACCAGGAAAGATCTTCAGAGATGTGCACGCCCAGGAATTAGAAGCTCTTGACCCTTTCAACCATCGACCCATTGATATAACGGGACTGTGGGTCCCCATCCTACTCCTTCCAAAGTCCACAATCAGTTCCTTGGTTTTGCTGGTGTTGAGGGCCAGGTTATTATGCGTGGCACCATAATGGACAGTTGCTCGATCTATAGGATCTTTGGTGAATAGTGCTCTCAGTAAGTGTAACTTTTACATAACAAAAGATCTCAGGTGTCAAACAGGCTCATTATTCAGCCAAAGGTTACACCAAATCAGGAAAGAATATACTGTATTAGACACCAAAAGTTTGATCAGATGTACAGGTTTTAAGGAGCAGCTTAAAGGAGGAAGGAAAAGGAAAAGCTTGATGTTTAGGGAGCTGATTTTAGAACCGTGGACCGTGTCAGGTCTCATAAGTGATGGGAGCAGAATTAGGCCATTCAGCCCATCATGTCTACTCCGCCATTCAATCATGGCTGATCTATCTCTCCCTCTCAACCCATTCTCCTGCCTTCTCCCCACGACCCCTGACAGCCAGCTGTACTAACCATGAATCTACCTATCTCTGCCTTAAAAATATCCATTGGCTTGGCCTCCACAGCCGTCTGTGGCAATGAATGTTTGGTTGCTAACGCTAGAGCCATTAAACACAGAGATGATCAAGCGATCTGGTTTGGGGAGCTGCAGATATCTCAAGATAACTGGAGAGCACAAACATACTGAGTGGCATGGCTGCAGAGAGATGTAAATATAAAGATGAACGCGTTAAAAAATCCAAGCTGTGTTTACTCATAAACCACCCAGATGGGTGAATGTAAGAAACAAAGGAACAATAGAAACTGCTGGAAATACACGACAGGTATGGCAGAATCTATGCAGAGAAACAGACTTCATGTTTCAGTTTCATGACTTTCCACTAGAACATTAACTCAGTTTCTCTTTCCACAGATGCTGCCTGGCCTACCGATTGTTTCCACTTTTTTAATTTCAAATTTTCAATGTTTATAGTACAGGTCCTCCCCAGATTACGACAGCGTTCTGTTTCTGAGAACTGTTTGTAACCGTAGTTTGTAAGCTGGAAACACGACAGCCCAGTCACTCACAGGCCAACTACAGGCAACGTGTAGTTTAAGCAGAGCATTTAATTCATCCATCCACAACTTGCTGTGAACCAAGTTCCCACGTCACAGCAGATGACCTGCAGCCCACAGGAGCCGGTGTACATCCCCAACAGTCACGTGTACACTCGCAATACACACTCATGTGTACAAACACTCATATGTACAAGTTTTAACTCTTTTCATAAGTGATAGGAGCAGAATTAGGGCATTCGGCCCATCAAGCCTACTCCACCATTCAATCGTGGCTGATCTATCTCTCCCTCTCAACCCCATTCTCCTGCCTTCTCTCCATAACCCCTGACACCTGTACTAATCAAGAATCTATCTATCTCTGACTTTAAAATACCCATTCACTTGGTCTCCACAGTCGTTTGTGGCAAAGAATGACACAGATTCACCACCCTCTGACGAAAGAGATTCCTCCTCATCTCTTTCCTAAAGGAACATCCTTTAATACTGACCTCTGGTCCTGGACTCTCCCACTAATGGAAACATCCTCTCCACATTCACTCTATCCGGGCCTTTCACAATTCGGCACGTTTCAATGAGGTCTTCCCTCATCCTTCTAAACTCCAGCGCGTACAGGTCCAGTGCCGTCAAACGCTTTTCACTATTTGATTTGCTTGTATTTATGCATAGTATTATCTGATCTGATTGTAAAGCTTTTCACTGTACCTCTGTACAGGTGACAATAAAAAACTTAAACCTATTGCCCTTCAAATAGGTTCAAGTTTATTATTGTCACGTCTCGAGGTACAGTGATAAGCTTTGTTTTGCCTGTTGTCCAATCATCTATCTATATTCAAAACTGTGTGTGTGTGTTTCTGCCTGTCTGTGCGTGTGTGTTTCTGCCTGTCTTGTGGGTGCCAGCCTTCCTTTGATTCGTTGCTACGCCAACACCACACGCAGAAACGCCGAGATTTTTTCCATTTCGGTGGAGATTTCACTTTTCATTCCAAGTATCCACTCCTGATTAAATTTCGTCGTGTTTATGTAGACATTTTTAATAAAATCCTTCTCCCCCCCCCACCAATCACTAATTTTGTCTCCTCCTGCTGGCCAGCCACCATAACGGCTCCTGCCGACCGGCTCTGCTCCAAAAACGACACCATTTTTTAAAATTTCGCTAGCGATTTTCGCACCGGGGTCTGAAGCATGTTCGGGGTCCAGACCCAACGGGTCTGCACTTGGTCTAGTATCATATAAATGCAATCAAACCAAACTCAAATGCAATGGGTAAAGTGAAGGCAAAGGTATAGAATGCAGAATATAGTTGTCAGCACCAGTTCCAGAGATAAAGCCCAGGGTTTGCAATAAGGTGGAGGTGAATCTGACAGTCCCCTAGTTTACGGAAGGACCACTAAGAAGCCTGAATACAGAGGGGAAGAAGCTGTTCCTGAGTCTGGTGGTGCGCACTTTCAAGCTTCTGTAATCTGCTGCCTTTACATTACAAACAAATCAAGTTACATACAAGTCTAGCGGACACAATCTTGCTCCCAGACATGACCTGACACACCAGTGAGTTTTTCCTCAAATATAATAAATATTATGGGAACATCATTGCCACTTGGACTGAAGGGACTTGAGACAGCTGCCTGTGTATCACTGAGGGAAAGTCTGAATTTTGGTCACAGTAGAATACAAACTAGGAGCAAGCAAGCAGATGCAGAGAGGGATCTGTGCTGAGCTAGGCAAACACGCTGATGGGCATGAGGAAGGAATCCGCAATGCTATTTAAAGCGAGAATGTTTAAATCATTCATTTTGGCAGGAGTGGGAGGGAAGGGAGAAATCCGAGTTTCTCGGGTGGGTTGGAAGGATGTGACGCAGTAGAGAAGCCTCATCTCTCACTGAAACCGGCTGAGTCACTGAAGTGTGCTGCAAAACCGTAGCAACCCTGAATCCCTCGCACACACACAAACATGAAGCCTTGTTGTAAAGACATCTGTGGTTAAATCATTCACCAGTACTTCAGATTTATAGATAAACAAAGGCCAATATTATAACATTTACCAAGACTTCAACCTTTTGAAAGCAAGCATTACTTAATTCAAAATATGTAGAGAGGAATTAAGGTGGCTAAGATCAAGCATATATCAGTTGGTATTTTACTGCGTATAGATTGAACAAGGTATTTCAAACTGCCTTACATACGTGTTTAGTATGCTTACAGTACAAACTCTTGCACACACAAACATGAAGCATTGTTGTAAAGGCAAGAGGGACCCGACGTGGGGGGGGGGGGGGGGGGGCGACAACAAAGAGGGGCCACAGTGAACACTTTGTCGCCGCCCGTGACGTGGCGACTCTATGCACACTTTGTGTGTGTTACGACAAAGAAAGAATTTCACTGTGGCATGTCACATGTGATAATAATCAATCAATCAATCTGTGTTTCGGTCAATCACCAGTTGAACTCTGATAATCAGGCATCAATCTACTCCCAATTCTGATGCTGTGGCATCATCTGTTAGTCCAGAATGTCAATGTGGGCCCAGAGTGCAAGTGGGTGTGTGGCAGAGCTGGGGGCCCAGGATGCATGGGGTGTGTGTGTGTGTGCCCTGAACTGAACAATACAAGGGGAGTGTGCGTTCGAACTAGAATCCAGAGTGCATGTGGTGGCATGTACCATATTGCCGATCCAGAATACAAGGAGAGTGTGTGTGCCAAATTGGTGGTTCTTGGTGTGGCTGGAGCCATTTACCAGGGGTCAGGAATGTGGGCTGCTCTGTGGCCAGAGCCAGGGTCGAGAGTGCAATATTGTTCCCTGTTAACTCGCCGTGTTCAATAAATACACGGTGAAAAAATTAATACACTACTGTGTCGTTTGGAAAAACAATGATATCAAATAGGTGTAAGAAAGAACTGCAGATGCTGGTTTAAATCGAAGGTAGACTCAAAATGCTGGAGTAACTCAGCGGGTGAGGCAGCATCTCTGGAGAGAAGGAATGGGCGACGTTTTGGGTTGAGACCCTTCTTCACTCAACCCGAAACGTCAACCATTCCTTCTCTCCAGAGATGCTGCCTCACCCGCTGAGTTACTCCAGCATTTTGTGTCTAGCTTCGATATAAAAATAAGGCTTGGCTATTAACACGTTATATCCAAGTAAAAAAAATCTGATGCGTCTCCACCACCAGATCCTAAAGGGCCTGTCCCACTGTACGAGGTAATTGAAGAATTCTCCCGAGTTTCTCCTGATTCGAACTCGGAGAATTACGGTACTCGGGGACTCTCGTGGACACTCTCCGCACTGTTTAAAAAACTTCACGAGCTTACCGCGTTTCACGAGTACCTGCCGTTAGCGTTACGAGCCGCTACGTGACATCCACGAGCTCTGACGTACCGCTACGTACATTACACGAGCTCGAATCTGGGGAAAACTCGGGAGAACTCTTGAATTACGTCGTACAGTGGGACAGGCCCTTAAGGATGCTGAAATATCAGAGTCTCACCGGGTTGTCTTTTGAGTATTTCCCTGTCCGTAAACAGCTTTGGAGCAGATCGGTTTCTGTACACTGTATTCAGTGATTTCAAAATGAAATCAACTCACAATAAGCTTGGAATTCTAAGCATGTCAACATGAAAAATGTAATATCAACAGTATGAGAAATATGAGGAGGAATGGAACAGGTACCACTCCCTGTGGGCACACCCCACCACTGAATAAAATCACGGTTAATCCGTCTCCATTTCCCCCCCAATCCTGATAATCCCAGATTCCCATAGTCCATACATCTCCCACTGCTGTGAACATTTCAAAGATTCAGCCACTACGAGAGAGGATTCCAAAGATCGATGGTCCTGAGAGAACAATTCCCTTTGATTTCAATCAGATTGACATGTCTCCTCTATCCACGCATTATATTCAGTTCTTATTTCGTGCATGCTGTCTTTCACGTGGCAACTTATTGAATTACTTTTTAAAATCCAAAAAGATCACCTCAACGAGTTCCTCTTTGCCCACTCTGCACAGAACTGCACTAAATTTGTCATTCACAATTTCCCTTTCATGTAGCCTCTGCGCCACAGTATTTTTTTTAATATCCTGCTACCATTTCCTTAATAAAAGCTTAGCTAGAAAGTGAGAGAAAGAGAAAGACGGCAGTGGAGGCTGACCTTAAATTGAAGTTGCGATATTAAACTGATATATTGGGGGGTTTTCTGTGGTCGAGAATCAGAACACAATTACTGCACAAGGAGTGCAAGGGACATGTTGGTCGGTGTGGGCAGGTTGGGCCTGTTTTCATGCTGTGTGACTCTAAGTGCTGGTAAATGGGATTTGCATAGATAGGTACTTGATGGGTCAGAATGGACATGGTGGGCCGAAGGTGGGTCTCCGTGCAGTGTGACTATCATTCCATCCCTTTGTGGAGGTCTGTCGGCCTCTGCAGATATCTGCAGACTCACAAGTAGATGACCCTATGGAGAGGACAGCCATACTCGTTTCGAGTGACCGCCAATGATGATGATGATGATGATGGAGGTTCGGGGGGTGCATACACGTTTCTGCTGGAAATGAGGAACAAGGTCTGGACAATGACAAACACGATCTGATTGAGATAGTAAACTTTGTGGACACAAAAATGCTGGAGAAACTCAGCGGGACAGGGCAGAATCTCTGGAGAGAAGGAATGGTTGACGTTTCGGGTCGAGACCCTTCTTCAGACAACCTTTTGTAGTGTAGGGATGAGACGGAGGGTGAAAACAATGACAAAATCTCTCATCATGTTGCATTCCTCTATCGAAACATCCTCTTCTGCTTCTCATCTTCCTCATTTAACATTCAGACAATTAGTTTGAGGACAGTGCAATCATAGCACATTTTAGACTTGAATTGGAATAGCGTTAAACTTGTTCCATTCAATAACGGCAGCACCACAAATACTCAGGGGGTAAGCATGCAAAGAATTTGCATCTCATTTTCAGATCAAATGTATTTATATCAGACCTTCCACCATCCCACTCACACACCCACTCACTCCGCACAGGCTAACATTTTGAACAGATATAGGTACATGACTTGGTTCTCATATCAAGATAAACCATCAGTGTGATTAAGATGCTGCCAGACATTGACTTTTGGGAGTCAAGAGTCAAGAATACATGACTATTTTTGGTGCAGATTACATGCTGGGTCAGGTTGATTTAAATAGTAGCTGACTGCTTTTCTCTATTTTAAGAAACACAAAAAAAGGTATACTTGCATTTGGCCTTCTGCAAGCCAAGATTGATTTCATCAACATTACTTAACCTTGCCCAAGATAAATCCCACTGATGGTAAGAATAATTGCAAACCCGCCAGAGTGACTTTCTTACCTTGACAATCTCACAGTCCACATTTGACTCCATTGCGACTGCTTCTATTTTCTCTCTGCATATTGACCCCAGGCTGGTCATACCCACATCCCAATATTTTTTCAGAACAGCCACATCACTCTCACTAAACTGTGTACGATCCTGCAGCTTAAATAAAAAGAGAAAACTTTGTGTGGGCAAAACAAAAATATAAATTATGCATTGAATTCCTGTTGTAAAATGTTTCCAAAAAATCAAACTATTCCAATCTATAGAGGCTCAGCCAGTATTTGTGCAGCCCACTACTGGCTTTCCTCGGCCACTTTTACACTGACTGTCTCAACTTGGTACTTATAGTGCCCTCCATAACGTTTGGGGAAAAAGACCCAACTTTTAATTTATTTGCCTCTGTACTTCACAATTTGAGATTTGCAATAGAACAAAATCACATTTGGTTGAAGTGCATTGGCAGATTTTAATAAAGACCATTTTTATACATTTTGGTTACACCATGTAGAAATTACAGCTGTGTTTATACATAGACCCCCCATTTCAGGGCACCATAATGTTTGGGACACAGCAATGTAATGTAAATGAAAGTAGTCATGTTTAGTATTTTTTTGCATATCCTTTGTATCCTTTGCATGCAGTGACTGCTTGAAGTCTGCGATTCATGGACATCACCAGTTGCTGGGTGTCTTCTCTGGCGATGCTCTGCCAGACCTGTATTGCAGCCATCTTTAGCTTAAGCTTGTTTTGGAGGCTAGTCCCCTTCAGTTTTCTCTTCAGCATATAAAAGGCATGCTCAATTAGCTCAGCGGGTGATTGACTTGGCCACTCAAGAATTGACCATTTTTTAGCTTTGAAAAACTCCTTTGTTGCTTTAGCAGTATGTTTGGGATTATTGTCTTGCTGTAGAATGAACTGCCTGCCAATGAGTTTTGAAGGTACACAAAAATGCTGGACAAACTCAGCGGGTGCAGCAGCATCTATGGAGCGAAGGAGATAGGCAATGTTTTGGGCCGAAACCCTTCTTCAGACTTTGAAGCATTTGTTTGAACTTGAGCAGATAGGATGTGACTATACACTTCAGAATTCATTATTCTACTACCATCAGCAGTTGCATCATCAATGAAGATAAGTGAGCCAGTACCTTCAGCAGCCATACATGCCCAGGCCATAACACCCCCACCACCGTGTTTCACAGATGAGGTAGTATGCTTTGGATCTTGGACAGTTCCTTCTCTCCTCCATACTTTGCTCTTGCCATCACTCTGATATAAGTTAATCTTCGTCTCATCTGTCCACAAGACCTTTTTCCAGAACTGTGGTTGCTCTTTTAAGTACTTCTTGGCAAACTGTAACCTGGCCATCCTATTTTTGTGACTAACCAGTGGTTTGCATCTTGCAGTGTAGCCTCTGTATTTCTGTTCATGAAGTCTTCTGCAGACAGTGGTCATTGACAAATCCACAGCTGACTCCTGAAGAGTGTTTCTGGTCTGTCAGATAGGTGTTTGGGTATTTTTCTTTATTATAGAGAGAATTCCTCTGTCATCAGCTGTGGAGGTCTTCCTTGGCCTGCCAGTCCCTTTGCAATTAGTAAGCTCACCAGTGCTCTCTTTCTTCTTAATGATGTTCCAAACAGTTGATTTTGGTAAGCCTGAGGTTTGGCTGATGTCTCTAACAGTTTTATTCTTGTTTCTCAGTCTCATAATGGCTTCTTTGACACAAATTTGATCCTCATGTTGATAAACAGCAATAAAAGTTTCCAAAAGTGATGGAAAGGCTGGAGGAAAGACTAGGTGCTGAGAGCTCTTTTATACCTGCATTAAGGAGGCATTTAAACACACCTGAGCAACTACAAACATTGTGGTGCCCTGAAATGAGGGGACTATGTATAAACACAGCTGTAATTTCTACATGGTGAGACCAAAATGTATAAAAATACCCTTTAATAAAATCTGACTATGTGCACTTTAACCACATGTGATTTTTTTCTATTACAAATCTCAAATTGTGGAGTACAGAGGCAAATAAATAAATGACGGGTCTTTGTCCCAAGCATTATGGAGGGCACTGTGGTTTAGTTTTGAGTTGAAATTATTACTGTCACGTGTTCCAAGGTACAGTGAAAAGCTTTTTGTTGTGTGTTATCCAGTCAAAGAAAAGACTGCATGGTTACAATTAAGTCATCGACAGTGTACAGATTATGGATAATAGGTACGACATTTAGTGCAAGATGAAATCCGATTAAAGATCGTTCAAAGATCTCCAATGAGGTCGATGGGAGGTCAGGACCGCTCTGTAGCTGGCGAGAGGACCGTTCAGTTGCCTGATAACAGCCGGGAAGAAAATGTCCCTGCAACTGGAGGCAAGTGCTTTCAAATCTCTGTACGTCTTGCCTGATGGGAGAGAGTAGAAGAGGGAGTGACCGGGGTGAGACTGGCCCTTGATTATGCTGCTGGCTTTTCACTACCTCTCACATGCTACCCCATAACATTTAGTTTTGTTTATTGTCACGTGTACAATGTACAATGAAAAGATTTGTTGCGTGCGAACCAGTCAGCGGAAAGACTACACGTGATTACACGTCTAAGGTTGATTTGTGCATAGGTATTTTAAATTGCTCGACGCAGGGACTTATCATAGCTCAGAATGTTATCAAACTGTGAGAAAACAATTAAAATATTTTTATACTCTCAAGGGATTTTAAATTTCCATTGAGAAAAGTCACGCACCTTGAAGCTTGTCTAGTTACCATTCAAACTATCAATACAATGTTTTTTTACTATTGTAAAATATCAGCTAGTTTTGAGCTTATAACATGAGGAATGCACATTTAAATTTGGTTTCTGGAGTTAAATGTTCTACCTGTATCCTGCATGCCTATCCATGTTCTCCAGAGATGCTGCCTGACCCGCTGAGATACTCCAGCACACTGTAGCTTCAAAATAAAAGTGCGTTTGGTTATTAATAATGCTGGGGTTATGTCCGCTATGTCCTCTTGCATTGAGACTGTGACCACTTGTTCTAGACACCCAAGCTAGGAGACACATCATCCTTATATCAATCCTGTCAAACTTCCTCCATCATACGTTCATCTTTACTTCAGTAGGGAGATCAAATCTGTGCGCAATTTTCCAGATGTGGTCTCACCAGACGTAAAATCTTTCTCTCTCTAGCCTTGTACTCGAATCTTTGTGCAATAAAAGCCAGCGCACGGCACATTATCCTAAAAGGTATAAAGTCGTAGAGAATCATGAGGTCATACAGCACAGAAGCAGGTCTACCTGCCCAACTTGCCCATGCCGACCAAGATGCCCACCTACACTAGTCCCACCTGCTCACATTTTGCCAATACCCCTCTAAAACTTTCCTGTGCACATACATCTGTTTAAATGTTGTTAAGGCCCATTCTTAGTCACGTGTGTGACCAAAAATGGGGGGGGGGGGGGGGGGGGAAACATATTTTCTAATTCTGAAAGCATTACAGGTATATTGTTTTGTACTGTATGTATGATTCATATTTTCTTTTTCGAAGTTTATCGAATATTTATTTTATGCTGACTGTGTTTGTTTAGGGTCAGAGGTCAAACATGACTGGTCACGCGTGTGACTTCACACGGAAGCAATTTTTTTCATAACTCAGTTTTATCTTACAAACTCTTGCGAATTTAAAAAAAGCTAGAATGTTCATATCTTTGGCAGACATGCATTATAGTTCTGTTGGTGGGAAAATAGCAATGAATAAGATTAATCTCTTGCAAGAATTTTTCAATGTATTACTTTATGTGATGCCGTCTGGTCACGTGTGTGACTCTTCGGTTCACTTTCCAAAGAATATGCCCTTAAAGTACCTGCCGAAACGACCTCCTCTGGCAACTCGTTCCATATATCCAGCAGCACCCGCTTTGTGAAAAAGTTACCCCTCAGGTCCCTGTGAAATTTTTCTCCTCTCACATTAAACCTATGTCTTCTGGTTCTTGATTCTTGTACTCTGGGTAAAAGGCTGAGCATTTATCCTATTGGGTGCAATTGCGGGTTATCTTTCAGTGATTTGTGTACAAGATCTCTTCAAATACCAACACCTTTCAATCTCGCAACATTTAAAAAACGATTAAATTTTCTACTTTTTCTATTATAGTAAATGAGCTCATCTTTTTCCACATTTTATTCCATACGAGTCCTGGCCCTTTCATTCTGTGTCTCTTTGCAGCCTCATCACAGCACACATTGTCACCTAATCTGTGTAAGAAAGAACTGCAGATGCTGGAATAAACCGAAGGTAGACACAAAATGCTGGAGTAACTCAGCGGGACAGGCAGCATCTCTGGAGAGAAGGAATGGGCCACGTTTCGGGTCGAGAACGTCTGAGGAAGGGTCTCGACCCGAAACGTGGCCCATTCCTTCTCTCCAGAGATGCTGCCTCACCCGCTGAGTTACTCCAGCTTTTTGTCACCTAATCTCGTATCATCAGCAGACCTGGTGGGGTCAAGGAAAGAGCGTTCACGTCGCGGCCCTGTTTCCACCAATCTTTTCACCACCACGCACAAGAAGCACAAGAAGCGACAAGACAGACACCATTGTATGCAGATGCCGAGAAGTGTGTTCAGCTCTGGCTGAACAACTTCTAATCTTGTGTGTGGACTCGATAAGAAGAAGCAGACCTGGATATGTTACACTCACACCCTTATCCAAATCATTAACGTACAAAGGAAACAACTTGGTCCTAAACCTTGCAGAGTGACACCAGTCACACTTTTCCAATCTGAATATTGCCTTTGTCCTGCACTCCATTTATTGCCTGTTAACTAATCTTCAATCATTTTTTCCCTGCAGCATGAATACCACTAACAAACCTAACCCAGCCCCTTCACATTGATGCAGTGATCAAGGAAGCGCTCGGCAGATTTACTTTTGCAGGTGTCTGAGAAGATTTGCCAGGTCCAGGAGGATTTCCCTCAAGTACTCTGGTGGGTGCATCTTAGCCCTGATCTGGCAACGGCTCTGCCCTTGACTGCCTGAACCCACAAAGAGTGGTGAGCAGAGTGCAGTCCACCACCTGCCCCTCACATCCTTCCATAGTCCTTCTTTATGGACACAAGTTCCTTCCTGCATAGTACAGCTTTATAGTGTGTGACTTCAGGATGGTGGGAAGTATAATCAAGAATGCCTGCCACCCTGGCCATTCTCTTTACTTTCTTGGAGAAGATTTGGGATGTTCAAAGTCGGACATTCACACTCCCATCCAGCAAACCACCTTTTCCAGTCTCTCCCTTCAGGGAGGTGCCTTAGGTCACTTGCTACAAAATCCACCCGTTTTAAAAACAGTTTCTTCCCCTCAGCAATAAGAACAGTTAATTCCCTCCAATAACTTTTTGACTTTGATGTATACAGTGTCTTGTCTATGGTTTTTGCCTGTTCTTTTGCACTATGTATTGTTGGTGAGATTTGTGATTTGTGATGTGCTTTATTATTATTGTTGTTAGTGTTAATGTGCTAAAGCAGTGTACCATCATGTACCAAACCCAATTACCACCAACCCTGGTCGTGTGGCAAATAAAGTTTCTATTCTATTCTATTCTATTCTTCTTCCTCATTGTTCTCAGAGTTCTGAACCAATCACTTATTTTACACCCTAGCGGTATGAACATTGACTTCTCTAATTTCAGATAGCCCTTGCTTTCTCCCTCCTTCCCCTTCCCCTCCCCAGTTCTCCCACAGTCCTACATTCTCTGCCTACTTCCTTTCTTTTTCCCATCCCCCCCCTCCCCCGACCCAAAACCTTGCCTATTCCTTCTCTCTATAGATGCTGCCTCACCCGCTGAGTTTCTCCAGCCTTTTTTGTCTACTGAATAGATGTTGCTTCATACTCTAATCTCTACCTCATTCAGTTATTCAAGAATCGAGAGAGTTGCATTGCCACATGCACCGGGACGCAACAATGGAATTCTTACTTGCTGCAGCTTTTCAGGGACATTAAGGCAACAACACAGCAAATATACAAAACAAATATACTAAATGCAATAATACAATGAATTATACTGGGTAACCAGACTATTATAGTGCAAGCTGAAGCATGTGTTCAGCCTTCTCCAAAGTCCATAGTAATTTGGTACTGGGGTAAGGTTGTGATCAAAGTTGTGCAGTGCAGTTCAAGAACATAATGGTAGATTAAAACAAGTACCAAGAGAAGGGAACGTATCACCCCACTATTATACTCCCTTCATTGGCTCTGTGGGAGATCCAGGATAGACTATAAAGTCCTCCTTCTAAATGGCTTAGGAGCAGCGTATTTTACAGACTCCTTCCTTCCCTATGCCCCTACTCGAGCGATCAGGTCTTCTGACGGCGGCCTGTTAGCCTCTCAAAGCCGCAGCAATAAGGGGTCAACATCTCCGATGACCTCTCTTGGACCCACAATACCTCAACTCTGATCAAGAAGGCTCACCAGCGTCTCTTCTTCCTGAGGAGACTAAAGAAGGTCCATCTGTCTCCTCAGATTCTGGTGAACTTCTACCGCTGCACCATCGAGAGCATCCTTATCAACTGTATCGCAGTATGGTATGGCAACTGCTCTGTCTCCGACCAGAAAGCATTGCAGAGGGTGGTGAAAATTGCCCAAAGCATCACCGGTTCCTCACTCCCCTCCATTGAGTGTCCAAAGCAAGCGTTGTCTGCGAAGGGCGCTCAGCATCGCCAAGGACTGCTCTCACCCCAACCACAAACTGTTTACCTTCCTACCATCCGGGAGGTGCTACAGATCTCTCCGTTGCCGGACCAGCAGGTCCAGGAACAGCTTCTACCCTGCGGCTGTTACACTACTCAACACTGTACCTCGGTGACTGCCAATCACCTCCCCCCCCCCGCACACTCCTCCCACCAGGGAAAAAAAAATACTTTGACTGTATGCACGTAAATAGATTTATTTATTGCTCATATTTATGTCGCTCTTCTAGGGAGATGCTAACTGCATTTCGTTGTCTCTGTACTGTACACTGCACAATGACAATAAAGTTGAATCTGAATCTGAATCTGAATCTGATATTGGTGAAGCAGCCTTTTTCAATAATGCCCCCAAGCTGTGGAATACCCGAGCCAGGGCTACGAGAGACACCCACTGTTGACACTTTAAAGCTAAAAACTTATCTTTTTAATCAAGCTTTTTACTCTGTATTTGACCTCAGTGTTTTTGTTTTTTGTCCTTTTACATTCTCAATTTTATTTTTAAAATATTTATACAAATCTGTGCTTTTTATGCTAATAACTGCGTATGTCCTCACTGTTTTAAATTGTACTTTTGTTTAGACATGTTTTTGTGGAAAGCGCTTTGGGTTGCATTCAATTGTATGAAAAGTGCTATAGAAATATGTGTTATTATTATTATTATTATTATTATTAAAATAAGCTGTTCTTAAAACTGGAGGTAACAGCTCGCAGGCTGGTAGCTAAAAGGTGTGAGGGGCCAAGATTAAAGGAGATGTGCAGGGCAAGTTTTTGTTTTGTGCTGCCGGAGGTGGTGGTTGAAGTAGATATGTTAGCAGCATTTAAAACATTTTTGGAAATGGAGGGGTGAGGGTTTGGAGCAGGTAGATAAGTGATGGTTTGCACAAAGTGCCACAAGTGCCGGACTAACTCAGCAGGTCAGGCAGCATCTCTGGAGAAAATAAATGGGTGATGTTTCTGCTTGGAACCCTTCTTCAGCCTGAAGACAGATAAGTGATGGCATCGTGTTCGGTACACAGACATTGTGGGGCAGAGGGCCTGTGCCTATGCTGTACTGTTCTATGTTCTATCAAGTAAGCAACGGTGTTTAGATATACTTTAAGGTTTATTGTTTTTAAAGTCAAAGGAAGGGGAATTCCTGGCTGAAGGCTCAGTGCAGCACTCACCCGTCCCGTAACTAACACCAGGAGACAAAATATTTAAGAATTGGGCCAATAATTGATCCAGGCTGCCAAGAATATCAAACGCACTGTTTGCAATTGTGAGGCAGGTCATAACAACAGGAAGAAGCTTGTTTAAATCTGTCACGTGGCAGCATACGCTCAGGCAAAATTCACTCTAGTTTAGTTTAGTTTGGAAACAGGCCCTTTCGGCCCATCGGGTCCACACCGACCAGCGATCCCCACACATTAACACTATCCTACACCCACTAGGAACATTGTTTTTTTTACATTTACCAAGCCAATTAACCTACAAACCTGTACGTCTTTGGAGTGGGGGAGGAAACCGAAGATCTCGGTGAAAACCCACGCGGGTCACTGGGAGAACGTACAAACTCCGTACAGACAGCACCCGTGGTCAGGATCGAACCCGGGTCTCTGGCGCTGCATTCACTGTAAGGCAGCAACTCTACCGCTGCGTCACCGTGCCACCCTTTATAAATATCCATGGTACAGCAGCTAAGATTACAACTTTCAATGACCTTGTTTAAGGGACATCAGATCCAGCAAGAGACATAACCTCCACAAGCAAAGTAACTTGAGCTTGAATGATACAAACTAAAAATTACTTCCACTCATCCGAGAGCTTAAGACAAGGAGAATTTTGTTGATACAACTTTTTTTATCCACTTCCCTCTTTCATTGATAATAGATCACATTGATTGTGACATAAGTAATCTATTCCAAGAGAGACGTCTACTAAAAGAAGCACAGCCAAGTATCATTGACTTTATATCCTGATTTGTAAAGATAACACACCAACAGATCATGTGGTTGTGAGTCACCTACAATGGAAATCCATGGTCTTGCTCCCCACAGCAAGAAAATTCCATGAACATTACACAAACAAAGACCAACTGACTGTCAAATTAACTTTAACTCAATGTCTGCAGTATGCTATTTGCACTTTTCTATATTGCACCTTTTATTAATGAATATTTTATATAATGTATATGTCCATTGTCTATTTTTATTGGTATATTGTCTGTCTGTGTTATAAATATTACTTGCACATTGGAGTATGGGGAAACGCAATTTCAATCCTCTGTGTAACTACTTGTTGCATTATTTGAATTGACAATAAAGTTTACTATTACTATTACTATTACAGAGTCTCCCTCATGAATGAATCTCAAAACTGAATGTTATAGGACATAACCGGAAAACCATTTCAGGTTTCTGTCTTCTGCTGTGGTCAGTACTTCCTGCAATCAGTCTCAGTACACCTTATGGTCATTTTTACACATTTAGACATGGCTGATCATCCCCAATCAGTACCCCGTCCCTGCCTTCTCCCCATATCCCCTGACCGCTATCTTTAAGAGCCCTAACTAGCTCTCTCTTGAAAGTATCCACCGCCCTCTGAGGCAGAGAATTCCACAGACTCACAACTCTCTGTGAGAAAAATGTCTTCTTCTAGCCTCATGATTAAAGTGTGGTAATTCTCAGGTTACGCATGCTCTTTTCGATGTGTCTTCCTTTCACTAACCTTTTCCAGGTTACTCTCAAATAGAATGAACTGATTTCAAAGACAGTTACAGCATCCATTTTATAGCCTTTATAGCCTCTGTAAATGCTACTGACAACATAAAACTGTAAATCTCAGCTATGTCGAGATTGAGAACCTCGTCACCGGGTGCCAAGAAAACAACCTTTCCCTCAATGTCAGCAAGACAAAGAGGATTGTGATCGACTTCAGGAAGTGGAGCAGTACACTTACATTGATAGCGCCAAAGCAGAGATAGTTGAAAGCTTCAAGTTCTTAGGTGTAAATATCACCAGCAACTTGTCCTAGACTAGCCATATCGAAGCAACGTCCATGAAAGCACACCAACGCCTCTATTTCCTGAGAAGGCTTAGGAACTTTGGCATGTCCCCAATAACTCTCACCAACTTCTACAGATGCGCCATAGAAACCGGAGCACCCAGAGGAAATCCATGCGGTCACAGGGAGAACGTGCAGACTCCACAAGGACGGAAACCGAGGTCAGGATCAAACCCGGTCTCTGTGCAGTGAGGCAGCAGCTCTACCAGCTACACCACTCTGTTGCCCGCAAAGCCTAATAATTTGTTTATGCCGAACAAAAACAGACCATCATCAATACCCTCAACATCATGGGTACGTAGAAGCAAGATTCCATATTCAGAACACAAACCAGTATGTATTTGGCTATTCAGATATATTTGTTTGCAACAGTTCTGCCTTTATCCGGAACCAGACTAAGTGGGGGTCCCAGTCACACGGGAGGCCTGGTCCCCCCCAACGCAACCCATTCCCAAATGCAATATTCCACCACTCACCTGTTCCCCCAACGCAACCCGTTCCCCGCGAAGGGGTGTGGGAGAGTGGTGTGGGGGAGGGGGTTGGTGGAGGGGGGGTGCGGGGGTGTGTGTGGGGGAGGGGGTGTGGGGGAGGGGGTGTGGGGGAGGGGATTGGAGGGGGTGGGAGATGGGGGAGGGGGGTGTGGGGGAGGGGGAACCTTCAAAACCTTCATAACTTTTGTATTATTTCACCGATCGGAACAAAACTTATTTGACTTGCAGCAGAGGAGCACCCCCTTCTCCGAAGAAACGTCAACGTTACCCGTCTAGATTTAAATTACACTTTAGAAAAATTACATTTAATTATACGAAGATGAAAGTTGGAAATACAGATAAATGGAAAATCATAATGGTAGGAAGAAACTGCAGCTGCTGGTTTAAACCGAAGATAGACACAAAAAGCTGGAGTAACTCAGCGGGACAGGCAGCGTCGCTGGAGAGAAGGAATGAGTGATGTTTCGGGTCGAGACCCTTCTTCAGGCCCCATAGCAGAAGCGTCCACGTCGCGGGGCTGGAAACTGGAAATATCATGAGCTAATTCTGCTACCACCATCATCTATTGCGACAAGTGATGGCTTCCACTGATTGTCGCCGGAAGCTTGCGTCCTTTTCAGGACGGACGATGACAGCGAGGTCAACATTTGTAGCAAGATGGACACGAAAGAAGAAGACTTGATCATAATATCATAATAGTAAATGTGCGTGGGGCAAGACTAAATTTGTCAGGGCACCAGCAACGCTATAAGTTTTTATTTAGTTTTAGTTTTAGAGATACAGCGCGGAAACAGGTCCTTCGGCCCACCGGGTCCGTGCCGACCATCGATCCCCGCATATTAACACTATCCTACACCCACTAGGGACAGTTTTTACATTAATACCAAGCCAATTAACCTACAAGCTTGTACTTCTTTGGTGTGTGGGAGGAAACCAAAGATCTCGGAGAAAACAAACGCAGGTCACGGGGAGAACGTACAAACTCCATACAGACAGCTCCCGTATTAAGGATTGAACCCAGGTCTCCGGTGCCGCATTCGCTGTAAGGCAGCGACTCTACCGCTGCGCTATCGTGATCGCCCGATTAAAGATATTTTGATACCAATGCAGGCAATTTATAGAAGTCAATTAACTTACAAACCCACACCTTTTTGGAAACCGGAGCACTCAGAGGAAATCCACGTGGTCACAGGGAGAACGTGCAAACTCCACGGACAGCACCCAAAGTCAGGATTGAAGCTGGGTCTCTGGCACTGAGGCAGCAACTCTGCCAGCTGCAACACTCTACCACCCTTTTTGATTAAAAACTCTCCAAGTGTAACACAACAGACCACATGCGTACATGAAAAGTAAACTTGCTGGAAATATCTGTTGAGAGATAAATAATCCACGGATGCTGTCTGATCCACTGTGTTTTTATTTTAGCTTCCCAACATTATGATTTACATTTCCAGACCATAATTTTAATTTACTGAGACACAAGGAAATCTAGGCACTGCGTACTGGTTTCTTTCGAGCCTGAAGGTTACAGATCATAATCCAATGCACAATCCAGAAGATTATGATAGACTGGTCTGTGGAGGGAGTGAGCTGAAAAAAAGCTCCAGAGCTGAGAGTAGAAAGGGTTCTCTGCATCAAGTCCAGGATTCCAAATGCAACGTCACCTGTCCATTACCAGGTTTAAGTATAACTGGGACTTCAACAACAAGATGTGACAGCAACCGATGAGAAGGAGGGAAGGGATGGTGAGGGATTTAGAGGTGAAGGTTTTTGAGTTCATGCAGAAATTCAAGGTTAAAGCAAAATACCAAGTTGTAAATCATGAAGGGTCAGAATTTAATGAAAATACACAAGGTCAGGCCCTGGGGAACTATCCATCTTTACGTGCCTCAACACTGCCAGCACAACCTCTTTAATGTTCATATATTTCAGGACATTTCTCCTCCTTGAATTTCCTAGCTTCTGTGACTTTTTCCCATGGTAAATACTGAGGAAGATATGCATTGAAGACCTTGTTCAATTCATATGAAGAAATACTGGATAGACTCGGCTTGTACTCGCTAGAATTTAGAAGATTGAGGGGGAATCTTATAGAAACTTACAAAATTCTTAAGGGGTTGGACAGGCTAGATGCAGGAAGATTGTTCCCGATGTTGGGGAAGTCCAGGACAAGGGGTCACAGTTTAAGGATAAAGGGGAAGTATTTTAGGACTGAGATGAGAAAAACATTTTTCACACAGAGAGTGGTGAATCTCTGGAATTCTCTGCCACAGAAGATAGTTGAGGCCAGTTCATTGGCTATATTTAAGAGGGAGTTAGATGTGCCCCTTGTGGCTAAAGGGATCAGGGGGTATGGAGAGAAGGCAGGTACAGGATACTGAGTTGGATGATCAGCCATGATCATATTGAATGGCAGGCTCGAAGGGCCGAATGGCCTACTCCTGCACCTATTTTCTATGTTTCTATGTTTCTACGTTTCATCTCCTGTGGCTCCACACAAAGATGACCACCTTTTCACTGAATCTGGTTATTACAAATCAGGTGCAAAGTACATCCAACACAGGAAAGCTGGGGAAGTACTCTGGAGCGGGAAAGAACGTTAATGTTTCAGGTTGACAGCTTTTCATCAGGTGAAAGGAGGCATATTTCTGACATTTCTCATTTTAATCACAATTCTGTACACTGACATCTCCTTCACACAATGGCCACAAGATGGAGCTTGGCTACCAAGTTTTAAATGGTGTATCTGACAACTAGGGTTGCCAATTGGGCTAAATTGGTTTGTCCCGTACGGGACAGCCGACACCACCACCTCTCCTTCTCATGGCCGATCATCGGTTCATGAGTTGGATGGGGTGCCTGACTTTGCGTGCAGCAGAACACAAAGCCCAGCCGGCGGGCCAGCTGAGGAGTTTTGGCCCGGACCGCGCGACGTCACGTGCAAAGTCCGGTGCCCGGGCCAAAACTCCTCAGCTGGCCCGCCGGCTGGGCTTTGTGTGCAGTCCAGCACCCAGGCCAACTCGTCATTCATCCAGCCACGGCCGAGTCGGTCAACAAATTGCGGTTGGGAATTTGTCCCTTAATTTGACCTTTTGTCCCGTATTTGGGAGTGAGAAAGTTGGCAACCCTACTGAGAATTCATTCTTAAAAATGTTGTAGGCCTCTACTTGATGAGAGTACAGGCTTGTTTCAGCTCCTATATTCCCAAAACCTAGCACTCGTTCAAGTTTAAAATCAATCGGATATAAAGATTTAAGGAGCCTTCATATTCCAGCTGCCCTTTTCCTGCCATTAGTAGTTAACCTAGGTTCAAGGTCCAGGCACTTGGACACTGAGGAATTTTCATAAGAATTATTTGCTGAGCTTGTGTAATGGCATGTAAGTACAATGTGGCTATTGTAGTCCAAATATTCTTGACATAAATGTTGAGCTAAACCGACCAACATGTCCCATCTACACTAGTGCCCATACCGACCAACATGTCCCATCCACACTAGTGCCCCACCGACCAACGTCCCATCTACACTAGTGCCCACACCGACCAACATGTCCCATCTACACTAGTGCCCACCGACCAACATGTCCCATCTACACTAGTGCCCACCGACCAACATGTCCCATCCACACTAGCGCCCACACCGATCAACATGTCCCATTACACTAGAGCCCACACCGACCAACATGTCCCATCTAGTGCCCACACCGACCAACATGTCCCATCTACACTAACGCCCACACCGACCAACATGTCCCATCTAGTGCCCACACCGACCAACATGTCCCATCTACACTAACGCCCACACCGACCAACATGTCCCATCTACACCGACCAACATGTCCCATCTACACTAGCGCCCACACCGACCAACATGTCCCATTACACTAGTGCCCACACCGACCAACATGTCCCATCTAGTGCCCACACCGACCAACATGTCCCATCTACACTAACGCCCACACCGACCAACATGTCCCATCTAGTGCCCACACCGACCAACATGTCCCATCTACACTAACGCCCACACCGACCAACATGTCCCATCTACACCGACCAACATGTCCCATCTACACTAGTGCCCCACCGACCAACATGTTCCACTGTTCTTCTGATTGATTTTACTGATTGTATGCCTCCTTGTCACCTTCCCCTCGGCTAACAATAAACCATTCTACATTTCCTTATCACCGTCTACTTTGATCTGCCGTTTTCACACCTTACATTTCCATATCTCTCCCCTGACTGTCAATCTGAGGATTCCTTTTCTCCAGGGATGCTGTCTGACCGGCTGAGTTACTCCAGCTTTTTATGTCTATCTCCCATCTACACTAGATATGCCAATTCATTTAATTATTCTCTTTTGCTTTTACATATTTTAATTATATATATATTTATTTGTGTACAGGTTGCCACTGAATATACTTAACTATCCATCAAACAATGCATCAAGGAGCTGGACTACAATGGGAAGGATTTTATCCATGCTTTTCACAGCTGATAGTCAATGGGTTCACAAATATGCAGAAAGATAAAGGTATTAGAAATAGCTCGAACTGTTTTTGAATATTATCCATAAAATGCCTTTTACACATATGAAAATATCAAACTGTTTATAGAAACATATAAGATTATAAAAGGACCGGACAAGCTAGATGCAGGAAAAATGTTCCCAATGTTGGGCGAGTCCAGAACCAGGGGCCACAGTCTTAAAATAAAGGGGAGGTCATTTAAGACTGAGGTGAGAAAAAACGTTTTCACCCAGAGAGTTGTGAATTTGTGGCATTCCCTGCCACAGAGGGCAGTAGAGGCCAAATCACTGGATGGATTTAAGAGAGAGTTAGATAGAGCTCTAGGGGCTGGTGGAATCAAGGGATATGGGGAGAAGGCAGGCACGGGTTATTGATTGGGGATGATCAGCCATGATCACAATGAATGGCGGTGCTGGCTCGAAGGGCTGAATGGACTCATCCTGCACCTATTTTTTATGTTTCTATGTTTCTATGTTTATCTCTGCCCACAACTGTGCGTTGGTCTAGTTACCCATAAAATGCCTTTTACACCTATGCAAATATCAAACTGTTTTCCTAACTTTATCTTCTTGACTCAATGGTTGCCAGTCGATTGATTACTTCCTAACCCATAAAACAAACCATTCCAATACAACAACATCGTGTCAAGGTGAGAAGATTATTCCGCCTGTTCCCACTATTATTCAAATCCAAATTACACCCGAACTTCATTAATTGTAGCTCTGCATTGCTTGATGTAAAACAAAGTTTAAATTTGACGGGATTTCAAATAGAGGATGTGAGGCCTCGCTGAAGAACATGGAGTATGGGACAGGCAAATCCAGATCATTGCCTTCAGTGTGAGGCAGAGGATACACATGGAACGTAGCAAGAATGTAAAGTTAATCAACAAAAGGAAAAAAGGAATGAAATAATTTGTTAATCAAAGCAAGATTGAGACAGATGCACTTGGACTGAATAAAGCACGGCTGGGAGAATTGGTAGAGTTTCAATAACTCATGTGGGATCTTCTTTAGTTTAGTTTAGAGATACAGTGTGGAAACAGGCCATTCGGCCCACCGTGTCCATGCCGACCAACGATCCCTGCACACTAACACTATCCTACACGCTAGGGACAATTTACAATTATACCAAGCCAATTTGCCTACAAACCTGCACGTCTTTGGAGTGTGGGAGGAAACAGGAGATCTAAGAGAGAACCCACATGGGTCACGGGGAGAACGTACAAACTCCATACAGACAGCACCCGTAGTCAGGATGGAACCCGGGTCTCTGGCGCTGTGAGGCAGCAACTCTACCGCTGCGCCACCGTGCCGCGCGTTCTCTTCCCTCAAGTTTCTTATACAATTTTATTTCAGTGGATTTATTTAAAGGGAGTTATAAACCAGTAAGCAGCCACCCTGATTGAATATACCTCATGGGGGGTGGTCATATAAAATAGAGGGAAGGTGTTAGTACTTTGAACTTTTATCAGCCATCATGCTTTGAAAATTAGTGGCAGGATCCACAGAGAATACTTACTGTTCTTTTCCTTGAGTTTCCAGTTAGACAAGGTAATAGAAGAGTTCCCGACACCTAGAGCAGGAAATATTAACGAATAAATTAACAACAGCACGCAAGGAGACCATCAACGAGAGCCTCCTCCCAATCATCCAAAACTTTGAGTATATCAACCAATATCTACAAGATGAAAGTATTATGAGAAGTTTACTATGAATGGTGTATTAACTAATATCTAAATTACTGTATCTCTGAAAATTATCTTCTGTGTGTTAATCCATAACAGATTTGGGATCCATTTCTGAATACTTATTTCTGTTCATTTATGGTTCATTTAAATGTACAAAATAAATGGTGTTATTAAACACTATGGCGCAACAATACTCTCTGCTCATTTCCAATTTTGTCCGGAAGTATGAATGGCCATCAGTTATTTTTGATGTTTATTCGAGTGGAGATAAGACAGGTGTACGGAACAGGTCCTCTAGCCAATATACATTTTAGAGGTGTTTTCCCCTATATTTTTTTCTTCCTTAAAATGAGAGAGAGGTATTTTAGTCCAAGTATATAGACAAGGTTTGTAAGAAGGAACAACAGATGCTGGTTTACACTGAAGATAGACATAAAATGCTGGAGTAACTCAGCAGGGCGGGCAGCATCTCTGGAGAAAAGGTATACGTAACGTTTCGGGTCGAGACCCTTCATCATCCCTCCGTTGAAGGGTCTCGTCACGAAACTGATGGCGTCAAGTTGGGAAAAGGGGAAGTACAACGGGATCTGGGGGTCCTTGTACATCAGTCTATGAAAGTAAGCATGGATTTACGAAAGGTAAATCGTGTCTGACGAATCTTATAGAATTTTTCGAGGATGTAACTAGTAGAGTGGATAGGGGAGAACCAGTGGATGTGTTTGTATCTGGACTTTCAGAAGGCTTTCGAACAAGGTACCACATAAGAGATTAGGATACAAACTTAAATCACACGGTATTGGGGGTTCAGTATTGATGTGGATAGAGAACTGGCTGGCAAACAGGAAGCAAAGAGTAGGAGTAAACGGGTCCTTTTCACAATGGCAGGCAGTGACTAGTGGGGTACCACAAGGCTCAGTGCTGGGACCCCAGCTATTTACAATTTATATTAATGATCTGGACGAGGGAATTGAAAGCAACATCTCCAAGTTTGCGGGATGACACTAAGCTGGGGGGCAGTGTTAGCTGTGAGGAGGATGCTAGGAGACTGCAAGGTGACTTGGATAGGCTGGGTGAGTGGGCAAATGTTTTGGCAGATGCAGTATAATGTGGATAAATGTGAGGTTATCCACTTTGGTAGCAAAAACGGGAAGGCAGACTATTATCTAAATGGTGGCCGATTAGGAAATGGGGAGATGCAGCGAGACCTGGGTGTCATGGTACACCAGTCATTGAAAGTAGGCATGCAGGTGCAGCAGGCAGTGAAGAAAGCGAATGGTATGTTGGCCTTCATAGCAAGAGGATTTGAGTATAGGAGCAGTGAGGTTCTACTGCAGTTGTACAGGGTCTTGGTGAGACCACACCTGGAGTATTGCGTACAGTTTTGGTCTCCAAATCTGAGGAAGGACATTATAGCCATAGAGGGAGTGCAGAGAAGGTTCACCAGACTGATTCCTGGGATGTCAGGACTTTCATATGAAGAAAGACTGGATAGACTTGGCTTATACTCGCTAGAATTTAGGAGATTGAGAGGGGATCTTATAGAAACGTACAAGATTCTTATGGGGTTGGACAGGCTAGATGCAGGAAGATTGTTCCCGATGTTGGGGAAGTCCAGGACAAGGGGTCACAGCTTAAGGATAAGGGGAAAATCCTTTAAGACCGAGATGAGGAAAAACTTTTTCACACAGAGAGTGGTGAATCTCTGGGAACTCTCTGCCACAGAGGGTAGTTGAGGCCAGTTCATTGGCTATATTTAAGAGGGAATTAGATGTGGCCCTTGTGGCTAAAGGGATCAGGGGGTATGGAGAGAAGGCAGGTACGGGATACTGAGTTGGATGATCAGCCATGATCGTATTGAATGGCTGGTGCAGGCTCGAAGGGCCGAATGGCCTACTCCTGCACCTAATTTCTATGTATCTATGTATGTAAGCATGCAGGTACAACAGGCAGTGAAGAAAGCGAATGGCATGTTGGCCTTTATAACAAGAGGAATCGAATATAGGAGCAAAGAGGACCTTCTGCAGTTGTACAGAGCCCTAGTGAGACCACACCTGGAGTATTGTGTACAGTTTTGGTCCCCTAATTTGAGGACGGACATTCTTGCTATTGAGGGAGTGCAGCGTAGGTTTACAAGGTTAATTCCCGGGATGGCGGGACTGTCATATGCTGAGAGAATGGAGCAGCTGGGCTTGTACACTCTGGAGTTTAGAAGGATGAGAGGATATCTCATTGAAACATTGTTAAGGGCTTGGACACGCTTAGAGGCAGGAAACATGTTCCTGATGTTGGGGGAGTCCAGAACCAGGGGCCACAGTTTAAGAATAAAGGAGTAAGCCATTTAGAACGGAGACGAGGAAACTATTTTTCTCACAGAGAGTGGTGAGTCTGTGGAATTCTCTGCCTCAGAGGCGGTGGAGGCCGTTCTCTGGATGCTTTCAAGAGAGAGCTAGATAGAGCTCTTAAAAATAGCGGTGTCAAGGGATATGGGGAGAAGGCAGGAACGGGGTACTGATTGGGGATGATCAGCCATGATCACATTGAATGGCGGTGCTGGCTCGAAGGGCCAAATGGCCTACTCCTGCACCTATTGTCTATTGTCTATTGAAACATCACCTATGCCTTTTAGAAATCAGGTTTGTTTTTCACACAATACTTTTGGCTTTGCCCTGATCCCAAATGTGCATGATCACCCACAAACACCCATGGAACACCCACAAACCTCTGCTCAGCTTCTGGGGGTTTCAAACGACAAACATCTGGATGAACAGCCATTCAACAGGAGAAGAGGGTAAACAGCGTTTAAGAGAACTAAGAAGTTTCCCAAACCAGCTGTTCTTGGTGAGAAGGTAACTAAAACAAGTTTTAAATATCCAAGGTAAAAGATAATTTGTATTGTGACAAAGAAAGGGGGTGGACCAAACAGTATTGTACTTTCAAAGAACAAGCACAGGCACCATAGGACAACGGAGGAGGCCGCCAAGAATTAAGGGGGACCTGCAAGGAGGGGGGGGGGGGGGGGGGGGGACTGGGGGAAGGAGTGATGAACACTATTTGTAACATTTGTGTACTTTGCATGCAAAAGCAAAGATTTTGATTGTGCTTAGCTAGGTACAGGTGACAATAAATCATCATCATCATCATCATCACAAAGGTTCAGCTCTTTCTGTTCTATAAAGGTTCTCTATACGTACTACCATAATTATGCTGCATACTTTGCCTGCATTCGACTGTTGAATATGCACATCTGAGGCCAACTTGCATATCTGCACAGTCATCAACCTCCAACATTAATGCAGCCTCCCTTCCCACAGATGTGGCCTCGCCTGCTGAGAAACTGCGGCATTTTATACTTTTACTTCTGAACTTAACTATTCATCCCAGAAGTAGTGTCGCATAAATATTATTTTGCAAAGAAAAATGGTAGTTCATGAGTCATAAAGACCACTGGTCAACCGCACAATCTAAATCCAACCTCAGTAACACACCGGCCCACCTCTAGAATTACAATGGAAGTTATCCAATTGCGTTTTGCACAAATGCCTTGTTTTTTGCAGTCTTTTTCATTTCACTGACTTGCAGAATTTATAAGTACTTTATATACAGGGCGGCATGGGCGCGCAGCGGTATAGTTGCTGCATTACAGCACTCACAGCGCCATTCGATCCTGAACACGGGTGCTGGCGCCATTCGATCCTGACTACGGGTGCTGTCAGTACAGAGACAGTTCTCTCCGTGGCCTGCGTGGATTTTCTCCAAGAACATTTGCCTCCTCCCACACTCGAAAGACGTACAGGTTCAGAAGTTAATTGGCTCGGTATAAATGTTTTAAAAAATTGTTCCTAGTGTAGGATAGTGTTAATGGCGGTGATCGCTGGTCGGTGCAGACTCGGTGGGCCCATGGGCCTGTTTCCATGCTGTATCTCTAAACTAAACTTATGTCTGTTTGTATGTTGTGTCTGTGATGCTGCTGCAAGCAGATTTTCATTACACCTGCACCTCACTGCACTTGTGCTTATGACAATAAACTCACCTCGACTGGACTTGATAATTGTGCAATGTCGGACATATGGAACTTGTCACAGTACCTACGATTTACACAACTTGAATAATTTCCAAACAGAATTAAAAAGGAGAGAAAAAAGACACAAAGTGCTGGAGTAACTCAGCGGGTCAGGCAGCATCTCTGGAGAATATGGATAGGTAACGTTTCGGGTTGGGATCGTTCTGCAGAAAAAGACAAACAGCTACCTGATAGTTTCCTTGACTGGGAGTTGGTCTTTGGTTTCTAGTTGACGGAAGGCGGTGATTCAACGAGTCCTCTGATGAATTGGAATTGTTGTACAAGGTCAATGCTGTCCCCGGCGCCCTGAATTCTCCACCGGTGTAGAAGACACTTCCAGACGCATCCCTTGCACTGGCCTGTAACGAGCCGGAGCCAACATGCCTCGTCGGCGTCACCACAGGTGTATTCGAACACTCCATTTCTTTTGACGTATTCAGTTCAGAAAGCCGCGCATTCTTCAGCTCTGAGCTCATTGACGCAAGCTCCTCCTCCCTGGCGTACTCATCAACATCTCCAGTTTCCATGGCGATGGAAAAGCACCCACTCTCCATTTGGCAGGAGTTCCGAAATTCATGGTTGTTTCTGGTCTTCGAGGAGTGCTCACTCCCCGCCAGCGAGTAGACGTCGCGAATCTGCAGAGAGCTGACACCAGGGTCTCCTGTATTCCTTGTAATCTTTGCATCGGAAGCACAGATGGACATACTACTTCTTGAGAATGGAGGCTCAGAACTGAGTTTGCGAGGACACTCCCCGATGGTTGAACTAAACTGCTTTGGCCATCCTCCGACTGACCTGGACGTTGCTGTCTGTACTCTGTTCACTTCAGACTGAACGTAAACAGGACTGTAATTTTTTGCGCTGGTCGTGTACATGGCATTGGTGGGACTGTGGAGGTTTAAAGGCCTCGACCCAGGAGTTGTAGGGTTCTTAGCGACAGGTTGTCTTTGACCGGAGACGTGCTGGGATTCCATTTCCGCAACGTTTCGCCCGGTCGACCTGGGTGCGAGGTTGGAAGCATCACACCTGTGGCCATCCTTCTGGTGAGACAACCCTTGTCTACTTGCAGAATGATTGGACGTAAACACACCAGTCACCATGACGTTTCTGCACGGTGGCGTTAGAATAGTTTGCTGGCATTGGGATGGAGAGACAAGGCCATTATTTTTCACAGGAGTCTCCGATTTTCCCAGCATGCCATTACTCGCTGACCCCTGTGTGGGTGGTGCATCATCCAAGCTGTACTTTGTAGAGTTCAATTTCCTTCTTTTATTCCCAATCCAAGTCTGCAAAACAGATGTAATTAGGTAAAGTTATTAAGTATTAAGTAATTAAGCAAAAACTGAATAAATTAACAACGAACTTAAATGAAAAACTTCAAATTCCATGTTCATAAATGATAAGAGCAGAATTAGGCCATTCGGCCCATCGTCTACTCTGCCATTCAATCATGGCTGACATATCTCTCCCTAACCCTATTCTCCAGCCTTCTCCCCATAAACTTGACACCCATACTAATCAAGAATCCTGTATCTATCTCTGCCTTAAAAATATCCATTGACTGGGCTCCAGCGCTGTCTGTGGCAAAGAATTCCACAGATTCTAAAAAAATCAGTGGAACCTGCTGAAAATAACGGAACAAATGGGACAAAATAAACACATTACATTATTAATCTTGTTACTTTTTTAACAATCAATATCAGTTTATTTTACAAAAATCCCATTATTTATACAATTAACCTCAATTGCTTTAAATGTTTACCCGAGTCAAAAGCTCACAATGTAAGATAAAGATTTTAGCAATATACATGCAGATTTGCAACAAGCTAGGTTGACTCATAACAGATTATAAAAGAAAAAAACTGGTGAATTAAACATATCGGTTAAATTATCCAAGCGACCCAGCAAATATAAAATTGTAACACAACTTGGCAAATCAGTGGTCGGTGCACCCCAAGTCACCGGCTTGAAATGACTGAAGCCACTGACTGCACCTCAAATTGTACATCTGGAATTTTGTGTGGAATGCCAGGAGCTGCGATTGAGGTGGGGGAAGGATCAGGTCATAAGGTCGTAAGTGGTAGGAGCAGAATTAGGCCATTCGGCCCATCAAGTCTACTCTGCCATTCAATCATGGCTGATCTATCGCTCCCTCCAAACCCCATTCTCCTCCCTTCTCCCCATAACCTCTGACTCCCGTACTAATCGAAATCTATCTATCCTTGCCTTAAATAAATCCATTGACTTGGCCTCTGCAGCCTTCTGTGGCAAAGAATTCCACAGATTCACCACCCTCCGACTAAAGAAATTCCTCCTCATCTTCCTAAATGAACGTCCTTTAACACTGAGGCTATGACCTCTAGTCCTCGACTCTCCCACTAGTGGAAACATCCTCTCTACATCCAATCTATCCAAGCCTTTCACTATCCTGTATGTTTCAATGAAGTCCCCCTCATTCTTCTAAGCTCCAGCCAGTACAGGCCCCAGTGCCCATAAACGCCCATCATAGGTTAACCTTCATCATTCCTGTAAACCTCCTCTGGACCCTCTCCATAGCCAGCACATCCTTCCTCAGAAATGATGCCCAAAATTGCTCACAATACTCCAAACGTGGCCTGACCAGTGCCTTATGGATTATGAATTTGAATTTTAAAAGAGGAGGTCCTCTCAGGTTGCCACACAGTCAGAGGACGGTTCAGGTCCTGGGTAAAAGTGTCCTGAAGTGATTAAGCCACAACAGGTCACATGCAAAATTAAACAAGCTCCATCTTAATTCAACCATTTAAACCTTTGAACTATTTTTAACCGGATCTTATCTTACACTAAGCTTTATAATCTTTATCCTGTATCAGTACACTGCGGACGGCTTGATTGTAATCATGTCCTTTCACTGATTGGATAACACGCATAAAAAAGCTCGGTATGCTTGACGATAATAAACTAAACTAAACTAATAAAGAACCGAGTGTGTAGGAAGGAACTGCAGATGATGGTTTAAACCGAAGATAGACACAAAAAGCTGGAGTAACTCAGCGGGACAGGCAGCATCTCTGGAGAGAAGGAATGGGTGAGGTTTCGGGTCGAGACCAGTCTTCTGAAGAGACCCGAAACATCATCCATTCCTTCTCTCCAGAGATGCTGCCTGTCCAGCTTTTTGCATCGATAAAGAACCGAGAATGTTAAAGTGTTATTTGTTTTAACTAATGCCATCAAATCGTACGACAAATGCCAACAATCACATTACTTCACAGCAAACAGTTCTACTGTTGGAAAATCTGAAATAAAAAGCGTTAACATGATGGTATGAACGGATCATTGAATTAAAATGTTGACATTGTTCTTTTCTTCGAGATGTGTGATCGGCAGCGGAGTTCCCTGAATGTGTCTGTTCAGCACTCGCTTTGCTGCACAGGAGTGATAGCACATTGAAACTAAAATTGTATAATTGCACAAGAACCATTTCCTCACAAATAGAAGTTCCTCTGCCTTTTCCTTTGCAAAAAGCACTTTAAAAAAACATCACATTTTCCTTTTGCAAAGTTCAGACGCCACAATTTAAAATTAAATACAAAATGCTGGAGATGTACAGACGAATAGGGGATCTGGAGAAATACACCATTTGTTCTGCATTTCCCAATATTACATTTGACTTCAAACATGCTTATTTATTAATTTCCCTCTAGCCCCACCCCCTCCCCCCCCTCACCACCACCACCGACAAAGCATAAATGATAAACGCCTTAGATAGGAACACATTTTTTCCACCAGTGGATGTCAGTTACTCGTGGACATGGACTTAAGATTATTATCCATGGAACTAGTGATGGAGAGGAAAAAATTGTTTGAAATGAAGTGAGCATTTGAAAGGAAGGTGGAAGCAGACTCAATAATAACTTCAACATTAAACTGGATATATTCAGTGGCTTGCAAAAGTTTCATATACCTTGAACTTTTCCACATTTTGTCACGTTACAACCACAAACGTAAATGTATTTTATTGGGATTTTATGTGATAGACCAACACAAAGTGGTGCATAATTGTGAAGTGGAAGGAAAAATGATACATGGTTTTCCAAATTTTTTTTACAAATAAAAAACTGAAAAGTGTCACGTGCAAAAGTATTCAGCCCCCCTGAGTCAATACTTTGTAGAACCACCTTTCGCTGCAATTACAGCTGCAAGTCTTTTGGGGTATGTCTCTACCAGCTTTGCACATCTAGCTCAATAGCAAAATAGCTCAAGCTCAGTCAGATTGGATGGAGAGCATCTGTGAACAGCAATTTTCAAGTCTTGCCAGAGATTCTCAATTGGATTTAGGTCTGGACTTTGACTGGGGCCATACTAACACATGAATATGCTTTGATCTAAACCATTCCCATTGTAGCTCTGGCTGTATGTTTAGGGTCGTTGTCCTGCTGGAAGGTGAACCTCCGCCCCAGTCTCAAGTCTTTTGCAGACTCTAACAGGTTTTTCTTCCAAGATTGCCCTGTATTTGGCTCCATCCATCTTCCCATCAACTCTGACCAGCTTCCCTGTCCCTGCTGAAGAAAAGCATCCCCACAGCATGATGCTGCCACCACCATGTTTCACAGTGGGGATGGTGTGTTCAGGGTGATGTGCAGTGTTAGGTTTCCGCCACACATAGCGTTTTGCATTTAGGCCAAAAACTTCAATTTTGGTCTCATCTGACCAGAGCACCTTCCTCCACATGTTTGCTGTGTCCCCCACATGGCTTGTGGCAAACTGCAAACAGGACTTCTTATGGCTTTTTTTCAACAATGGCTTTCTTCTTGCCACTCTTCCATAAAGGCCCGATTTGTGGAGGTGCACGACTAATAGTTGTCCTGTGGACAGATTCTCCCACCTGAGCTGTGGATCTCTGCAGCTCCTCCAGAGTTACCATGGGCCTCTTGGCTGCTTCTCTGATCAATGCTCTCCTTGCCCGGCCTGTCAGTTTAGGTGGACGGCCATGTCTTGGTAGGTTTGCAGTTGTGCCATACTCTTTCCATTTTCGGATGATGGATTGAACAGTGCTCCGTGAGATGTTCAAAGCTTGGGATATTTGTTTATAACCTAACCCTGCTTTAAACTTCTCCACAACTTTATCCCTGACCTGTCTGGTGTGTTCCTTGGGCTTCATGATGCTGTTTGTTCACTAATGTTCTCTAACAAACCTCCGAGACCTTCACAGAACAGCTGTATTTATACTGAGATTAGATTACACACAAGTGGACTCTATTTACTAATTAGGTGACTTCTGAAGGCAATTGATTGCACTGGATTTTATTTAGGGGTATCAGAGTAAAGGGGGCTGAATACTTTTGCACGCGACACTTTTCAGTTTTTTATTTGTAAAAAAATTTGAAAACCATGTATCATTTTCCTTCCGCTTCACAATTATGCGACACTTTGTGTTGGTCTATCACATAAAATCCCAATAAAATACATTTACGTTTGTGGTTGTAACGTGACAAAATGTGGAAAAGTTCAAGGTGTATGAATACTTTTGCAAGCCACTGTACTTGGAATAAATATTTGCAAGGGGATTTAGAAAGAGCAGAAAGTAGGGCCAATTGGATTGGCCTTTCAAAGAACTGGCATGGGCAAAGTGAGTCAGGAAAGGATGAGCAAGGATTCATTTGTTTTCTTTGACACAAATTGATTTGTACAGTCAATACCAAATGTTCTCCAATTCATTCCATTTATGATTTTTTTTTTTTGCTTGACCCATTAGCCCACTTTGGTCATCGTTAGCCTAGCCACGATCTCTTCGAACAGTCTGGCTTGTGACCCGTCTTTTTAATTTTTTTAATTTAATTTAATTTTAATTTAGAGATACAACATGGAGCCAGGACCTTCTGTCCACTGACTCCATGCTGACCATCGATCACCCAATCACACTAGTTCTATGTTATGTCACTCTCTCAACCACACCCTACACACAGGGAGTAATTTACAGAGGCCAATTAACCGACAAACCTGCACATTTTGGGGATGTGGAGGGAAACCAGAGCACCCAGAGAAAACCCCACACGATCCCAGGGAGAATGTGAGAACTCCACAGAGGCAGCACCCGAGGTCAGGATCGAACCCCAGTCTCTGGTGCTATGAGGCAGCAGCTCTACCAGCTGTGCCACTGTGCTAGACTATACTACAGTCTTCAATTCTACCTATGTGCTGAAATGAAATGCTAACCTGCAGCCTGCGTTAGACTAGAACTGTGAATAATTTAATCAAAGAGCAACCCAGAAATACTAGGGGACCAAGGATCTGGTGGGAGAGAGGAACTGAAGGGAATGGTGTTTGGTAAACTGTTGGGACTGAAGGCAGATAAATCCCCAGGATCTGATGGTCTGCATCCCTGAGTACTCAAGGAGGTGGCCCGAGAAATCGTGGATGCATCGGTGATCATTTTCCAATGTTCTCTCGACTCTGGATCAGTTCCTGTAAATTAGAGGGTAGCCAATGTAACTCCACTTTTTAAGAAAGGAGGGAGTGAGAAAACAAGGAATTATAGACCAGTTAGCCTTGCATCTGTAGTGGGGAAGATGCTCGAGTCGATTATTAAAGATGCTATAGTGGTGCAGTGATAGGATCAGTCAAAGTCAGCATGGATTTATGAAGGGGAAATCATGCTTGACTAATCTTCTGGAATTTTTTGAGGATGTAACAAGTAGAATGGATAAGGGAGAGCCAGTGGATGTGGTGTATCTGGACTTTCAAAAAGCCTTTGACAAGGTCCCACACAAGAGATTAGTGTGCAAAATTAGAGCACATGCTATTGGGGTAGGGTATTGACATGGATAGAGAATAGACAATAGACAATAGGTGCAGGAGTAGGCCATTTGGCCCTTCGAGCCAGCACCGCCATTCAATGTGATCATGGCTGATCATCCGAAATCAGTACCCCGTTCCTGCCTTCTCCCCATATCCCCTGACTCCGCTATCATTAAGAGCTCTATCTAGCTCTCTCTTGAAAGCATCCAGAGAACATGCCTCCACCGCCCTCTGAGGCAGAGAATTCCACAGACTCACAACTCTCTGTGTGAAAAAGTGTTTCCTCGTCTCCGTTCTAAATGGCCTACTCCTTATTCTCAAACTGTGGCCCCTGGTTCTGGACTCCCCCAACATCGGGAACATGTTTTCTGCCTCTGGTGTGTCCAAGCCCTTAACAATCTTATACGTTTCAATGAGATACCCTCTCATCCTTCTAAACTACAGAGTGTACAAGCCCAGCTGCTCCATTCTCTCAGCATATGACAGTCCCGCCATCCCGGGAATTAAACTTGTAAACCTACACTACACTCCCTCAATAGCAAGAATGTCCTTCCTCAAATTAGGGGACCAAAACTGCACACAATACTCCAGGTGTGGTCTCACTGGGGCTCTGTACAACTGCAGAAGGACCTCTTTGCTCCTATATTTGATTCCTCTTGTTATAAAGGCCAACATGCCATTCGCTTTCTTCACTGCCTGCTGTACGTGCATGCTTACTTTCATAGACTGATGCTCAAGGACCCCTAGATCCCGTTGTACTTCCCCTGGTTGGGGAAGTGGTTGGCAGACATAAAGCAAAGAGTAGGAACTAACGGGTCCTTTTCAGAATGGCAGGCAGTAACTAGTGAGGTGCCGCGAGGCTCAGTGCTGGGACCAGTTATTTACAATATATATTAACGATTTAGACGAGGGAATTAAATTTGACATCTCCAAGTTTGGTTGAGGTTATCCACTTTGGTGGCAAGAACAGGAAGGCAGATTATTATTTAAATCGTGTCAGATTAGGAAAAGGGGAGGTGCAATGAGACCTGGGTGTCCTTGTACATCAGTCACTGAAAGTAAGCATGCAGGTACAGCAGGCAGTGAAGTAAGCTAATGGCATGTTGGCCTTCATTGCAAGAGGATTTGAGTTTAGGAGCAAGGAGGTCCTACTGCAGTTGAACAGCGCCCTGGTGAGACCACACCTGGAGTATTGTGTGCAATTTTGATCTCCTAATTTGAGGAAGAACATTATTGCATTATCCGGGATGGCGGGACTGACATATGATGAAAGAATGAGTTGACTGGGCTTGCATTCACTGAAATTTAGAAGGATGAGAGGGCATCTTATAGAAACATAAAATTCTTAAAGGATTGGACAGGCTAGTTGCAGGAAAACTGTTCTGATGTTGGGGGAGTCCAGAACCAGGGGTCAGTTTAAGAATAAGGGGTAGGCCATTTAGGACTGAGATGAGGAAAAACTTTTTCACCCTGAATCTGTGGAATTCTCTGCCACAGAAGGCAGTGGAGGCCAATTCAGTAGATGTTTTCAAGAGAGAGTTACATTTAGCTCTTTGGGCTAAAGGCATCAAGGAATATGGGGAGAAGGCAGCAACGGGGTACTGATTTTAGATGATCAGCCATGATCATACTGAATGGCGGTGCTGGCTCGAAGGGCCAAATGACCTACTCCTGCACCGATTTTTCAATGTTTAACATTAATATCCTAAAATTATACATTTTTGTTTTAACTCATTCATTCCGAATCTACTTTCAGATTCAATACTCATCATGTAAACTTTCCAACTTCCCTTCTGAGAATACATTTGTGCTTTTAATTTTCCTTTTTTCTAGATGTCAGGCAGATGAATTTCACATTCATGGGATATTGTTGCTGTCAGAGGCATGATTGAAAGCAGGGCAAGACGGGGAACATTCCAGGCTATAGTATCGTCAGGCGTGGTGGGGCAGGGTTGCGTAAAAACTGTAGGTGACAAGAAACTTTGCTATATACCTTAAGGAGCCTATTACTGTAGTAACGAGGGAAGATATCGTCAAAGGCTCTTCACTTTAAGTCATATTGGTAGAACCCAACAAAAAGAAGACAATTACAAAAATGAAGGCAGTTGCAAACAATAAAGCTGAGGTATGAACTTGGAGCGGTGTATAAGATCATGAGAGAAATAGATGGGATGAATGCACAGTCTTGTACTGAGAAAGGGGTCATAGTGTCACAGAAAGGGATAATGGTGTTCTGGAAATTCAGCTCCTTGATTGGGAGAAGGCAGGACTTAACTAGACTGGGAACAGTTTGTTGCAGGTAGGTCTATGAATGAAAAATTGGGAAGGGCTTAGATGTGAAATGGAGAGAGCTTGCGGTTATGTACAACTCTTGCTATTGAGGGAGCGCAGCGTAGGTTTACAAGGTCAATTCCCGGGATGGCGGGACTGTCATATGCTGAGAGAATGGAGCAGCTGGGCTTGTACACTCTGGAGTTTAGAAGGATGAGAAGGGATCTTATTGAAACATATGAGATTGTTAAGGGTGTGGACACGCTAGAGGCAGGAAACATGTTCCCTATGTTGGGGGAGTCCAGAACCAGGGGCCACAGTTTAAGAATAAGGGGTAAGCCATTTAGAACAGAGACGAGGAAACACTTTCTCACAGAGTGTTGTGATTCTGTGGAATTTTCTGCCTCAGAGGGTGGTGGAGGCCGGTTCTCTGGATACTTTCAAGAGAGAGCTAGATAGGGCTCTTAAAGATAGTGGAGTCAGGGGATATGGGGAGAAGGCAGGAACGGGGTACTGATTGGGGATGATCAGCCATGATCACATTGAATGGCGGTGCTGGCTCGAAGGGCCGAATGGCCTACTCCTGCACATATTGTTTATTATTATTGTCTTGTACACTGGCTCAGTGTGGTCTACTGTCTTACACTCTTGCACTTAGTATGATTGTGCCTACTGTATAGCAGGATTGCCAGGATGCGTAAAAAAAAAAAATATTCACTATACTCAGGAACAAGTGACAATAAAGTACTATTGAACCATTTTGTTTCACCAACTGGATGAATGAAATCTGGAATGCATTGCCTGAGTGGATGTTAGAAACAGGTAGAATTATTACGTATCTAAAGGAGCATCTGAACTGCTAAAGCATAAAAGGTCACGGACTAAGCGGTGGTAAATGGGATACATGTGGATGGGTAAATGATAGTCAGCATTTTCATAGCAATCCAAGCTCTGTGCTGGTCGATTCTACCAGATCGACAAATCTGTTGAACTTTCTGCATATGTCGAAACTCAACAAGTTTGACTTTGTGTTCGTACTGATCTTATCCACAATAAGGATCCGACAAAAAGTCTTGCATCCAATATAAATGCAAGACTTTCAATTTGGCTGGAAATACTGCGCAGGTGTGTGGCGGGAGAAAACAGAATTAACAGTTCATGTCCATGATATTTCATCAGAATTTTAACTGTTTCCCTCTCCACAGATGCTGCCTGACTGATGAGTATTTCTAGCAAGTTGTGTTTATTTCAATTTCCAGCATCCGCAGTTCTTTTTATTTCAATATTATCGTGGAAAAAATTTATTCTACTTACCCTGACTACATTAAAATCTAAACCTGTTTCACGAGCACACTGTATTATTAATCCAAAGCAATTTTTACTCTGATTTCTCATTCCACTCTCATAATAACGCTGCAACACTCGTTGTTGATCCTCTGTGAATATAGAACGTAGATTCATCTAAAAAGAGAAAGTACAGTAACCATGTTACCACAATTTGAAAAGTGTCAAAAGAACTGAAAAACCATTCTAAAACAGATTCACGACACACAGAAAATACATTATTTCCTTCAATGCTGGTGGGGCAGCTGCGATAAGATTAGTTCTGGACAAGAACAGGTTCACTTTATGTTTTGCAAAACAGTTCAAATTCGCAGAGAAAATGTTTTCTGTCCAGTTTTATTTAGTCAGAGGGTGGTGAATGTGTGGAATTCTTTGCCACAGAAGGCTGCAGTGGCCAAGTCAGTGGATATATTTAAGGCAGAGATAGATAGATTTTTGATTAGTACGGGTGTCGGAGGTTATGGGGGGAAGGCAGGAGAATGGGGTTAGGAGGGATGGATCAGCCATGATTGAATGGCAGAGTAGACTTGATGGGCCAAATGGCCTAATTCTACTCCTGTCAAATGACTTTATGACCTTAATCGCCACAGGAGGGAAATTGTGATATCCTTTCCAAGGAAACTAATGATTGACAAGTGGCACAAGCTGTACTGTACAGACCTCATAAGGAAAGATGCTATACAGAAGTTAGAATCTGCCAATAAACTGCTGAACTTGTGCAGCCAAAAACCATAAAGTTTTTTTTTTAAGTAATAAAGATATTTAAGAATATCGTGAGCAGGACATTACGAAACAACTTTTGATTTCAGACAGATTAAGAGAAGGTACATGCAAAAGAGAAAATGGGACTTTTCCAAGAAATGGAAAGGAAACAAAATCAACTCACTTTTGTAAGTTTTATTTAGCGCTTGTTCTATTAATAAGGGAGGGTGCTTGGCTATTTGCCATGCAATGGTTTATTCACAAGATGAAAATTACTTCAAACAGATAAAAGAAACTGCCTACTTCGCAAATCTGAAATTAAAACTAGAGAAATTAAAATGTCACAGCTGCCTTCTCTACAGATTTAACTGACTAGAGATATTATTTCTAACTTGAAATGTTGTTATAAATGTTTCTCAATGGTTGCTGACTAGCACACTGGATGTTTTTATTTTACTTTGTCTGAAAAAATGCAAATATTCATTCACAGTGCACCAAATACTGCAGATGACTTTGTCAATGCTGAGAGCAATCAAACATTTCACCATTATTATAACTTTAAACCATTAAATTAACTTTTTTAAATATTTGAATAGGGCATTTTTGCAAAGTGGAAATGGTGGGAATTACAAAGGGGGTTGTACCTTCCCAAACACCCTGTTTCAAATTGTTCACAGTGCACAGTAATTCCTTTAGCACCTTTTGCTCCCGTGGACTTACTGAAGCCAAGGCCCCGATTCACCTCCAGCTGAACAGTCAATAATCTAGCAACTCAATACAGTTTCTATGCCCACAAATTGGTGGGAGAGCAACTGAATTAGTTTGTTCTTGGACATTCAAGACATTCTTGGACTCAGGACATTCTTGCTATTGAGGGAGTGCAGCGTAGATTTACAAGGCTAATTCCCGGGATGGCGGGACTGTCATATGCTGAAAGAATGGAGCGGCTGGGCTTGTACACTCTGGAGTTTAGAAGGATGAGAGGGGATCTTATTGAAACATATAAGATTATTAATGGATACTTGTACTGACTTGTACTGGATACTTTCAAGAGAGAGCTAGTTAGGGCTCTTAAAGATAGGGGCTCGAAGGGCCGAATGACCTACTCCTGCACCTATTGTCTATTGTACTCACTCACCATGACTGAGTAAATTTAATAACACATGGAAATTACGTTCTATAAAATGTGAAACTGTCAGCCAATGTCTGGGAATGAACTCTTTTGTAGAGCTGCAGCTGGTAAAAATCACCTGCGGAATTATCCCCAGGGACAGATGACGAATAAGCGTTGGAGGAAGAGAAGGATTGTAGCCGTGCATGAGATAGACAATGCTGTTGTCGGCTTATCCATGATCACAGTGAATATGGTGTGAATATGGCGTACTGAGGGAAGAGCAGCAGTACAATTAGGTCAGAGAAGTGGCAGAAAATGAAACTGACAAGGGTCGGCACGGCGGCGTAGAGGTAAAGTTGCTGCCTTGCAACTCCAGAGACCCGGGTTCGATCCTGACTACGGGTGCTGGCTGTACGGAGTTTGTATGTTATGTGACCGCCTGGGTTTTCTCCGGGTGCTCCGGTTTCCTCCCACACTCCAAAGACATACAGGTCTGCAGGTAAATTAGTTTTGATTAAAATTGTAAATTGTCCCCAGTGAGTAGGATGGTGCTCGTGTACGGGGATCACTGGTCGGCGTGGACTCGGTGAGCCGAAGGGCCTGCTTCCGCACCGTATCTCTAAACTAAACTAAATCACAGTTACTGAGTCAAAAGAAAAAAAAAGGTAGGACCAATAGTTTGTGGATAAAACATGAACAGAGCTTGGCAGTGGTTGCAACTGAAAGCTTTCAAGGAGCCCTGAGACTGAACAAGTGGAGGTACTCAAAAGATGCTGAGAACTAAGATGTACAACTTGCTAACCTGATGATGAGAAAGGCCAGACTGAGGAAACCAATGAGGGATGAGTTCATTTATGTCACTGAAGGTTTTAAATGTACAAATCTGTCAGGGGTTATGGAGCGAAGGCAGGAGAATGGGGTTAAGAGGGAAAGTTAGATCAGCATTGGTTGAATTGCGGAGTAGACTTGATGGGCCGAATGACCTAATTCTGCTCCGATCACTTATGAACATGAAATCTGTAAGTGTCCTCATCATACTCATCTGCTGAATGAGGCTACGAGTCTTTCATCAAGTCCACTTTCATGGACCAAATTTTTCTTATGATGGCAAGATCATTCCCGTGTTACGTTCTATTCTTCACTTATGCATGTCTGTCTGTTGATGCCAAACCGCAGTGTATTCCTGCATTACACAGGGGCTGCAAACTCTTCTGGCTTCTCTAAATCTCACATTGTAAGTGGAGATGATTTCCTATAGGGGGGTTTTCTTTCAACAGTAATGCACCCTCATGGTCTAGGAGGCAAGGGAATTGTGATTTTACCTTAAAGTGAAGGGAAAGGGTTGTTGTTTTAATTAACAGATAATGGACATTACGTTGTTCAGAGTATTGATCTGCAAGAAGCAACAGAAGAAATTGCCACGTCACTTTCCAAAGTAAATGCCTTACGTTGTCTCCCATTGTGAACCGTTGTGAACCGGCAGCCAGCAATTGTTGTCCTTGTTAAATTGTTTCAGTTCTCTGCATACATTTTGTTTTTATTACTTTTCACACAAATTCTGTAAGACAGAATTTTTATTCCATAACTGATTTTTTTTAGCAGTGACTTGTGAATCGCATACGGTTGCATTTCTGTTACCCGAACTGCAGTAATGCTGGAGTGCTGTATTTAATTGATCAATTATCTTGCAGAATCATCCACTGTTATGCGTTATGATGAGTACATTCAGACTCAAGAGTAATGCGGGTGTGATTATGCACAAACACTTCAACGCATGTAAATCTAAAGAACCTTGAAAAGGAAAATCAATTAGAAGGCATGAATATGAAGAACAAGGCATAATGAACACACAAGGGAAGGGTACTCACTTAATCAATGCACACATTACGTTTGTCAATCCTCTGTTTAAAAAAAAATAATATGAACCTTTAAGGTTTATTATAATTCTTGTTCACACTTAGCTTGTGCTATATCTAGAGTGATGGATGAGATTTAATCTAGTCTATGTTGTAGATCTTGACCGCGTCAGCCTGATTAAAAAATTTGACTCATTGTCCTCAAAATATGTTGAAAGCTTCAGCTATTAACCTCCTTTGTACTGACACCAACTTCAAATAGTGAAGAAGAGTCCCGACTCGAAACGTCACCTTTTCCTTCTCTCCAGAGACGCTATCTGTCCCGCTGAGTTACTCCAGCTTTTTGTGTCTATTTTCAGTTTAAACCAGCATCTGCAGTTCCTTCCTATACAAATAGTGTAGCAGGCATGTATGCCAAACAGTTACGTCTACTAGATCGTGCAATAACATTCAATACCCTACACTGAAACTCATAAGCCCAATCAATATACCAGATGCAAATAAATTGGTTTATTTCACACTAATAGCCTGACTACTGAACAAACAGAAATAATAACATGAAAGAATTTCAGTGGATTATTTGCAGTCTCTCTGTGCAACAGGTCAAAGGTTGAAATGACAACTGATCTTGCTGGCTACTCTTTCATATCAAACTGTCAGCATGCACAAATCAGTTTGAAAAGCAGGCTTGCTCACATTGTTTCGTCAGCACAGATATTTCAAATGGTTTATTGGGCATTTCGAAAAGATACTTTGGTTATTTCACCAAAACTTCACCATCTACACATCAACCGTAATCAAACCACATGTCAACGTAAAGTTCTAATTGGGCTCCTAAACAATCTCAAGAGACTCATTGCCGCGTATTTAAAGTGAGAAGAAGCAGGTAAGTTACTCCATCTCTTTCACGTCCTCAGAGTATGCTGAACTTGGGCGTGCACATCTCTGAAGATCTTTCCTGGTCCGAGAACACCGATGCAATTATTAAGAAAGCACATCAGCGCCTCTACTTCCTGAGAAGACTACGGAGAGTCGGTTTGTCAAGGAGGACTCTCTCTAACTTCTACAGGTGCACAGTAGAGAGCATGCTGACCAGTTGCATCGTGGCTTGGTTCGGCAACTTGAGCGCCCTGGAGAGGAAAAGACTACAAAAAGTAGTAAACACTGCCCAGTCCATCATCGGCTCTGACCTCCCTTCCGTCGAGGGGATCTATCGCAGTCGCTGCCCCAAAAAGGCTGGCAGTATCATCAAAGACCCACACCATCCTGGCCACACACTCATCTCCCCGCTATCTTCAGGTAGAAGATACAGGAGCCTGAAGACTGCAACGTCCAGGTTCAGAAACAGCTTCTTCCCCACAGCCATCAGGCTATTGAACTCAACTCAAACAAAACTCTGAACATTAATAGCTCATTATCTGTTTATTTGCACTTTATCTGTTTTATTTACTCATGTGTGTATATATTGATATAATGGTATATGGACACACTGATGTGTTCTGTATTCATGCCTACTATATTCTGTTGTGCTGAAGCAAAGCAAGAATTTCATTGTCCTATCAGGGACGCATGACAATAAACTCTCTTGAATCTTGAATCTCTTGAACTTGACTGATCCAAATTCTAATCATCTCCAAATCACCCAGGAGAGAGTTCACGCACCAATTAAACTCATGGAGGAAATCGTCTCCAGGGGAGACAGAGCATCTTAAAACCAGGGTCAAATGGAAAGAAAACTTCCTAATTAATCCTTAATGTCCACCCTCCAAATAGGTACTCTAAACAATACATCCCTTGAATTTCTTTTTCCTGGGCACGGATGTGACAAAACAAAATGCATATTCACCTACGCCATCTATTAAAAGTTAAATGGAGCAATGTCAAAGATTTGAGTTCTCCACAACACCATTCAGATGACATCCAAAAACTCACACAAAAAACAAATTCATACTTCATCGCTTTGTACTAGACAATAACTATGAACAGTAGTTAGAAGGATATTCACCTCCACGGTATCTGGCTGCAATGTAGGTGAATACATTTGTATCCTACGAATAACTAATAAGAAGGCAAAAAATCCAACGATTTTTACTCTCAAGAAAGTAGGGTGGTTAGGCCTATGTATTAATGAGAGTTCTCCAGTTCAGTTCAATACAACAACATGACCAAACAGTAGCTAGATTCCACTATCTAAAGTACTATGCCATCCTTCACCACAATTTCTTTTTTGTTAGCTTATATAAAATTAATATATTGATTGAAAGTCACAGCATGGATACAGGCCTTGTGGCTCACTAATTCCATGTCGGCTAGCGATCACCCATTCACACGAGAAATAAAGAAATGCAGATGCTGGTTAAGACACAAAAGGACACAAAGGTCCAACTCAGCAGATCCAAACGTCACCTATCCTTGTTGTCAGAGATACTGCATGACCTGCCAAGTTACTCCAGCACTTTGTGTCCTTTTACCCATTCACACTAGTCTATGTTATCCCACTCCCCAACCCCTACACTCTGGGGGCAGTTTACAGATGCCAATTAACCTACAAACCCACGCCTCTTTGAGAATGTCCACACAAACTCCACACAGACACTACCCTAGGTAAGGATCAAGCCCGAGTCTCTGGTACTGTGAGACAGCAGCTCTACCAACTGCACCACTCTGCCGCTCCAAGGATAAAATAAAGTATAGAAAGCATCTCCAAGAACAAAGTCAAGAATATTTGGAAAGAGTGAGATTACATTGGGTTTATAACTCCCATAGTTTTCCATCACTGGAGGGTTTTTTTGTTTATTGTTTATATGCTGTCAAAAATCTAAGGAACTGATTGCATTTATATGATCAGTAACCAACATTCTGATTAAATAACATGGTTTACAAAATACTGAGGTGTACCTGACTCTTTTCTTCATCTTGTTTTATTCTTTATTCACGAGACAGTCCTCTGCTAGGACTGAAAAGATTCTGAGTGATTTAGGATTTTCAATCGATGCACAGATTATTTTTCCTCGCCGACTGTCACCCACCCAATCATAGCAAGGTATTCTGAGAATCCAATCCACTTCACCAGACGAAACCGAACACCAAACTTTGTAGAGAGATAGGGCGGCACGGTGGCACAGCCGTAGCGTTGCTGCTTTACAGCGCGAGTGACCCGGGTTTGATCATGGCTACTTGTGCTGTCTGTACGGAGTTTGTCCGTTCTCCCTGTGACCGCGTGGATTTTCTCCGAGAGCTTGGGTTCCCTCCCACACTCCAAAAACGTGCAGGTTTGTAGGTTAATTGGCTTGGTATGACTGTAAATTGTTCCTGGTGTGTGTAGGGTAGTGTTAATGTGCGGGGATCGCTGGTCGGTGCGGATTCTGTGGGCCAAAGGGCCTGATCCTGTGCTGCATCTCTAAACTAAACTAAAAGATTAAATTATAGTTGAAATCAACTAAAATTATTAAAAAGTAACTAGGATCATTTTTGAAAAATGAAGTCAGCAGTTGATTACGTCCATAACTGAAACCACCTGCTTTTTGAAAATCAGATATCACTGATACAGATCGTGGAACACATTAAAATTAGTTTGAGAAAACTTTATAACAAGTTCTGGTTTTAGATACTGTACGTAACAGCCTTCATTACCATACATGACCATACTTCATGGCTGAAGAAGGGTCTCGACCCAAAACGTCACCCATTCCTTCTCTCCATAGATACTGCCTCACCCACTGTGTTTCTCCAGCATTTTTTGTCTACCTATGGAATACTGTTCTGAGAGAGAGCTATGGAATACTTTCAAGAAAGAGCTAGATAGAGCTCTTGAAGATAGCGGTGTCAGGGGATATGGGGAGAAGGCAGGAACGGGGTACTGATTGTGGATGATCAGCCATGATCACATTGAATGGCGGTGCTGGCTTGAACGGCCGGTGCTGGCTTGAAACTCAGCAGGTGCAGCAGCATCTATGGGGGCGGGGAGAAGAAAGCAAGGGTAGCCCTTGCTGTCCTCCCCTTCTCAGCTCTCCCTCAACCCTCGGGCTCCTCCTTTCTCCTTTCTTTCCCCCCACCCCCCACCCTACATCAGTGTGAAGATGGGTTTCGGCCCGAAACGTTGCCTATTTCCTTTGCTCCATAGATGCTGCTGCACCCGCTGAGTTTCTCCAGCATTTTTGTCTACCTTCGATTTTCCAGCATCTGCAGTTCCTTCTTAAACTACTCCTGCACCTCTTGACTATTGTCCGTGCAGATGGCAAAACATATTTTTTTCTTTAAATGGAGGAAGGCATGGAATAGTGCAGACTGAAAACATTTTTTATGTTGCATGAGTGGGCAATTTTAATCTAAAGGGTTCCAAGTCATGAATATTGTTGTTTACATCCATCAGAAAATTAATGCTTTTATATTATTAGCAATTTAATTCAGAATTTATGACAGTTATTATGGAAAGTGAACATTGCAATTCAGATATGCTACTATTCTTCCACTGCTGAATAATATTTTAGGAAATTATGTATTTGAGGGTTATATTGACATCATATTCATATTCTGCTCTTATTTGCAGGAAGTACCACAGTCAAAAGGCCTGAGGAATATTAGGAATAAAACAGTTCACACAATATTCATGCTCTGATCCAAGAACTGTGTGGCATATTTAACCTTTCCTTCATTCTGGAAAAAAATCATTTTGGTTGGTGAACAAACAAAAACTTGAACAATGAGCTTGAGATAAGATGATCTTCTACACTTCATTCACTGAATACAGATGAATATTGCAACTCCATAAGAATCTGGAAGCACTATGGCACAATGAATGGAACCACCGCCTTGCAGTGTTGGAGACCTGGATTCAATCCTGACCTCTGCTGCTGTATTTTTAAAGTTTAGTTTAGAGATACAGCGCAGAAACAGGCCCTTTCGGCCCACCCGGATTCAATCCTGACCTCTGCTGCTGTATTTTTAAAGTTTAGTTTAGAGATACAGCGCAGAAACAGGCCCTTTCGGCCCACCCGTACTTTAACACGATCCTATACCCACTAGGGATAATTTTTACATTTACCAAGCCAATTAACCTACATACCTGTACGTCTTTGGGGTGTGGGAGGAAACCGAAGATCTCGGAGAAAACCCACGCAGGTCACGGGGAGAACGTACAAGCTCCGTACAGACAGCACCCGTAGTCGGGATCGAACCGGGGTCTCCGGCGCTGCATTCGCTGTAAGGCAGTGACTCTACCACTGTGCCACCGTGACCATCTAACTGTCTATTTGCAGTTTGCACATTCTCCATGACCGCATGGGTTTCTTTCAGGTGCTCCAGTTTTCTTCCCCATCCCAAAGATGCCGATTAATTGGTATTTCTAAATTCCCCCTCACGTGCAGATGAGTAGTGGAATCCGGAGGGGAAATATAAAATGGGATTAATGAAATATTAACGTCAGTGGATAGGTTATGAGTGATAGGACTGTTTGTTGCAGAGATAGGACTGTTCGGTCAACTTCTGTAACATTTTCGGCGACAAAACATGGCAACATTTGTGTACTGCCAAGGTGAGGTCTGTTACATTATTTTATCGGGTTATATGTAAAACAAGTATTTCACTGTACCTTGGTACATGTGACAATAAAGTATCAGTGAATCATTGATGTTACAGACTCAGTGGACTGATTGTCGCTGGAAGCTTGCGTCCTTTTCAGGACGGACAATGACAGCGAGGTCAACATTTGTGACAAGATGGACACAAAAAGAAGAAGAAGAGTGGGCTCAAGAGCCTGTTTATATCGATGTGCTGTATATATTTATGAATCTGTGCATACATTTTAAAGGGGGATAATATTTTACTGTCCATTCCATATCTCTCATGTTCTTCAACAGCGAATGTTCAAAGCTTCATCATACATTTGCAACCGAAAAGAGTACAGACGAAGATCATGACGGCAAAACAAATATATTTTACAATTATATTAACTACTTTAAAATCCCATTAATAGCAACATTAAAATTCAAGCCGAGTAGATTTATGAGCAGTGAAGATAGACAGACGCAGGAACTACTGAATACCAGATACATTTGACTCTTTAATGATCTGTCCTATCTACTTCTATTTGATCAGCCCATCACTTAACTCACCTAACAATCTTCCTGCATGCACTGCTGATCTTAACCACTTGGCCCCTTATGTTCTTTATTTTCCTTTATCTCATTAAATATCTTCATGTTTCACAGCATCGATGTACGGTTAAGGTCTGACATTATGAATCAAGTTACTACAACTTGGCTAGGAAGCTGGAATTAAGAAAGCATAAATGGAATTTATTGATGTCTATTCCACTATGGTTAATGAAAATGAGCTTCCTTGCTGCTATTACACAGCATTTATTATCAGAATGGAACAAGGCAATGCCAGCTCGCAAATGAAATATTAGATGCAAATGGCCTTTTATTAGTTTAATACACCAGTATTATTTCAGAAATAATGGTTGGAAACAGACTGTATTGTGAAGAAGCAATTGCTGGTTTAAATAGTTTCAGCAATTACTTTACTTCTACCAGATTAAAGCCCTTTAAGACCTGAAGAAGGGTCTTGACATGAAACGTCACCCATTCCTTCTATCCAGAGATGCTGCCTGTCCTGCTGAGTTACTCCAGCATTTAGTGTCTATCTTTGGTCTAAACCGGCATCTGCAGTTCCTTCCTACATATTAAACCCTCAAAACATGCTCTGCCATACAGTATGCTAACAAACACAAATAGTTTGGGGATATAATTCCATTTGCTTGGGCAATGTCATGTAAAAGGAAAAATAATTAGTAATGATTATGGCATTTAGTTCAAAATGATTTGTGGAGTCATCCACCATGGGAAGTGGTGGAAGCCAAATTGCCGGATATTTAAGGAGGTAGGTTGCTTTCTCCCCCAAAAGGCATGAAAGGATCAGAAATATGGTATTGAGGGAAGATGAGCCATGATCTTATTGAATGCTAGAGCAGGCGTGAAGGTCCAAACAGCCTATTCTGCCATCACTATGTATGTTTCTTTGACTGACACTACATGCAAGGAAATTATATGGAAAGTAAGATTTTAAAACTGTGACACAAGTACATTATTTTTAAGCTCAGTTTTCATTGAATAATGCATGAGTGGCTTTCCTGAATTCTAAAAGGGCATCAGATTCAGTAGAATCTGCAATGTCAATATTTTTTCAATAAAGATGTTTGTCAGGTACATGTGCAAGAGTAACGCACGCTTTCACTGTGCGTTATAGCATTCACGAACTGTTAAGATCAATTACTTTTAACTGGAAAAGTTGCTTGGGGTAAGTATGAACAAAAGGCAAGACTTGTTTTCTTGCAGAGCACATACACAATTATCTAACACAAATGAAGAATGCTCTATTGATTTGAAGTCTGAACTAGCTGATACAATGCATGAATTATTCCTGATCCAAAGCATTAGCGACAGTTCAGAAGGCGCTGCACATCTGACTTAGTCATTACAAACGAGGTAAAAAATCATCCTCGGACATGAAGAAACAACCTTCCTGCAGGTTACCTACACTTACATCGCTATATGTCCAGAAACAGACCATTTAGCCCAACCAGTCCTCTCCGGTAGTTATGCAACAATCATGACTCTTCTGGTCGATCCCAACAAAATCTATTAGTCATTAGCCATCACCCAGACAAATCTATTAGCCATTTAATTGCATTTCCCTCATGTGCTTGACTAGCCTTCCCTTCAATGCATTTACAACATTCACACCAATCATTCACTTAAGGACACGAGGAGTAACAGCGGGTCAGGCAGTATTTCTGGACAACATGGATAGGTGACATTTCGGATCGGGACTGATTGTTGGTGGGGGGGAGGGGAGGGGAGGGGGAACAGCACAAGGTGGCAGGCAATAGATGGACACAGGCGAAGGGGTTTTCACTCACTGTTCACTTGACCAGCCTTCCCTTAAATGCATTCACACTATTCACTTAAACCATAACCCTGTTAGTTCTCACAGAACTCAATTCAGTTTAGTTTATTGTCACACGTATCAAGGTACAGTGAAAAACTTTTGTTGCGTGCTATCCAGTCGACAGAAAGACAATACATCATTAATCTCTCTCCCCACACGGACTCTCACCACTCTTTAGTCAAAGATATCTCTTCTGCATTATCCATTTGATTTTTTGGGTGACTACTTGATATTGATGGTTTCTTGTTATACTCTTCTGCACAATGGAAATTACCTGTCTCCATTCAATTCATCAAAAAAAATCATATTTTAAAAATCTATCTGATCACCCTCAATGTTTTGTTCTCACTTCTGAGCATCTTTTCCTGATAATGGTATCAAGCTGTCTTCATGCCCCTCTAGTATCTTTGTACAACAAGGCAGTATTCTAAGCTATTTAATCATGATTGAGTACTGTTTGAGCAGAATTTCCTTTTTACGAGCTTGCTAACCGGTGACATTTCTTTTACTGATCGGTGCATCTGTACTTTGAGATCTCTTTGTTTTATCACCGTTGGTTTTATCTCTCACCTTGCCAAGTATAAATGATCTCTTAGTCTTCATATTCAAATACATTATCTGTGGAGCATTTCTTTTGAAAATTATCTGCCCATTCTTCAAGTTTATTTCTTGCTGTTCTCAATATTGACAGGTCCTCTCTATCTCCCCCCCCCCCCCCAAACAAATTGGCATCATCTGTAAATTTAGAATGCCTTTTTGATTCCAGAGTCCAAGTTGTGACAGTAAATTCCACCAGTAATGCTCCCATCACAAGCTGACCTCTTCCACTGTGAATAACAATCCTGTGATCCCAGCCAGTTATCCATTCTTCTCTATGTTCCTTGCCTCAGCATTCTCTGACCTTGCTCATCAGTACATTATGTGCTACCTTAATGAAGGTCCTTTAAATATCTCCATAAGTCCCATCTACTCCATGAACAGTGCCTATTCTCTTCTTCAACTTCTGAGAAGAAAGAGTAAAGTTGTTCAAATGATACAACATTTTCGAAGGTAGACAAAAGTGCTGGAGAAACTCAGTGGGTGAGGCAGCATCTATGGAGCGAAGGAAACAGGCGCCGTTTCGGGTCAAGACCCTTCTTCAGACTGATGTGGGGGTGGGGGGGGGCGGGAAAGAAGAAAGGAAGAGGCGGAGACAGTGGGCTGTGGGAGAGCTGGGAAGGGGAGGGGAAAGAAGGAGAAAGCAGGGACTACCTAAAATTGGAGAAGTCAATGTTCATCCCACTGGGGTGTAAACTACGTAAGCGGAAATCATGAGGTGCTGCTCCTCAATTTACGGTCCTCACTCGGGCCATGGAGGAGGTCCAGTCGGATGGGAGGGGGAGTTGAAGTGCTGAGCCACCAGGAGATCATGTTGGTTATTGCGAACCGAGCGGAGGTGTTGGGCGAAACGATCGCCAAGCCTACGCTTGGTCTCACCGATGTAGAGCAGCTGACACCTACAGCAGCGGATGCAATAGATGAGGTTGGAGGAGGTGCAGGTGGAACCTCTGCCGCACCTGGAAAGAACTGCTTGGGTCCTTGGATGGAGTCAAGGGGGGAGGTAAAGCTACAAGTGTAGCATTTCCTGCGGTTGCAAGGAAAAGTGCCAGGAGAGGAGGTGGTTTGGGTGGGAAGGACGAATTGACCAGGGGAGTTACGGAGGGAGCGGTCTCTGCGGAAAGCCGAAAGGGGAGATGGGAAGATGTGGCCAGTGGTGGGATCCCGGTGGAGGTGGCGAAAATGTCGGAGGATTATTTGTTGTATGTGACGGCTGGTAGGGTGGAAGGTGAGGACAAGGGGGACTCTGCCCTTGTTACAAATGGGGGATGGGGAATGAGAGCAGAGTTACGGGGTATAGAAAAGACCCTGGTGAGAACCCCATCTATAGTAGAAGAGGGGAACCCCTGTTCCCTAAAGAATGAGGACATCTCCGATGCCCTGGTTTGGAACACTCATCCTTGGTGCAGATGCGGCGTAGACGGAGGAATTTGGGAGTAGGGGACAGTTTTGAAGTCACTGTTGACTGTTATATTTGTTCAACTTGTTCCTCTCTGGTAAAGACGACACGATTTTAGCTATT
>CM075983.1:3428169-3478080 GCA_038087875.1 Malacoraja senta | reverse complement strand
ATTGCCTTTCCAGACTCCTTAACTTAAAAAAGGACAAAGTAATAAGCCTTCACAAAATAATGACTACAGTACCAGTTTAAAACATTAAAGTACAAGAGAATAACTGGGAATCAATAAGAAACAAGAAATGTCAGAGGGTAGTTAATCTGTGGAACTCATTGCCACAGAGGGCTGTGGAGGCCAAGTCAATGGATATTTTTTAAGGCAGAGATAGACAAATACTTGATTAGAACGGGTGTCAAGGGTTATGGGGAGAAGGCAGGAAAATGGGATTGGGAGGCAGAGATCAGCCATGATTGAATGGCGGAGTGGACTCGATGGGCCGAATGGCCTAATTCTACTCCTATAACTTGTGAACTTGTGAAGAAACAGATTTAAGAATAAGAAGCAATGGACGCCTCGTGAAGTGACGTCTGATGTAATATAAGTGGTTGTTGTGGATCGTACGATTTTTACTTCCTATCAATGATTCACATCTAGAGATCAATACTGTCCACTGGGAGTGCAGGAAACTTTCATTTTGTTTGCCAAAGGACTGAAAACATTCTCAGAGCAATTAATTGAGGAGAAATGAGGTGGATCTGATTATGCCATTATCTCAAAATTATCGGAAAATCTGAATAAATGACTCCCAATTACTCCAAAGATTACAGCAAAACAGCTTCAATCAGCTGGCTTCATTCTAATTCTGGGTTAAGTGTACAAGGTGCAAAAATAATTTAGATCAATAAACAGGGCGATGGAATCAAGATCAGTGGTGTTAAATGAGATGCACCTGCAATGCATTGAGCTACACTAACAGCATGTTTCAGCAGGTAGACAAAAATGCTGGAGAAACTCAGCGGGTGAGGCAGCATCTATGGAGCGAAGGAATAGGTAACGTTTTGGGTCGAGACACTTCTTCAGACTGATGGTCTTCAGCAGGTGGTCACTTTGCAGCTCAAATGTCTGCAGAGGTAATGAGTTACAAAATGGAAAAGAATTACTGTAGATGCCGAGATTCAAAAATAAAGTTAACTCTTAGTTGACTCTTCTTCAGAGTTCCAATGTGGGTAAATGGCATGAAATGTTAACTTTATTTCTCTCTTCACAGATGCTGCCTGACCTGCTGAGTGTTTCCAGCATTTATTTCAGAAGAGAAAGAACACTTGGAACGCCTGCAAGGGCTCGGTTGTTGCTCTGACATCTCTTCCCCATCTCTTTCTGTACTTCGTCTCATCGTTGTTGTTAATCCGACCAACAGCAGTGATATCATCGGCAAATGTAAAAGATGGAGTTTGTTTCTGAAGGGTCCTGACCCGAGGCGTCGCCTATCCATGTTCTCCAGGGATGCTGCCTGACCTGCTGAGTTACTCCAGTAGTTTGTGTATCTTTTTTTGGAAACCAGCAACTGCGGATCCCGGTTTCTTCGAGTTGGCATTGTACTTGGCCACACAATCTTGGGTGTACAGGGAACAGAGCAAGGGACTGAGCGCACAACTCTGTGGTGCACCAGTATTGAGGGTCAATAGACAATAGACAATAGGTGCAGGAGTAGGCCATTCGGCCCTTCGAGCCAGCACCGCCATTCACTGTGATCATCGCTGATCATCCCCAATCAGTACCCCGTTCCTGCCTTCTCCCCATATCCCCTGACTCCGCTATTTTTAAGAGCCCTATCTAGCTCTCTCTTGAAAGCATCCAGAGAACCTGCCTCCACCGCCCTCTGAGGCAGAGAATTCCACTGACGGCAGAGAATTCCACAGGGCCAGGGTAGAATAATTCTTATGACCAATTCCAACCAACTGTGGCTGCTGGTCAGGAAGTCCAGAAACAAGTTGCAGATGGAGGCCCCAAGGCCAAGGTTCAGTAGTTTACTGATGATCTTATCTGCTATTGTGGTGTTGAAGGCTGAGCTGTAATTAATGAATAGCATCCCAACATAGGTGTTCTTTTTGTCAAGGTGATTCAGGACTAAATGTAGCGCAAGAGAGATAACGTTTTTCATTGATCTGTTTTCCCTGTACACAAGTTGTAGGGGATCCAGATTCTCTGGAAGACTGATGAAAATGAGAGCCATTACCAATCTCTCCACACATCGCACTTGACTTCCAAAATTTGCCAATGAGAGTAAGATTTGTTCATTTCAGTAAGAGAAATAAATCTTGACATTTGATTATAAAACCAAGACGAAGTTTAGTTGGAGCTCGTAGTGTTCAATAGTCTGATAGTTGTTGGGTGGAAGCTGTTCCTGAACCTGGACGTTACAGTTTTCAGTTCAGTTTAGTTTATTGCCACGTGTACCGAGGTAACCAGTTGTATGCTAACCAGTCAGCAGAAAGACAATACATTACAATTGATCCATTTACAGTGTACATGATATGGGAATAACATTTAGTGCAAGGTAAAGCCTGCAAAGTTCGATCAAGGATAGTCCGAGGATCACCAATGAGGTAGATAGTACTTCAGCACTGCTCTCTGGTTGTGTTAGGATGAATCAGTTTCCTTATAACAGATGGAAAGAAACTGTCCCTGAATCTGGAGGAGTGCGTTTTCACACCTTTTGCCAGATGGGAGAGGGAAGAAGAGGCAGTGGTCCGGGTGCGACTGGTTCTTGATTATGCTGCTGGCCTTGCCGAGGCAGCATGAGTATCAATGGGGTCAATAGCAGGGAAGTTGGTTTGCGTGATGGTCTGGGCTGTGTCCACAATTCGCTGCAATTTCTTGCGGTCTTGGATGGAGCTGTTATCAAACCAAGCTGTGATGCAACCTGATAAAATGCTTTCTGTGGTGCATCTGTAGAAAGTGAGAGTTGTTGAGGTCTTGCCAAACTTCCTAAGCCTTCTAAGGTTGTTGCTTCAATATGGGTGGTCCTGGAGAAGTTGTTGGTGATATTGACTCCTCGGCATTTGAAGTTTTCAAGTTTTCAAACTCTTGTACCTCGTTCCCAACGGCAGAAGTGAAATAAGATCATGCACAGGGTGGTGTGGGTCCTTGATGATGCTGGCAGCCTATTTAAGCCCATATCACAGTGATCTAATTATCCAATAGATTAGGTTTCAGGAGCTGGATGTCCTACAATTGTTCCTATATTGTCTTGGCATTCAATACTAGCTCCATTTAAGTTCAAGTTTATACACATCACAGTGAGATACAGGTACAAGGAAAATCCATCACAGGCACATGGACAGACAAACAAAAACAAATTACATATAATTTATACAAAAATGACACATTAAATCCTAAAAGAAAATTGTACAAAACAAAACATCAGTGCAAAAACATAATTAGGAAAACAAAAAGAAGTCCACAGTAGAGCAAGAGGACATGTTCTATTGTCGAGGTAGGATTAGGGTTATGTAGCTTGGTGCAAGAATCTGATAGTTGCAGGTAAGTAGCTATTCCTGAACCAGCTATATGGGACATCAGGCTTCTGTACCTCCAGCCCAATGGTAGCAGTAAAAACAGGCCCGGATAGTGGGCTTCCTTAATGGTAGCTGCTGCCTTGATGATAGATGCAGCGCCTCATGTCGATGTTCTAAATGGAGTGGAAGACTGTGCCCATGATGGAGCAGTCCGAGTCCACGACCCCTACAGCCTTCTGTACTTTTAAACTGCCATACCAAGCATGATGCAAGCAGTCAGAATACTTTCTACTTACATCATTTGTTAGGGTATTCAAAGACATACCGAATCTCTTTAAACTTCTACAAGAAAGTAGAAGTGCTGGTGCATCTTCTTTGTGATTGCATCTATGTACTGGACTCAGGACTGATCATCTGTGATGTTAACGTTTAAGAATTTGACGCTGTTAACTCTCCACACCCGTCCCACCAATAAACACTGGCGCGTGGTCAATGGTCTTTCGGAAGTCAATGGTCCAGTTTCTGGGTCTTGTTGACTCTGAGCGAGAGGTTGTTGTTGCAGGGACCACTCAACCAGATGTTCTACCTCTCTCCTGTACGCTGACTCATCATCACCCACGATTGGGCCGATCACGGTGCTGTCGCAGGCAAAGTTATGGATGCTGTAGTCCAGGAACTGCAGATGCTGGTTTACACCGTAGACTCAAAATGCTGGAGTCTTCTTCTTGCGTGTGGCGTGTACAGTACAACCTAAAGTTGTAGGACAACTTGTTCTATTTGATTGTGCACACCAGGTTGATTGCATTCGTCAAAACAGGGCGGACCACGTGAAGGTTGCAATCTCCCACCCCAATGCTAGAGTAACTCAACGAACATAGAAACATAGAAAATAGGTGCAGGAGTAGGCCATTCGGCCCTTCAAGCCTGCACCGCGCCATTCAATATGATCATGGCTGATCATCCAACTCAGTATCCTGTACATGCCTTCTCTCCATACCCTCTGATCCCTTTAGCCACAAGGGCCACATCTAACTCCCTCTTAAATATAGTCAATGAACTGGCCTCAACTACCTTCTGCGGCAGAGAACTCCAGAGATTCACCACTCTCTGTGTGAAAAATGTTTTTCTCATCTCGGTCCTAAAAGATTTCCCCTTTATCCTTAAACTGTGACCCTTGTCCTGGACTTCCCCAACATCGGGAACAATCTTCCTGCATCTAGCATGTCCAACCGCTTAAGAATTTTGTAAGTTTCTATAAGATCCCCCTCAATCTTCTAAATTCTAGCGAGTACAAGCCGAGTCTATCCAGTCTTTCTTCATATGAAAGTCCTGACATCCCAGGAATCAGTCTGGTGAACCTTCTCTGTACTCCCTCTATGGCAAGAATGTCTTTCCTCAGATTTGGAGACCAAAACTGTACGCAATACTCCAGGTGTGGTCTCACCAAGACCCTGTACAACTGCAGTAGAACCTCCCTGCTCCTATACTCAAATCATTTTGCTATGAATGCTAACATACCATTCGCTTTCTTCACTGCCTGCTGCACCTGCATGCCTACTTTCAATGACTGGTGTACCATGACACCCAGGTCTCGTTGCATCTCCCCTTTTCCTAATCGGCCACCATTCAGATAATAGTCTACTTTCCTGTTTTTGCCACCAAAGTGGATAACCTCACATTTATCCACATTATACTGCATCTGCCATGCATTTGCCCACTCACCCAGCCTATCCAAGTCACCTTGCAGCCTCCTAGCATCCTCCTCACAGCTAACACTGCCCCCCAGCTTCGTGTCATCTGCAAACTTGGAGATGTTGCATTCAATTCCCTCGTCCAAATCATTAATATATATTGTAAATAGCTGGGGTCCCAGCACTGAGCCTTGCGGTACCCCATTAGTCACTGCCTGCCATTCTGAAAAGGACCCGTTTACTCCTACTCTTTGCTTCCTGTTTGCCAGCCAGTTCTCTATCCACATCAATACTGAACCCCCAATACCGTGTGCTTTAACTTTGTATACTAATCTCTTATGCGGGACCTTGTCGAAAGCCTTCTGAAAGTCCAGATATAACACATCCACTGGTTCTCCCTTATCCACTCTACTAGTTACATCCTCGAAAAATTCTATAAGATTCATCAGACATGATTTACCTTTCGTAAATCCATGCTGACTTTGTCCAATGATTTCACCACTTTCCAAATGTGCTGCTATCCCATCTTTAATAACTGACTCTAGCAGTTTCCCCACTACCGATGTTAGACTAACTGGTCTGTAATTCCCCGTTTTCTCTCTCCCTCCCTTTTTAAAAAGTGGGGTTACATTAGCTACCCTCCAATCCTCAGGAACTACTCCAGAATCTAAGGAGTTTTGAAAAATTATCACTAATGCATCCACTACTTCTGGGGCTACTTCCTTAAGTACTCTGGGATGCAGCCTATCTGGCCCTGGGGATTTATCGGCCTTTAATCATTCAATTTACCTAACACCACTTCCCGGCTAACCTGGATTTCACTCAGTTCCTCCATATCATTTGACCCACGGTCCCCTGCTATTTCCGGCAGATTATTTATGACTTCCTTAGTGAAGACAGAACCAAAGTAGTTATTCAATTGGTCTGCCATGTCCTTGTTCCCCATGATCAATTCACCTGTTTCTGACTGCAAGGGACCTACAAACAGCCTCTCTGGATAGAAGGAATGGGTGATGTTTCAGGTCAAGGCCCTTCTTCACACTCAGAGCCATGGGAGAGGGGAGTCAAGAGATATAGAAGGATAAGGTGTGAAAACAACAGATCACATGTAGAATGGTTCATTGTTAGGTGAGGGGAAGGTGGCAACATGGCATACAATCAGAAGATGGGGAGAGTGCTGTGCTTCATCTCACGGTCATGGGTGTAAAGAGAGGAGAGCAGGAGACTAAGCCTACAGCCTTGAGATGCACCGGTGTTGATAATCAGTGAGGAGATGTTATTACTGATTCATACTGATGAAGCTTTGCCGATGAGGACATCAAGGGTCCAGTTGCAAAGGAAGGCAGAGAAGTCCAGCGAGTAGATCTTGAGGAGTTTGAAGGGAATAATTGTTAATAATAATGCCAAGCTGCAGTCGACAACAGCAGCCTGATATACGTGTTCTTGTTATCGAGATGGTCCAGGACAGAGTGAGATAGCATTTGCTGTTGACCTGCTGTGGCAATAGGCAGGTCAATTCTGAGAGGGGTGTTTGACTGTGCCATATTCAACCTCTCAAAGCACTTTCTTACAACTACCAGACAGTACTCATTGATGCAGATCGCCATGCTCTTCTTGGGCACCGTTACCTCTTTGAAGCAGGTGGGAACCAGACTGCAGAAGAGGTCGAAAATGTCCTTGAATACTCCAGCTAGTTGGTCTGCACAGGTCTTTAGTACTTGGCCAGCCAACATTCGTGGATTCAACCTCTGACCTTGGCGTCAGAGACTGAGATCACAGGGTCGTCAGGGACAGTGGAGGCTTGTGTAGACATTGGTATTACTGTATACTGGTAGCTCCTGCAGTGCACTCATAGCTCCACAAAGACAGAAATGTATAACTGCTCCCTCTAGGTACGGCAACAAAAGTACTGGAGCGTGATGGAGAATGTTGACCCACAACCAATTGTGGGAGGGTCTCCAAAGACACTAAAGCCTACTCAATGGCATTCCTGTTGTACTGGCATCACGGAGACCTTCCATCAGTGGGATCAGATGAGGGGTGAATTTCAGAAAAATGACACAGGAAATATTAGTTCCAAGGCCTTATCACCCTATAATCAGAATTTACTCAGATCTCCACAAATAATAAATGTGGTGTTTTGGGACATCTATTTGAAAACAAATCCTATCAATCTCTGCTTTTCTCTCTTGACAACTTCTATACTTTCAACCCTCAAGGGCTGAACCAGCAATCTCCAGCAATTCAAGGCTCTGGAAACTTTGCCATAAATGGCAGATCTCTCAAACTCATGGTCAGACTGAAGGCTTTTAGGCCGGAGTACCAAAATAATGCAACCTTTCAGTTCAGTTTAGTTTATTGTCACATGTACCGAGGTACAGTGAAAAGCTTTTGCTGTGCGCTATCCAGTCAGCAGGGAAACAATACATGATTACAATTGAGCCATTTACAGTGTACAGATACATGATAAGGGAATAACGTTTAGTGCAAGGTAAAGCCAGCAAAGTCCGATCAAGGATAGTCCGAGGGTCACCAAAGAGGGAGATAGTAGTTTAGCAATGCTCTCTGGTTGTGGTAGAATGATTCAGTTGCCTGATAACAGCTGGGAAGAAACTGTCCCTGAATCTGGAGGTGTGTGTTTTCACACTTTGCTACCTTTCGCCTGATGGGAGAGGGGAGAAGAGGGAGTGGCCAGGGTGCGACTGGTCCTTGATTATGCTGCTGGCCTTGCCGAGGCAGCGCGAGGTATAAATGGAGTCATCGGAGGGGAAGTTGGTTTGTGTGTTGGTCTGGGCTGTGTCCACGACTCTCTGCAATTTTTTGCAGTATTGGATGGAGCTGTTCCCAAAACAAGCTGGGATGCATCCTGATAAAATGCTTTCCATGGTGCATCTGTAGCAGCAACCAACCTTCCCTCTCTACTCACTCACATTGGGGAGGCTGCCAAGTGAAGGCTGGGGCTGGGAACCCCTCGATCTCAGTTGCTGGAAACAAGCTGCACCAATTCTATCAGCAAAAACACGAGTAATATTAAAAGGCACTGTGTTTTCTGGGAAAGCAAATGTGTAAATTTTAAATAAGCGGTTGTTTTGTTGTATTAAAAATATCAACATTTATCGCATCACGTAGACGGGATGGTAGGTGCACAACATTTACCTGACAACGCAACTGCAATTAAGGTTAGAGATAAGGGAGTAAATTTCCATTATCTAGCAACATTATGTCCCCAGACCCACAAAAGAAAAACAGCACAGAAACAAGCCATTTGGTTTAAACAGTCCTTCCCAGCATCAGGGCTTCACACAAGCCTTTGCCAAACTTTCCTGAGACAAGTCAGCATTGTCTTCTCTTCCCTTCTCTGTCATGCGCTTTTTCAATCTGCTTTTAAATGTACTTACACAATTATTTTTAACCATTGTGTTCAGAAGTGATGCCAAAGTCTAACCATTCTCCGCAGAATGAATTTTCTTCTGAATTCCCTATTGGATCTATTGTTGACTGTCGTGTTGATGACCTCAATTTCATGGGGTCTTTCCCGACAAATAGAAATATTCCTCTACGTTTAACTTTTCAAAACTTATGTTTTAAAGATCTCCATTCAGTGAGCCTTAGCCTTCTTTCTCCAAGAGAAAAAAATACACTGTTCACCCTTCTTTTAATATAGTGTCATCTTTGTGATCTCCTCGGCACCCACTCAAATGACTTGATATTCTTACAATATGGCAAACAGAACTGCATGCAGTATTTCAAATGTGGTCCAAACATGATTCATGGTAGGTGAGCAAAGCTTTGCCAGGCGTTACAGGGAGAAGGCATGAGAATGGGGCTAGGAGGGAGCGATACATCAGCCATGATTGAAGGGCAGAATAGACTACATGGCCTAATTCTGCTCCTACACCTATGACCTTTGCTGATGTTCTATCTTATCCTTCTGAAAAACAATCCGTGCTTGTATTTTATTTGATGGCCTTGGCATAACTTGTTAATGTTGGGTGCATTGGTACGCAACCTCTCTGACTACAAATGCTGGATGCCGATAGTTCTTGCACTACTCACCCTCTCCATTCCTGTCAAATTGTTTTACCTCACCTTTATTCACTTCCGTTGCCAATCATTTAACATTCGACAAGCTCATTCATGTCTTGATAAAAAAAAATGTTTCCTGTCCCTTACATTGCAATATGCCTCTCCCCCAATCCACATCTACTGCAAATTTAGATGTGTTCTTGATTGCAGAGACTAAATCTTCAATATGAGCAGCAGCAGCAGCAGACCCAGCACTGATGCTTGTGGATCAGCACTATGCATCATCTTCCTCTGCAAATACCAACCATAACTCCCACTTTAGGCTGCTTGTCCTGCAGCCAGCAATCTCTTGCACAACACATCCACTGAATGCACATTCCATAACTTTATTTATTAGTTTATTAGTTAACCGTATCAAGGCTCTTTCGAAAACCTGAGTAAAATTACAGTGCCCTCCATAATGTTTGGGACAAAGGCTCGTCATTTATTTACTTGCCTCTGTACTCGACAATTTGAGATTTGTAATAGGAAAAAAATCACATGTGCACATTGTCAGATTTCATTAAAGGCCATTTTTATATATTTTGGTTTCACCATATAGAAATTACAGCTGTGTTTATAAATAGTCCCCCCATTTCAGGGCACCATAATGTTTGGGACACATGGCTTCACCGGCGTTTGTAATTGCTCAGGTGTGTTTAATTGCCTCCTTAATCAATCAATCAATTTTATTTGTATAGCACATTTAAAAACAACTCATGTTGACCAAAGTGCTGTACATCAGTTCAGGTACTAATGTGCTACATACAATAGTACACAAACCTAACAATACATACATAAAATGTTTACAGCACCCCATCAGAGGGACTCAAAAACGTTAGGGAGCAGAAATAGGCTTTGAGCCTCGACTTAAAGGAGTCGATGGAGGGGGCAGTTCTGATGAGAAGAGGGGTGCTGTTCCACAGTCTAGGTGCTGCAACCGCAAAAGCGCGGTCACCCCTGAGCTTAAACCTAGACCGCGGGATAGTCAGTAACCCCAAGTAGGCCGACCTGAGGGACCTGGAGGTAGAATGGTGAGTTGGAAGATTTTTGATATGGGGGGGGGGGGGGTCAAGCCCGTTAAAGGCTTTGTATACAAATAAGATGGGCTTATTAATGCAGGTATAAAATAGCTTGTTAATGCAGGTAATAAGAGAGCTCCCAGCACCGAGTCTTTCCTCCAGTCTTTCCATCACCTTGGGAAACATTTATTGCAGTTTATCAACATGAGGACCAAAGTTGTGGCAATGAAAGTCAAAGAAGCCATTAAGAGACATGGAAAAAAGAATAAAACTGTTAGAGACATCAGCCAAACCTTAGGCTCACCAAAATCAACTGTTTGGAACATCATTAAGAAGAAAGAGAGCACTGGTGAGCTGAGCTTACTGATCGCAAAGGGACAGACAGGCCAAGGAAGACCTCCACAGCTAATGACAGAAGAATTCTCTCTATAATAAAGCAAAATCCCAAAACACTTGTCCGACAGACCAGAAACACTATTCAGGAGTCAGGTGTGGATTTGTCAATGACCACTGTCCACAGAAGCCTTCATGAACAGAAATACAGAGGCTACACTGCAAGATGCAAACCACTGGTTAGCCGCAAAACTAGGATGGCCAGGTTATCGTTTGCCAAGAAGTACTTAAAAGAACGACCACAGTTCTGGAAAAAGGTCTTGTGGACAGATGAGACGAAGATTAACTTATATCAGAGTGATGGCAAGAGCAAAGTATGGAGGAGAGAAGTATGGAGGAGAAAAGGGGGCGCCGTCCTGTATGGGTATGGCTGCCCAGCCGGCAGCTGTCCGTTTTTTCACTTTTTTTTTTATTTTTAGTGACTTAAAGTGTTTTGTTTCTGGAGCTTTAGTCTTTTTTATGTGGGGGTTGGGGGGGGGGGGAAGAAACTGCTTTTCAGGGTCCCTACCTGGTCGGAGGGGCGGCTTTTCTCCGGGCAGCACCTTCGACCCATCCTCGCGGCCTACCATCAGGGTCTGGAGCAGCGTTTCCTGAGGGGACTGGCCAGAACCTCGGCTTCGGAGGCGACCTAGGCAAGATGCCTTGCCTGGGTTGCCGCGCTGGAAATCCGGTATGCTGGGACCGCCGATAAAAACATCGCGGAGCTGCGGGTCTGTGGAGCGGCCAGCCGCGGGCGGTGGCGCTGAACTTTACATCGGGAGCCTGGGATCTCTCGCCGAGATCGCCAGTGGTGGAGCTCCGTCCAGCGCGGCCTGTCGGCTTCGGAAGCCGCGGTCTCCGGTAAGGAGGCGGCCGTTCCAGGTTTCCCATGCCGCTGTGAGGATTCTCCCGACGCCGGAGCACCATCACCCGGCGAGAAGGGCCTGGAACATCGGGCCTCCGAAAGGCGACTGCGGAGGCCTCAATAGGCCCGACTATGGGTGGACAAGGGGATGGGGACTGGACATTGTGCCATCCCTCACAGTGGGAACCATTGTGGGGGGATGTTTTTATGTTTAAATTTCTTTATTATTGTTATGTTTGTATTCTTTATTTATGTGCTGCAATGGCAATACACATTTCACTACACCAATTGGTGTAAGTGACTAATAAAAAACCTTTGAACCTATGAACTGCCAAAGATCCAAAGCATACCACCTCGTCAGTGAAACACGGTGGTGGGGATGTTTTGGCCTGGGCTTGTATGGCTGCTGAAGGTACTGGCTCACTTATCTTCATTGATGATACAACTGCTGATGGTAGTAGTAGCAATGTTACAAGATTTTGAGATTTTAAAAATAAAGTCTGCAATTTATCCCATCAGATAAAGCATAAAAAGAAGTTTAATTTGACACTTAATTCACTTTCATATCTTCAGTATTAAAAAAGTTATGGCCATTATCATACTCAGAAATTAGCATCTAGTTGCTTTTCCATTGACTTAACACAAAAGCTGTGATCGAGGACAGTTAAAAGCCCATAACTTTCTTAAAAATTAGGATAACTGAAAGAAATATTCAGTTATTATAGATTGAAGCATTCTGAAACAAATATGAAACAATCTTACTTCGAAGACATGAAAGTAAAGCATATAATTAGTTAGTTACCTAATTGTAGCTAATTACAAAATTCAATTACTAGATCTAAACATCTATCAATTTCTTAAGAATAGATTAACATTTTTAAATAGCCTAAGTGTCCAAATAACATTCACACAATAATTCACAATATAACATAATTTTTAAATCTAATTTTCATGAATTTACAGGCCAAATGGAAGGAATTGAATGTTTAATACCTGTAAATTAATGGGCATTTAATTCATCTTGTCAGTGAGGATTTCTGGAACGCGATCTTTTGGAACGTTCATTTGCGGTGAATTTAACCCCGTATTGACATGAAAAATACTGCCGTTAATTCGGGGAATAAAATCACCGTGTCGCATGAAAAAATGTGAATTAAAGGCTTCTTAAGAAGCACTTTTATACATTTAAAGAAACCACTTTCGTTTACCTGTCCCGTGTGTGAAATCCGTCCCCGTTATCGGCGTTGACGCTTCAGGAGCTGCTTTTAAAATTACTCTAGCTCTGACATTGACGATTTAATAAAAATAAAAAATTCACAAAACGCCGGTAGGAACGATTCATCAGCCAAGGCTTGTACTCCAACAAAATATCAACCAGGTCAAGGGAGGAGAAACCCGCGTTTTAACCCCGCCCCCCCTTAAAGGCGCCAAAATCGCGCACACGGCCAGTGGCAGAATTACAGCGCGACTGAAGGTAAGTTTTGTAACATACCTAGTAGTAGAATAATGAATTCTGAACTGTATAGACACATCCTGTCTGCTCAATTTCAAACAAATGCCTCAAAACTCATTGGCCGGCGGTTCATTCAACAGTAAGACAATGATCCCAAACATACTGCTAAAGCAACAAAGGAGTTTTTCAAAGCTAAAAAATGGTCAATTCTTGAGTGGCCAAGTCAATTACCCAATCTGAACCCAATTGAGCATGTCTTTTATCTGCTGAAGAGAAAACTGAAGGGGACTAGCCCCCAAAGCAAGCATAAGCTAAAGATGGCAGAGCATCACCAGATAAGACACCCAGCAACTTGTGATGTCCATGAATCACAGACTTCAAGCAGTCATTGCATGCAAAGGATATGCAACAAAATACTAAACACGACTACATTCATTTACATGACATTGATGTGTCCCAAACATTATGGTGCCCCAAAATGGGGGGGGGGGGGGGGGGGGGGGACTATGTATAAACACTGCTGTAATTTCTACATGGTGAAACCAGAATGTATAAAAATGGCCTATATTGAAATCTGACAATGTGCACTTTAACCACATGTGATTTTTTTTTCTAGTACAAATCTCAAATTGTGGAGTACAGAGACAAATAAAGAAATGATGGGTCTTTGTCCCAAACATTATGGAGGACACTACATCTACTATATTGTTGACTCCTGAATGAATGAATGCTGGCACAGGTTACCTGAAAAGAACGTTTTCCAGCAGTCATTGAGCATAAAACAAACTGCATCCCTTCCAATGATTGTATATTCAAGGCTCGTTTGCATGGCCTCATGGTGTCAGTGTGAATCAAATTACACTCTAGCTTTCGCATTAACGTCTGTATATTCAAAACAGAATCTCTCCACCTTGCAACTGTGGCTGACGTGTGAATGTTACTTGAAAATGTATCCCATCTGTTACTCTAAATGGAGCACAGCAGATTTTAAGTTTTTTAACAACCAACTGAATTACTTTTCCAACTTTCCCCCTTTCAGTATCATCTATACTTCCAGTCTTGCACAACAAACGGGGCACGGTGGCGCAGTGGTAGAGTTGCTGCCTCACAGCGCCAGAGACCCGGGTTCGATCCTGACTATTGGTGCTGTCTGTACGGAGTTTGTACATTCTCCCCATGACCTCCGTGGGTTTCTCTACACGATCTCCCGTTTCCTCCCACACTCCAAAGACGAACAGGTTTAGAGATGAATTGGCTTGGTGTAAGTGTAAATTGTCCCGTGTGTGTGTGTTGACTAGAGTTAATGTGCGGAGATCTCTGGTCGGCGCAGACACAGTGGGCCGAAGGGCCTGTTTCCGTACTGTATCTCTAAACTAAACTAAACTAAGCCAGAACTGGAGTAAATATAAAAATGCTTTGGTTGCCTTGGTACAGGTTATGCAAGCCCAGATTCCCTTGCATTTACCCTTCCAAAACAGCAAGTTCCTTATGAATTCATCTGATCACATTTTGCATCAATTCAATCATACCTGTGGACAATCCCCCATTCTGTTTGGCTCCTGACCCTGCTGTCACATTCGATCGAGGATAACTTTGCAAGTCAAGACTGCTGCTCCACCTTGCACTTCACGATTCCTCAGCTGGAGGTGAAACCAGTGGTTTATAAAAATACAAAACATACAACTGGCTTCTTCAAAAGGAGTAACGTCAACATTTGAGAAAGGTATGATTTGAGCAACAAGAACATAATTACACCTAAAGGACACAGATGCTGGAGTAACTCTGGAGCAGGCAGCATCTCTGGAGAACATGGACAGGTGACATTTCGGGTCGGGACCATGTTCTCCAGTGATGCTGCCTGACCCACAGAGTTACTCCTCAACTTTGTGTCCTCTTTTGTAAACCAGCATCTGCAGTTCCTTGTTTCTGCATAATTACACGAAGGTGATTGGAGGCGAGCCATTTAATGCAATGAATGAACAGTCTATATTCCATTACCTGACAAAACACACAAATGTGTTTACGTTGCTCAAATACTGTGCATGTACAGTGCTCTTTTAGTTAACTGTTGATTGTTGAAAGTTCACTTTGTCAACTCTAACATAATCCCACAGGTGGCTGTTGCAATTAAAATAATTATTCAAAAATGATTGTCAAGATGCAAACCACAACAAAATGGCCTCCAAAGAAGTCATAAATCACATGATTGCTGACTTGTTTCCCTTCAGCACATAATCTGTAAGTAATACTCCAAAAACAAATCATTCTGGTAAATTGATTAATCTTATCCAAATAACAAGAGAGAGAGAGAGAGAGAGAGAGAGAGAGAGAGAGACACACACACACGCACGCACGCACGCACGCACACACACACACACACACACACACTGATATTTACATTTTAAGTGCAGATGCTATAATAAATGCACATCCTGCTATGAAGTTATTTGATTCAAGTTATTATATTTGAACTTGCTGTGTACATTAGCTTTGCTCAGTTTAAATAAGTCGGCAATTCAAATGAATTGTAATTAATGGGCAGTTTAGATAAACTAAAGCTACCGTTTATATCTGAAAACTATTTTCTGACTACAAGTAGCATGACCAATTTATTCTTCGTGGATAAATATTACACTGTAATTATGTCACATCTTCCCATCCACACATCACCCCTAAACTTGCGTATCAGTATTGGCTTCCAGACTTGCAGTGGCTGATTTTAAATCTCAGCCTTGATTTCAAATCCCTCCTTTACCATGAAATAGCTGTAATCCATAGTGCCCTTTTGAGACTGCTGCAGCATTCAGTAAGATCACGGCTGATCGGATCCTGGTCTTCACACCTTTCCCAAATGGTCCCCATACATGGATGTGGCTCTAATGTCAAAAACGTCTCTCAAAATCCTCTGCAAATTCCAAATCGACATAATCAATTCGGGTCTCTGATCATCACTGAATTTAATTACTCAACCAATGGTAACTGTGTCCTTCAGCGACGCAACCACCGAGACCTGGTATTTCCTTTCAGATTTTCTCCAAATCTCTACCCTCTTCACTCTTTTAATAACAGCAACTTCCATTTATCGGGAACCTTTGATGTATCAAACATCCTAAGATGCTTTACTGAAGACTCAACAAAAAAAAAACCATATTAAGATGAATGCTTTGACAAATAAGTAGCTCTTAAAGCAGTGACTCAGAGAGAAGAGGCGTCAAGATATTTCAGGAGGGACTTTCAGAGTGTATGACTTTGGCAATTGAATATGCAGCCATGAATTCTTGAGCAATTAAACTTAGGGATTGCTGAGCAGCCGGAACTAGTGGAACCCAAATAATTCAAAGTAGTTTCAAGGCTGGAAGAGAAAGCGAGTGATGACAACATATAGAGATTTGAAAGGCAGTTTCAAAATTCCCACCAAGTTGTTGCTTCAATGGGAATCACATTTTGAGATTCCAGTACAGGAAAGAATTTGATGCGTTAAATAATGAGTTTACAGAGAGTATAATAAGGAATGTCAGTCCCAAACAAATTGGAATCACCAAGTCTAGGGGTAATTCATGTGTGACTGAATGTTTCAGCTGTTAAGCAGGGATGTAATGAGATCATGAAGAAAATTGGTTTTCTGCAGGTGGTTCAGATCCCTGGGGTCAAATATGACACTGAGAATGTAAGAATCTATGTATCGGGAGGAATTGCAGATGCTGGTTTATACCAAAGATAGACACCAGATGCTGGAGTAACTCAGCGGGTTAGGCAGCATCCCTGGAGAAACATAGAAACATAGAAACATAGAAAGTAGGTGCGAGAGTAGACCACCAGGCCCATCGAGCCCGCACCGCCATTCGCTCATGGCTGAACACTAAACAGACACCCTTACCCACAAACAGTAGACACAAGACACAGAACACAAGACACTACCCTCCCCTTTATATCGCTATCACCCCTCTCCACCCCAAGAACCGCGTGATCTCCTGGGGGAGGCAAAAAACCGGATAAAAACCCAGGTCCAATTCGGGAAAAAAATCCGGGAAATTCCTCTCCGACCCCAATCCAGGCGATCGACACTTGTCCAGGAGATCACTCAGGTCTTACTATACTAACCATACCTAGGTCCATATCCCTGCCCTCTCCCCGTAGCCCCTTATCCCCTTGGCAGCTAAAAAACCATCTATTTTAGACTTAAATATATTTAATGTTTCTGCTTCCACTGCTCCCTGGGGCAGTGAATTCCATAAATTAACCACCCTCTGGGTGAAGAAGTTCTTCCTCATCTCAGTTTTAAAAGAGCCCCCTCTTATTCTACAACTATGTCCCCTAGTTCTAGTTTCCCCGAGAAAAAGAGTAGGTGATGTTTCCCCGAGAAAAAGAGTAGGTGATGTTTTAGGTCAAAACCCCTTTTCAGATGGGTGAAGGGTTCAATTTTCAGAAGTTTCAATTTTCCCATGATTAGTCAAAACCCCTTTTCAGATGGGTGAAGGGTTCAATTTTCAGAAGTTTCAATTTTCCCATGATTAGTTTCTGTTCACCCACTGAATGTTAGAGGAACATTCTAGAAGTGTTGGGACAATGGAGACATTGAGAAAGAGAGACACACACACTGTTGCAGCAGGAAACATTTGAGAGAAGGCAGAGAACAGATTTGGCTCCAAATGGAATGCAAGAGAGTTATCCTATAACTGTGGTTCCACCCATACTGGTGACAGAGGTAAAGTATACACAAGAAGATGCATCAAGATGGACAAAGATGTGTCGACCTTCGATTTAAACCAGCATCTGCAGTTCTTTCCCACACAAGATGCGTCAAAAGTTGCATTTGGTCAAGAAATCAGAAATGCATACAATGTCATCAGTGACTTTAATGACAGCCAGCCCAATACAATGATAGGGTTAGGAACAAGGGCTCCTTGGTACAAATCTAAGAAGCTTTGGTGGAAGAAAAATAATGATGGAGAAAGGTGGTCGTTATGAAGGACAGAAAACATAAATAACCTCGTCCAACATGGGAAGGTGGGTGGAGAACAGCTCAATGGAAGTAAGGTCGGTTGAGTAAGCTCGGTATAGGGAAAACAAAATGTCTTCCAAGATCATTAAAGGAGGAAAGGAAAACCAGTGAGAGAAGAGCTGTCTCATGGCCTACTGTAGTTTAGCAACTCGAATGCTCAGGAACAAAGGAGATTACAAAAAGTGATGGACATTGCCTGGTCTATCCTGGGTACAGACTTCCCCACCAGAGAAGATATCTATAGGAGGCGCTGCCTCAAAATTGCAGCTAGTATAATCAAAGAACCACAACACCTTGACCATGCACACATTTCACTCCTACCATTTGAGAAGAAGGTATAAGGGTCTGAAATCCATGACTACCAGGTTCAAGAATAGCTTCTTCCCAACAACCATCAGACTCTTGAACACTACACAACACTAACCTCAACTGTGATCTATGAACTGTTTGGTGCACAAAGGTGAAAAGTGAAAGGCCTGGATAGAGTGGATGCGGAGAGGATGCTTCCACAAGTGGAAGAGTCTCGGACCTGAGGGCACAGCCTCAGAATTAAAAGACGTTTCTTTAGAAAGGAGATGAAGAGGAATTTCTTTAGTCAGTGGGTGGTGAATCTGTGGAATTCATTGCCACAGAAGGCTGTGGAGGCCGTCAATGGATATTTGTAAAGGCAGAGATTGACATATTCTTGATTAATACGGGTGTCAGGGGTTATGGCTAGAAGGCAGAGAATGGGGTTGAGTAGGAAAGATAGATCAGCCATGATTGAATAGCGGATTAGACTTGATGGGCCAAATAAATAATTCTGTTCCTAGAACTTACCAACTTTTAGGACTGGGTTTCTTTTTGCTCTATTATTGGAGATATTAATTTTGTGAATGTTGTTCATTATATATTATCTATTTGTATTGTGTTTGCAGGCCTTTAATGCTGCTGCAAGTAAGAATTTCATTGTTCCATTGTTGATACATATGGCAATGAAACGCTCTTGACTTGACTGTTGAGTTCAGAGCTGCTGCTGCTGCAGGGAACATCAGATGTTTGGTCTGGTGAGTAGGGAAAATATCACTGGAAATAGACGGATAAAAGACAACCATGAAAAATATCACGTTATTATTACAAGCAACCACAAAGGAGACACTGGTGAGGTCAGTTTGAAATGGAGAAATAATGTTGCAGGCCAATCCCCTGGATGTATTCAAGAGTGAGCTAATTTAGCTCTTAGGGCTAAAAACGGAATCAAGGGATATGGGTAAAAAGCAGGAAAAAACGTAACTGATTTTGATGATCAGCCATGATCATATTGAATGGCGGTGCTAGCCTCGAAGGGCTGAATGGTCTTTTCCTGCATCTATTTTCTACGTTTCTATGTTGAAAAACTCAACCCAGAAAAGGCATTTTATCATCTGCATTAATATCTATTCATTTGGCTTGGTGTCAAATTTGCTTTGAGCAATAGCCAATTCGGCAGCAAAACATTTTTATTGATCAGTTGAAGCTTGACTAAGGTTATAATGAGGCAAGTGAATTAAAGTCACTACCCCTTGGAAGGAGCAATAAAAGTGGTGCTGTTCCAGGCGTACACTGGCCCTATCCCGAACTCTATCTTCGTTACATTGATGACTGCATCGGTGCTACCTCCTGCACCCATGCAGAACTCATGGACTTCATTAACTTCACCAATTTCCATCCTGTACTCAAATTTACTTGGACCATCTCTGACACCTCCCTCCCCTCACAGTCTCCATCACTGGAAATAGACTATTGGCTGACGTTTATTACAAACCTACTGACTCCCACAACTATCTCCACTACACTTCTTCCCACCCTGCTTCCTGCAAAGACTCTATCCCCTACTCCCAATTCCTCCGACTATGCCGCATCTGCGCCCAAGATAAGGTGTTCCATACGAGAACATCAGAGAGGCCCTCATTCTTTAGGGAATGGGGGTTCCCCTCTCCCAGCATAGATGAGGCCCTCACTCATGTATCCTCAGCACCCCGCAGCTCCGCCCTTGCTCCCCCTAGTCCTTTCCTTCCACCCCATCAGCCGTCGCATACAACACATAATCCTCCAAATTTTCCGCCACCTTTAACGGGATCCCACCACTAGCCATATTTTCCCATTTCCACCCCTTTCCACCTTCCGCAGAGACTGGTCCCTCCGCTACTCCCTGGTTAACTCATCCCTTCCCACCCAAACCATCCCTTCCTCAGGTACCTTCGCCTGCAATCGCAGAAGATACAACACCTGTCGCTATACCTCCTCCCTCGACTCTATCCAGCTACCCCTACTTATACATCAGCGAGATCAAACACAGACTGGGCGATCGTTTCATGGAACACGTTCGCTCAGCCCGCCTGAACCAACCTGATCTCCCAGTTGCTGGATACTTTAATTCTCCTTCCCATTGCGACACTGACCTTTCTGTCCTCGGTCCCCTACATTGTCAGAGTGAGGCTAAATGCAAATTGGAGGAACAGCATCTCATATTTGGGCAACTTACAGCCCAGTGTTATGAATATTGATTTCTCTCACTTCAGGTAGCCCCGGCATTCCCTCTCTCCCTATCCCTCCCTCACCCAAGTCGCACCAGCTTCTCAATTTCACCCTACAGACAGCTTACAGTACAATGGCCTGTTTCCTTTATCATCGTTACTTTTTTGCATATCTTTCATTCATTGGTCTTTATCTCTCCACATCACCGTCTATATCTCTCGTTTCCCTAATCCCTGAAGAAGGGTCTCGACCCGAAACGTCACCCATTCCTTCTCTCCAGAGATGGTGCCTGTCTTGCCGAGTTGCTCCAGCTTTTTGTATCTATCTTCGTGCTATAAGATAATTTGTATTGCCTTCACTATAGCTCCATTAATTGGGTCGGGGTGAGGTGGAGTGGGTGACCGATGGAAAGCAGCCGTGAGGTGTGTGACATGGGATGAATTTTAAAAACGTTACTTTCTATGTAAAACAGCCTTTGGCATCCATACAGTTTACCACAATGTCTTGTTTAATTATCCGAGGTTTTACCAGAGGCGTGTAAGAAATACAATGGGTTGAGAAAGGTTCAAGAGAACATGGCAAGAACAAGTTGTCCTTAAGTTACTGAGAAGTGTTAGCCTGCTGGCTCCAGCATCAAACAGGTAAAAAAAAAATGCAATGAATTAAGACATAACATTTTCTTGAGTGTAAGGAAACAATTAGGAAAAAGGTGAAATCAAATAGCACTAATGTCATTAGGAAACTCAACCTCTAGTTACGATCACATTCCCTTCTTTACGTGTAGTTATTATATCAATTTACCCTCGCTATTTAAAGCTTCTCCACAATAAGAGAACGGGCTAGTAATTCTCAGCAGGGCTTTCTCATCCTAATGACTGTCAATGCCACATTTGCTCATTGCAATTAAAAACAACTATTTGTCAGAAAGGGTTAATTGATTTGGAATGTTAACTGCAGTGCTCAAGTGGCATTGAGCTGGCACTGGAGAAACGGCCACATTTGGAAGAATCAAAATCACCAGAGTACCACTTAGAATTAGCTTGTGTTGCACATTAAATTATATGATGTGTCTTAAACTAGATCAAGCTGTGCAAAATTGTATTCTGTTAAATGACATTTTTAAGCAGTAAATGAACACTGTATTATATTGCACTAAATTACATTTTATTGAAGACTGTTACATTATGCCAAGTTAATTTGTACTCAATTCTAACAAATTATGTTGCTTTTTATATTAGAATGCATGAGATTAGGTTGGGCAACACTTAGGTTGGAATGTTGTCTAAAATCATTTTATATTGTTCTGATGATAATATCTGTCATAATTGATTAAGCGGTAAAATTGTCATTTTTGTTACAGTGCATGATGTATTCAAATAAATTCGCCCCAGTGTGTGGTTGCTGTGTGCAACAATGCAGTGTGTTTGTGCTTCACTAAATGTGTGTGTGTGTGTGTGTGTGTGCTGTTCTATGTTTACGTTCCTCAGAGAACATCTTGCATATTGTCATATTAATCCTGACCGTGTTTTGATAATTGCTGCATCATTCCAAAACTATATTACTCTGCTGTACATTAATTGGATAACTCCATTGCCACATCCAAGACAATGTGCATTTTTGTTACACTACTTGCCATTGTGAAGTAAATTACTCTCAGCGACCAGTTGCTCTACGCAACAATGCAGTGTGTCTGTGCTTCACTAAATTTGTGTGTGCGTGCTGTTCTGTGCGTATATGAAACATAGTGAACATCTTGCATATTCATATTGTGGCATTAAAACAGACTGGGTTTATTTTGGTAATTCCCAATTCATTCTGAAATATATAACTTTCCTGAACGTCAATTAACTCCGTTGCCTCATCAAAGAACCCATTTGGGTCTGCAATTTTTGTTACTCTGCAAAGTAAATCAGTCCCAGTGGACAGTTGCTCTGTACAACAATGAACTGTGTTTGTGCTTCACTGAATCTGTGTGTGCCCTTACACATTTATGTTCCACATAGACAACATCTTGCACATTGTGGCATTAAACCAGGTTGTGTTTTAGTAATTCTCTGATCATTCTAAAACTAGATTACTCTGCTGCATATTGATTGCCAAATCAAGACGCTGTTCGGCAGCACTGCATTTTTGTGACACTGCATGGTATATTAAAGATCATTAATCCAGGGTGCAGTCGCTCTCCATACCAGTACACCGTATTTGTGCTTCACTAAATGTGTGTGTATGTGATACACCAGAAGGTAATCTGTTAGAATTTAGTAAAAACAATCAGTGAGCAGTTGTGCGTTTATGTTACATACAGAGAACATGTTGCATAGTATGACATTACTAACCAGGCCGTGTGTTGGTGATTCGCGGCTCATTCATTACTCTGCTACAAATTAATTAACTCCACTGTCCTGTTTGGCTGCGCAGCATGATATATTAAAGTAAATTAATCCCAGCGTACAATAGCTCTGCACACCAACGCACTGTGTTTGTGCTTCACTAAAAATGAGTGTGCACTGTTCTGCATTTTTGTATTACACATAGCCAACATGTTGCACATTACAACCAGATTGAATGATCTGAAGAAGGGTTTCAGCCCGAAACGTTGCCTATTTCCTTCGCTCCATAGATGCTGCCTCACCCACTAAGTTTCTCCAGCATTTTTGTCTACCCTGAATGATAACAATTCTCGGATCATTCCAAAATATCTTACTTTGCTACACATTAATTAGATTAAAGGGCGACTGCCGGCGTCATTGACTGACGTATCAGGTCACCGAAAAAGTTGCGGTGTGATGCGACGTGATGACGTATGACACGTGGTGTTTTTTCAAGTGTCGCAACATTATTTTTGTCGCCGCTGGATTTTGAAATGTTCAAAATCTTTCGGCAACACTGATATGACGCCGGGTGGGACAGGCCCTTTACTCCATTGTCACATGCAGGACCCTGTTTGGCTGCACTGTATTTTTGGTTACACTGCACGATATATTAAAATAATTTAGTCCCAGTGTACAGTTTCACTGCACAACAATGCACTTTGTGTTTGTGTTTCACTAAATATTTTGTGTGCTGTTCCACATTTACACCCCACAGAGAACATATTGCACATTGTAATATTAAACCAGATAGTGTTTTAGTCATTATCATCAAATCATTCTAAAACTCTGCGACTCTGCTGCACATGTGCCACATCCAACACCTTGTTTGTCACGCTGCATGATATGTTAAAGTCCCAGCATTCAGTTGCTCGGCACAATGCTTCCCTAAATTTGTGTTTCCTGTGTGCACAACGTAACCTAATATTCTAATTTAAAAAGTATCAGAACATAATCTGTTAGAATTCAGTAAAACTTCAGTGCGCTGTTGTGCGTTTATGTTCCACATAGAAAACACGTTGCATAGTATATGGCAATAAACCAGACTGTGTTTTAGTCATTCTCGGCTCATTGATCACTCTGCCGCACGTTAATCTACTGCCCTGCATTTTTTAAACACTGCATTATATATTAAAGTAAATTAGTCCCAGAGTACAGTTGCTCTGCACAACAATGCACTGTGTTTATCCTTCACTAAATATGTGTGTTTGTGTGCTGATCTGCGTGCACATGCCACAGAGACAAGATGTTGCATACTGTGGCATTAAACCAGATTGTAATCTTGTTATAATTCAGTACAAATTCAGTGTGCTGTTCTGCAATTATGTTGCACGTAGAAAACACATTGCATGATGTGGCATTACAGCAGACTGTGTTTTGGTAATTCTCGGCTCATTCATTACTCTTGCTGCACGTTCATTAACTCTACTGCCCTGTTGGGCTGCACTGTATTTTTGTAACACTGCATGAAGGAAATTACTCCCAGCACCCAGTTGCTCTGCACACCAATGCACTGTGTTTGTGCTTCACTAAATATGTATGTGTGTGTGAGTGCTGTTCTGCGTGTATATGCCACAGACAAGAAATTGCATGTTGTGACATTAAACCAGATAGTGATCTTGTTATAATTCAGTACAACTTCGCTGTGCTGTCTGCATTTACGTTGCACAATGAGAACACGTTGCATGGTGTAGCATTACATCACAGAAACATAGAGAATAAGTGCAGTAGGCCATTCGGCCCTTCAATATGATCATCCAAAATCAGTACCCCGTTCCTGCTTCCCCCATATCCCTTGATTCCCTTAACCCTGAGAGCTAAATCTAACTCTCTCTTGAAGACTGTGTTTAAGTAATTCTCGGCTCATTCATTCACTCTTGCTGCACGTTAATTAACTCCAATGCAATATCAAAAAAGACATAATTTTGCACAGGTTCTTGCACCACCACCACCCCCCCACCATGCGTGCTTGCAATCAGTGGAGATCCCAGTCATGCTATGCTATGCGCATGAGTGGAGTCAGACGGCCGGGGCCGCTCTCATGTGAAATCTCCCTCCCTCCTCCCTCCCTGTCTGTGTCTGTGTCTGTGTCCCCCCTGCATCAAGGCAGGGGGGGGGGGGGAGGGTAGGGGCTGGTGGTGCTGAGGAGGGAGAGAGGGAGAGAGGGAGGGAGAGGGGGAGGGAGGGTGTAAAGTTTGCGCCAGGGTCTTTGTGATAGGAGATGTGAACTGGAATATCCAAGGGGATTTGGAATGACCTACACCAGGCCACGCTCAGCCGCCAACTTTACCCACTGTCCGCCGCCGCCGCCGCCGCCATCGCCCGCGGGCAGGGCCGGCGGCCCGAGACAGAGGAAAAGACTTCTCAAATCCGGTTGAATTCATGGTAAAATCAGCGGCGCGTACCTTTTTTGCGACGAAATCAGACGGATATCAATTCAGCTGAATTCTCCTGCTCTCCGGGCCAGACAATGAAATCAGCCGCGGCCAATCGCACACCGCGCTCATGATCGTGACGCGGGCGGGAGGGGAGGGGGGCCGCAGTGCGCAGGCGCGCGGGCCGGCCGGCCTGCCTGCCATCGCCCGGCGTCACCATGGCAACGCTGTGTGGGCCTGCTGGGCGGCCTGCAGCCTGACCTGAACAAGGGTGGGCACAAAGAGCTGGAGTAACTCAGCGTCAGAGAGAGAGATCCACCCACAGATGAACACATTTCTCTGCATCTGCACATTGGAGTTTGCCTTGCGCTTCTTTGTGCGTGGTGGTGGAAAGATTGGTGGAAACAGGGCCGCGGCGTGAACGCTCTTTCCTCGACCCCACTGCACGGTGAAGTTTAGCTTCGGGTTTTATTTTTCCATTCAGAAATGCAGAGTGCCCTTCGGCCCAACCGAGCCCGCGCCGACCGACCGACCAGTGATCATCCGTACACACGCACTATCGTACCGACACACACTAGGGGACAATTTACAGAAGCCCATTAACCTACAAACCTGCGTGTCTTTGGAGTGTGGGAGGAAACCGCAGCACCCAGAGAAAACCCAGGCGGTCACGGGGTGAACGTGCAAACTCCGTACGGACAAGCACCCGTAGTCAGGATCGAACCCGGGGCTCCAGTGCTGTAAGGCAGCAACTCCACCGCTGCGCCACTGTGCCGCCCTTATACTTTTTGCATGTTTACACATGTGGGCGCTGCCATTTCCAAAGACCAAAGTCCAGTTGTCCCGTGCGCTCGGTTCCCAGTCCAGTTAAGTTCCCAATCGCAGCAAGCGTAGAGTGGTTAGACTTCTGGCTTCACTTCCCTCGACACTTCAGAAGACGGATAAAATGAGGTAATGATTACAACAGAGCAGTGATAGAGCTTTTAGAATTTTTAAGGTGGAGATTAAGAATTTACAGGATTTATGGATTGACAGATACTTGATTGGTACGGTACAGGGGCAAATTCATTTCACTTGCACTTTATGTGCAATGTGACGAATAAAACCGTATTGTATTGTATTGTTATAGGGAGAAGGCAGGAGAATGGGGTTGAGAGGGAAAGATAGATCAGCCAAGATTGTTCAAGAAGGAACTGCAGATGCTTGAAAATCGAAGGTAGACAAAAGTGCTGGAGAAACTCAGCGGGTGCGGCAGCATCTATGGAGCGAAGGAAATAGGCAACGTTTCAGGCTGAACCCTTCATCAGACATGCCAAGATTGAATTGCGGAGTAGACTTCTTGGGCCGAATGGCCTAATTCTGCCCTTGGGATGTATGAACTGGCCCGCTGAGTTAATCCAGCATTTTGTGCCTCTTCGGTATAAACCAGCATCTGCAGTTCCTTCCGACACGAGTGACGCATGGATACAGGTGAGGGAACATAATCAGAACAGAATCTTTTAGAATTCAGTATGCTGTTGTGTGTTTATGTTCCACATAGATTATGGTCCAATCAACCCCCCTCTCACCTGTATCCACCCATCATTTGTGTGGGAAGGAACTGCAGATGCTGGTTTATACTGAAGATGGACACAAAGTGCTGGAGTAACTCAGCGGGTCAGGCAGCATGTCTGAAGAACACCGATAGTTTTGTTTCGTTCAGAGATACAGCGCGGAAACAGGCCCTTCGGCTCACCAACCAGCGATCCCCGCACACTAGAGACACGTCTTTGGAATGTGGGAGGGAAACGGAGCGCCCAGAGAAAACCCACACGGGTCATGAGAACGTACACCCTCCGTACAGACAGCACCTGTAGTCAGGATCGAACGCGGATCTCTGGCGCTGCAAGGCAGCAACTCCACTGCAGCGCCACAGTGCCACCCATAGGTGACATCAAAATTAGACACAAAGCACTGGAATAACTCAGCGGGTCAGGCAGCATCTCTGGAGAACGTAGATAGGTGATGTTTCGGGTCGGAAGAAGGGTCCTGACCCGAAACGTCACCGACCCATGTTCTCCAGAGATGCTACCTGACTTGCTGAGTTACTCCAGTATATTGTGGTCACCTATCACTTGCCAGGCTTTGTCCTAACCCCACCTCTTTCCCAGCTTTCTCCCTCTGACTACAATCAGTGTAGCACAATGATGCAGTTGATAGAGCCACTGTCCCATCAGCGCCGGAGACCTGGGTTCGATCCTGGAGACGTTCCTGACTTTGGGTACTCTGTGGGGTTCGCAGATTCTCCCTGTGAACATGTGAGTTTCCTGTGGCTGCTCCAATTTCCTCCCACAGCTCAAAAATATGCGGGTTTGTAGGTTAATTGGCCTCGAGAGTGGAGGGAGTGGATGAGAAAGTGCGATAACATAGAACTAGAGTGCACGGGAGATCCATGGTTGGCGCAGACGCGGTGGGACCATGGGCCTGTTTCCGTGCTGTATCCCTTGACTGAACGAAACTCTATGGAACATTTAGAGATACAACGAAGAAACAGGCCCGTCAGCTCACCAAGTCCGTGCCGACCAGCGATCACCCGCGTGCACATGGCACTGTCCTACACATTCGGGACTATTTACAATTTACTGAAGCCAATTAACCTACAATTCTTTATGTCTTTGGAGTGTGGGAGGGAACCGGAGCACCCGGAGTAAACTTAGGTGGTCACAGCGAGAACATACAAACACTGTACAGACAGCACCTGCAGTACTTATGCTTTTCTGCCAAGGTCTGCTGGATCTCTCTGTTACTAACTATTTTAACTCCCCTTCCCATTCCCATACCAACCTTTCTGTCCTGGGCCTCCTCCGCTGCCTGTGTGAGGCCTCATGCAAACTGGAGGAAGAGTGTAGTGTCATATTCCGCCTGGTTAGCTTATAACCCAGCATTGTGAACATTACATTCTCTGATTTTTGGTATTACATTTCCACATTGCCAAGAAGCAGGTTTTGTAGCCTTACTGGGACAGCGTAGCTGCAGGTATGGCTTGTTCTGGAACACTTTATGTTAGATTGCATCCAGAATGTTATCTAACCTGTAGACATTGTTATGTACCATTTGTTAGCAACCATTTTGTAATATCACATGGTGTAGTTCAATTTTGCTGAAGACTTGATTCTCTGACAGTGGGAACCTCAAGGAATGTTCATGCCAATATCAGGCTGAAGAGTTTTTGCAAATGCTTCAGCTTTTGTCACTTAACTGTTAGTCTCCACTGTCGGGAATGGTTTTGGAACCTTCTTCAGTTAGCTATTTAATTGTCCAACAGCCTTCAAATTCACCACAACGCAAGTGGCTGTGTTTTCATCTAAATTATTAGCTGTAGAATCATCAATTTCTGCTCATTGCTTCTGCTTTCACTCTCCAGCACAACTGTGGCCCAGTTATCACTTTTCCTCTTTTGCACCTCATAGATTCTATGTACATTTGGTACTGCTCTTGGTATACTCTTCCACATACCTAGCTGAATCAGAGTTGACCCGCTGGCTTGATGTTAATAGCAGTCAAAAGAACACACTGAAGAACAAGCAATGAGGTTACTGGTTATGATATAACATTTCTGTTCCTACTGGCTTATAAAGTTCCTGTATGCCCTCCCTTGAGCTACTTGATCCGTTCTGGATCAATCCCATTTAGAAAAGTAGCATCATTGAGTCACACAGCATTGAAACAGGCCCTTTGGTGTAATGTGCCCACGCTGACTAAGATGCCCCATTTACACTAGTCCCACTTGCCCGTGTTTGGCTGTGTTTCAGATAAACCTTTCCTACTCGTGTACCTGTCCGACTATCTCTTAAATCAATAAATTATATATTCTTACAGAGTAGGGTTATTAACTGAATTTAGATTTCACGGTTGAAATTTGAACTTGAGTGTTCAGCTCCTTTGAGCAGCTTTTTTCAGATCATTGGTCCAATAATTAAACCACATCGCTCCTGGTCTTCATGGTTGAAGACATGCCATATCTCTTCTTTCCAGTACTAATGAGTGTTCATTGACCTGTGATATTGACTCCTCTTCCCACAGGTGATGGGTGACCAGAATATTTCCAGCAATTTCAGTTTGCTTTTCAGACAGATCCAGGTTCCATCACATGAATGTCATTCTAAAATTTGTAAAGTAACCTTTATACAGTGCCCTCCAAAGTCCCATCATTTATTTATTTGCCTCTGTACTACACAATTTTTAGATTTGTAATAGAAAATAATCACATGTCACAAGACCGCGGACTTGAGTGTTGATTGAATAACATTCATATGATATCTTCACCTTGCTGAGAATAAATGGAACTTTAAGTCACTTTACTTAAGGACTAATGAAAGCTGATAACGACAACTGAACAAACTGTATTGATATGGACATATTACTTTAATATTTTAGTACTAATTATTACTAACAAATACTAATTATTAAGACTACTATTATTATTATTAGAATAATTAGTTTTAAATATTAATTGCAAACAAGGTATAACCTGGTTATTTTATTAATTAAATTGAGCCATGTTTATTCGTTGTTTCTTTTCTTTTTCTTTTACATCAGACTAATAACTGACTACTACTTAACCAAGAGAGTAATCATTATATGATTACTAATCTTTTGGACCAAAATGGTTATAACACTAATCCCGTAAATTACTCTTACTGAGTTTTTGTTTTGTTTTTTAGCGTGGAGCTAGTAATACATTTTTTTTCTAAGGCTACGGAAGTCCTTAGATGGCCAGCCACGTTAGTGTGGCTAACACTAACTACACTATTTGTAGATGTAGTTTCTTCTTTTTTCTTGCACTTTATTAATCTTTATTTTTTTATTTTTTTTATTTATTTCTTACTTAATTTCTATCATAAAGTTGATTCGAATTATATGTATTATTTGTGGAGAGGGGTCCGGGAGGAAGATCTATTCAATTTAAAACTCATCTGTCCTGTGTTCGGGTGGATTGTCTGGCTTACTGCGCTGGGCTACCTACTTTATTATAGACTACTCTAACCATAAGATGCAAGACGGTAATAGAAAAATTGGGGGTCAAGGAATTACTTTTTGTAGCTGGAACGTTAAGGGAATTAATGACTCAATTAAGAGAGGTAAAGTATTAGCACACTTAAAATCACTTAATGCAGATGTAACATTTCTTCAAGAAACTCATCTTAAAAATGAAGCACAACATAGATTGAAAGCAAAATGGATTGCTGAAACATATCACTCTTCATTCTCCCATAAGGCTAGAGGGGTTGCAATTGTAATCCGTAAAGGTATACCCTTTAAACACATATCAACTATTGTGGACAAGAATGGTAGATATATAATACTAGTGGGTGAATTATATTTAAAAAAAGTAATTCTTCTTAATGTCTATGGACCAAATTTTGATAACCCTTTTTTTTAAAAGAATATACTTAATAATATCCCGGAAATTACACAACATAACTTGATAATTGGAGGAGATTTAAATTGTACACTAGACTCTTATTTAGATAGATCATCAAGTCAAAGAAAAGCAAAATCTAAAACAAGTGAATTAATAAACTCATACATTAACTCTACTAATATCAAAGATGTTTGGTGAAATTGAAAACCCATCTGGAAGGGAATATTCATTCTATTCACCGGTACATAAAACTTACTCAAGAATAGATTACTTTTTAGTAGACTCTAAGCTTATCCCATTTACTTATAATTCAAAATATCATAATATTATAATTTCAGACCATGCACCTCTAACATTTATGATCAAACTAAGTGGAATGACTGAGAAGCAGACACAATGGAGATGTAATCCTCAGATTTTAAATGATAAAGCATGTTGTGAATATCTTATCACAGATAAATATGTTTTTTGATACTAATGATTGCCCTGAAATATCTCCCTCCCTTTTTTGGGAAACATTTAAAGCATTTATACGAGGAGCGTTAATCTCTGCGCAAGCCTTTCGTAATAAAGAGAACCGGGCCAAACAACAGGAATTGGAAAAGGAGATAAGGCAATTAGATATGGAAAATGCAATCACGCCCTCTACAATATTACATAATAAAATTGCAGTACTTAAATATAAGTTAAATCAACTATATTCAGATCAAATCATAAAACTTTATCAAAATATTAAACAACTATACTTTGAGTTTGGTGATAAACCACAAAAATTACTAGCACATCAGCTCCGGAAACAGGAAGGGGAAAAAACAATTTATAAAATTAAATCTGATACGGGAGAAACGCTAACATTACCCAAGGATATTAATGATAGATTTTCTCAATACTATCAAACACTTTATTCATCCAAAACGATAGTGGGCTCTGCAGGAATGGAATCATTTTTACAAAAATGTAATCTTACAGGTTTAGATCTGAAAGAGAGGGAATTATTAGGGGCCGAAATATCAGTAAAAGATATTGAAGAATCTATCAGATCTTTAAAAAATGGAAAGGCCGCTGGCCCGGATGGTTTAAATGGCGAATTTTATAAAAAATTTCATGACCTGATCTCCACACACTTAAAGACACTATATACTCATGCCTTCATGCAACAGAAACTACCAGAAACTTTAAACGAATCAACAATAATACTTATACCCAAAATGGATAAGGACCTTGAAGATCCAGGTTCATATAGAGCAATCGCTCTCTTAAACACCGATCAGAAAATATTAACTAAAATTTTAGCCCATAGATTAAGTTAAGTGATTCATAAATTAATACACCCTGACCAAACTGGCTTTATTCCAAAACGCTACTCATATTATAATTTGAGACGATTATTTAATATTATATACTCAAACAGAATAGCTAGTGTGTGTGGCGGCGCCTAACGGCAGCGGCTCGACTACAGTCGTCCGTCTTTTTTTTAAATGTTTGTCTTGTTAAATGTATGTCTTGAGCTTAGTTTTTATTATTTTTTAGCTGTGTATATGTGGGGGGTGGAGGGGGGGATGTGGGGGAAACCGTTAGTCTCTTCTCTGTACGGGGACCTGACTTTTTCCCTGTCGGGTCTCCGGTGTCGTTGGGCCTAACATCGTGGAGCCGGCGGTGGCCTCCAACCGGAACCAACCTGGGGGCTCCAGTCGCGGAGCTGGCCGTCTTCGGAGCGGGGAGAGCTGTGGTGGCGCGCGGCTGCGACCCGACTTTGGAGTTTCAGAAGCTCCGGCTGCAGGCCCTGTGGACAGGAACATCGGGAGCTCCAGGTCCCTGGTGGGAGGCCGCTTTTCGGAGCTCCCGCAACGGCAACTTCTCCCGCTGGAATAGCGGGGTTTAAAGGACACGGAGCGGGGCCAACATCGCCCAGCGCGGGTTAGCGGCCACGGGACTTACCATCGTCCGCCGGGGGCTCTAACATCGGAGCCCCAGTTCGCCTAGACACTGCAGTTGGACTGCGGGTTGGACTGCTTGAACTGCGGGGTTTAAAGGACACGGAGCCGGGGCCTAACATCGCCCGGCGTGGCTAAATGGCCACAGGACTTACCATCGTCCGCCGGGGGCTTTAACACCGGAGCCCCAGTTCGCCTAGACGCTACAGTTGGACTGCTGGACCGCGGGTGAAGAATAAAGGGAAGAGATAAGACTTTGCCTTCCATCACAGTGAGGAGATGTTGGAGACTCACTGTGATGGATGTTTATGTAAACTGTTAAGTGTGGGTCTTGGTTTTTTTTTTTGTAATGTAAAAAACTGTAGTAATGAAATTTCGTTCAAGCCTAGGTTTGAATGACAATAAATAGCATTCTGATAAATAGCATTCTGATTCTAATGTAGATTTAGCAGTCATCTCGTTAGATGTTGAGAAAGCATTCGATCAAGTGGAATGGCCCTATTTATTTTCGGTGATGGAAAAATTTCAATTGGGTGAGAAGTTTTGCACATGGGTTAAGCTTTTATACACTAACCCAACAGCTAGAATAATGACAAATCAAATGCTATCAACAAAATTTGATTTATCTAAAGGTTGCAGACAAGAATGCCCGTTATCACCGTTATTATTTGCCCTTGCTATCGAACCACTAGCAGAAAGAGTTAGAGCACACCCAGAAATATATGGGTATAATACTAAAAATACAGTTAATAAAATCTCTCTATACGCAGACGATGTATTATTATATATTACAAACCCAGAAATCAGCATTCCAAACTTGTTAAATCTTATAACTCAATTTGGTTTATTTTCAGGATATAGAATTAATTGAAACAAAAGTGAGATTATGCCAATAACGGAATCTAATTCATATATATTGCAACATTCACCTTTTAGAATAGTTAATGAAAAATTTAAATATCTTGGAATTTATGTGACAAAGAAATATAACTCTCTATTTAAATCAAATTTCATGCCTTTACTTAATAAATTGCATAAGAATATTCAATGCTCGGTAGAATTAATGCTATAAAAATGATTTTCCTTCCGCAATTGCTATACCTCTTTCAATCAATCCCGATATATCTCCCCCAGAAAATCTTTTAAAAAGTCGATTCTATTGTGACAAGTTTTATTTGGGATTATAAGAATCACAGAATAAGCAAAAAACACCTATGTAAACCCAAGACCAAAGGAGGATTCGTTTTACCAAACATTTTATTTTATTTTTGGGCAGTCAATGTCAAAAACATGAATTTTTGGTTGGAAGATTTGGATCAACAACCAGACTGGTTAAAGATGGAAAAGGAAGATTGTTTACCTTTTGAAATTGGTCCGATCCTGTTAGCTCCTACAAAACTGAATAAAAATATCTATAATGAAAATCCTATAATATATAGTGGAATTCGAATTTGGAAACAATTAAAAAAGACATTAAAATTGGATAATTTATCATTTTCTCTCCCCATTGCAAATAATCCTTCATTTAAACCCTCAGTGTTGGATAAAGGTTTTGTACAATGGAAAAATCATGGAATTAAAAAGATGGGACATCTTTATAGAAACGGTATTTTTCTTTTGTTTCAGGAACTACAACTGAATTATGGATTACATTCAAATAATTTTTTTAGATACTTACAACTTAAAGATTATGTTAAATCACATACACAAGAATACAGAACTAGAGAACCAGAGATTCTAGATGAATGTTTGAATAAACACCCTAATACAGATAAATTAATATCTTATATTTATAATATTCTTTTAGACAGTGAGACTCCGTCGACGGAATTATATAGATTAGCATGGGAAAAGGAATTAGCCCAACCCATAACAAAAGATATTTGGGATGAAAGTTTACAACATATACATCAATGTTCATTAAATACCAGACGCTCTTTAATACAATTTAAAGTACTACTTAGATTGAATTATTCAAAAACAAAATTAAATAGAATCTTTCCTAATATCTCCCCTATTTGTGATAAATGCCAACACTCATTAACCCATACTTTTGTAAATTGTATAAAAATTAAAAATTATTGGATGGATATTTTTAAAATAATCTCTGTAGTTGTTAATATTCAACTGGATCCCGATGCTAAATTAATAATATTGGGCATGTCAGAACAATACCTAAAACTTACAACAAACCAAAGAAATGTCCTTGACTACAGCATAATAATTGGGAAAAAATTAATATTAAAATTTTGGAAAACTCCTGCAACCCCCACAATTAAGATGTGGATTATGGAGATGTCGGAGACCTTATATTTGGAAAAAATTAGATATGTCTTAATTGACAAACCAGAATTATTTACTAAAATATGGTCTCCATTTATAGATTATCTGAAGGGGTAGACTGGGCCGGCGCGGAGGCCTGACTGAAACCTGAACCCAGGACTGGATGAATAGTTACGTTTTCTGACCTATGGACCTTTCTCCTAAGTTGTATTATTGATAGTTTATCATACTTTTTAAATTTTTTCTTTTTATTTCTTTATTTCTTTATTTTCTTTCTTTTTTTAAATCACATGTGGTTAAAGTGCACATTGTCAGATATTAATAAAGGCCATTTTTATACATTTTTGTTTCACCATGTAGAAATCACAGCTGTATTTATACATAGTCCCCCCATTTCAGGGCACCAAAATGTTTGGGACACATGGTGTCACAGGTGTTTGTAGTTGCTCAGGTGTGTTTAATTGCCTCTGTAATGCAGGTATAAGAGAGCTCTCACCACCTAGTCTTTCCTCCAGCCTTTCCATCACCTTTGCAAACTTTTATTGGTGTTTGTCAACATGAGGACCAAAGTTGTGCGAATGAAAGTCAAAGAAGCCATTATGAGACTGAGAAACAAGAATAAAACTGTTAGAGACATCAGCCAAACCTTAGGCTTACCAAAATCAACTGTTTGGAACATCATTAAGAAGAAAGAGAGCACTGGTGAGCTTACAATCGCAAAGGGACTGGCAGGCCAAGGAAGACCTCCACAGCTGATGACGGAAGAATTCTCTCTATAATAAAGCAAAATCCCCAAACACCTGTCCGACAGATCAGAAACACTATTCAGGAGTCAGCTGTGGATCTGTGAATGACCACTGTCCGCAGAAGACTTCAGGAACCGAAATACAAAGGCTACACTGCAAGATGCAAACCACTGGTTAGCTGCAAAAATAGGTTACAGTTTGCAAAGAAGTACTTCAAAAAGAGCAACCACAGTTCTGGTAAAAGGTCTTGTGGACAGATGAGACGAAGATTAACTTATATCAGAGTGATGGCAAGAACAAAGTATGGAGGAGAGAAGGAACTTCCAAAGATCCAAAGCATACCACCTCATCTGTGAAACACGGTGGTGGGGCTGTTATGGCCTGGGCTGCTGAAGGAACTGGCTCACTTATCTTCATTGATGATACAACTGCTGATGGTGCATCCTATTTGCTCAAGTTCAAACAAATGCCTCAAAACTCATTTGCCGGCGGTTCATTCTATAGCAAGACTATGATCCCAAACATACTGCTAAAGTAACAAAGGAGTTTTTCAAAGCTAAAAAATGGTCAATTCTTGAGTGGCCAAGTCAATCACCCGATCTGAATCCAATTGAGCATGCCTTTTATATGCTGAAGAGAAAACTGAAGGGGACTAGCCCCCAAAACAAGCATAAGCTAAAGATGGCTGCAATACAGGCCTGGCAGAGCATCACCAGAGAAGACACCCAGCAACTTGTGATGTCCATGAATCGCAGACTTCAAGCATGCAAAGGATATGCAACAAAATACTAAACATGACTACTTTCATTTACATGACATTACTGTGTCCCAAACATTATGGTGCCCTGAAATGGGGGGGACTATGGATAAACACAGCTGCAATTTCTACATGGTGAAACCAAAATGTATAAAAATGGCCTTTATTAAAATCTGACAATGTGCACATGTGATTTTTTTCTATTACAAATCTCAAATTGTGGAGTACAGAGGCAAGTAAATAAATGATGGGTCTTTGTCCCAAACATTATGGAGGGCACTGTGAGCCCAGCAATGCTCAAGAAACTTTACCCTTCGAAGGTATTTTTTGGTTTGCCAGTGGAATATTTTCACTGAAGGCTGTCAGTTGGTATGATTTACACATGTCAGTCTGGCATATTCATTGTAATTTGCTATTGCACCAGAAGTACAAACATTGCACCAAAGTTCTGCTCCTTGCCTTCAGCGTATTACCAAGGCTAATATTTCAGTGTAACACTGAGATACTCTTTTCGGATCAATAATTCATGAGAACTGGGAAAAGTTAGAAACGACATGTTTTAGGCAGATTCAGAAGCGAGGAAAAACAAGACAAAAAGCATATGGATTGTATAAAAGGTAGAAGTGATTAAGTTACAAAACACCTGATGATTCCAAGCAAAGTGTATGTTAATATCACAATAACATGAATGCTTTTGTTTGAACTCTTTCCATTCTACTTCTTCCAAAAATTAGCAATTGGCTTGTGCTACTTACAATTTGCATACCACACTAAATAAAGAGAAAAAATGCATTTAAACGCTCATTTTCATGTACCAAGGAAACTATTTTTGAAATTAGTTCTGTTATGTGGAAAATGTGGCAGCCAACTTTACACGAAGAAAGCTCCTGTAAACGGCAGCATATAACCAGGTATATTGTTTAATAATCTATTTAAAACATATTTAAAACAAAAATAACATATTTAAATCTGTTAAATAATGTTGAGAAGAAGCAATATTGGCAAGTGTAGGAACATTTTTTTTTGCATCAGAATAGGCCCCCTGTATACTTTAAAATCCACAAGAAGATGATTTTAATGTTTCATCAAAAGACAGAACCTCCAGTGGTGCAGTTCAATCCAGTCTTCACGGGGCACTGTATTGCTGCTCGAAAATCAGATTTAAATCCATAGTTCTACATTTTCAGGTTAAAGATCCCACTGGAGAAGTCAAAGAAGAGCGGAAAAGTTCTTCTGATACTCGAGCCAATATTGATTACTCAACCAATGTGAAAATAAAACTGCTAAATTACATCTTGCCATTTGTGGGACATGTGGTATTCAGAGTAGCTTTATTTTTTTTCTGAAGGAATATTAATGACTAAGGTTATGATGACCTTGGTTCTTTAGTGAAGCGACATGGATTGAACATTTTTTCATTAGTCCTGTAGGTTAGATCCATTCTAGAGAAAAGCTTGTTAAAATGCAGTACAGCACAGCAAAAATATTTTCAAAGTGTTCGGGCGATGATACAGCCTTCCTTGATATCAATCTGCTCTGAAATGGGTTATTTGATAGACCTAATGGGTCAGGTCATTGCATGCCAGCAAGAAGCAAACATTATATTGAAATGAATGTCCACAGGCAACCAATTTGAGAAGAGTTCCCCCTAGTTGATGGGATCAAAAGCTTTGGTAAGGTCAAAGAAGTCCTTGTCACAGGGTCTGCTCCGTGCATTTTTTTTTTGAGTTATGGTGTGGTGAAGAACATGTCCAATGTGTCTCTGGATGGAATTCATGCGACAATTCAGAGAACAGTTTTGGAGCCTAAAGTTGGTAGTTGGGACATACGACAGTAAAACACTCTTGGCTCTTGACTAGTTAAGGAAGATCCTTGTAATGTTTTTTTTCCCTGATGTAGACAACGGGGGATAATCCCGTCGTCACAACAATTGAATTTGCTTCCTTTCTTGATGATGACCATGACCATTTGGTTATATTGGTCTGAGCGCAGGTATATGGGACTAGGGGAGAATACGTGTTCGGCACGGACTAGAAGGGTCGAGATGGCCTGTTTCCATGCTGTAATTGTTATGTGGTTATATGGTTATTACCATGTCTTTGCAGTTTGTCTTCTTATATGTTGCCCATGGAACCTATTGTTAAGAAAACAGGTCATTTAGAAATTGATATAGCATTGGGCAAAGTTGAGATGGATTTATGAAAGGCAATCACATCTGAAAAGTCTGTTGGAATGGTGAGGGTGTACAAGTACAATAGATAAAGGCAAGGCAGTTGATGGGGTGTATTTGGATTTTCAAAATACCCACAATAAGGCGCCACATAAAAGGTTATTATAAAAAAACTAAGAGTGCAGGTTATTGGTGGTAACGTACTGGTGTGGATTGTGGACAGAAAATACGAGCAAAATAAGGAGGTCATTTTCAGGTTGCGATGCTGTGACCAATTAAAATAACGTAGAGATCATTGCTGGAGCCCCAACAGTTCACAACATGCATCAATGATGTTGATAAGGGGATTAATACATAGTACTAGGAGTTGTCTGGAAATTACCATCTGCATGTCCCTATCCTCTAACGTCCTCCCTTGCTCCTGATTGTGGCATTTCAACCTTTTTCCTCCCTACGCCAGTGGCTGACATGACCTATATCTTCTGACTTCTTCCTTTCCACTTCTCTGAATGTTCTGCACTATTTCCATGGAGACACACCATGGGAAAACAGAAGTTACAGACATGTCGTCCAGAATTTGGGACTCCCAAATATTGTTCATCAGTCCTTCTTCCCACCCATGCAGACTGTTGTCCTATTGTGCCATGGTGTGGGCTGAGTTCCTTCAAGATGTCATCATCACCTCAGGCCCCAAGGCTGGGTATCTGTTTGAGAATGAGGTGTCTCTTGAAACTGTACGTTTCTTGGTTTTCAACTGGCCATCCAATTCTCACCCCAACCTCAGAGGCTGTAAAGTGGCCACTTCCAGGAACGTTAAAGCAAGAAAACTCTCAGCTTATTTTACTCTCTGCATTGACTCCAGCTACTCCAAAGCTCAGAAACTCTGACTTTGATTTCATGCAGCTGGAAACACTTCCAATACACCTGGCCCCTCAGGATAAATGAAGTGTCCTAAAATTCTTGCATAAGTTGCATGCAGTAGTGTCCCAGTTGTCCCAGTATGACGTAAGAAACCTATGCTCTCATTATAGAAAAAATAGAACTATTGCCCTGATTGAATGCCTATATCGTTATTTATTAATAAACTTTTCTTGTTTAAAAAAAGAGGCCACAAGCTAATGAATTGCACCTACTTCCAACTCTGAACAAAACTCCTGGATAAGCTTGGTCTGAATAGATCTCTTACAAATTCAACTCAGCTTTTTTTTTCAATAACAAAGCATCACCTTTTTCCCCACTTCACCAGATTCCAATGCTTACCTAATTTTACAAAGGAAGCTGCAACCATTTTGAACTAATACTTTTTAAGGAACAAAAGCATTTGATTTAGCATTTTGCAGTACTCTGGTAACTCTCCTGTGTCTAGGGAGATTTAGAAAATTATAGCTAGCCTTCTTGTAACCTCCACTCATAATTCCTTCAGCAACCAAGCATGCATCCCATCTATATATGGGGCTCTTTGCTTTAGGGAAACCCAGCCTGTCTCGTCCCTTCTTCCCATCAGTTCTCATCCCAGAAATTTGACTACTTTGATCGTTAAAATCTTGGAAATCAAGGGCTTGCAGTGTTTTAAGATCGTGAGTGACTTGTGTTCTTTGCAGCTCAGATAAATCAAGGACACCATCTACTGCATGGCAAATAAGTACGTGGCATATCATACCACAATTCAGTGAAGAAGACAGACAAGATTTTTTTTTCTTTCTTGTGACCTTCTCAAAAATCATTAATAAAGCAGATAGAGCAGGACTATTAAAAAAATATTTTCTCTTCAGGTTTAAACACAATTTATTTGTGGCGAAAAAAAGTATTCGGAACAAAAATGAAACATGATTTCCTAACTATGCTTTTGAAATATGGATAGATGGGTTCTTGACATTGAAAGGGCTGTTGCGCTATGAATGTCAAGAGGTGAAGAAGAATGCACAGTAACGTCATCTACAGTAATCAATAGGAGTTGTTTTGTTTTTTTTAGACACACATTTCAACATGAAGAACAGTTCTATTAAAAGCATGGCAAAGATCCACAATTTAGTGATTCAGCTGTTTCATTGATAAGGACGGATAGTGTTAGCTCCGATTTTAAATTGCCACACCAGCAAAAGTTATATTGGTTAGTCCAAGTTCATTCATATTCATGTAATTGGCAAAATCATGTTTGAAAATGGTCTTAAATAATTAATTGCCATAATGACCAATGATTTATATATATTTATTATTCACCAATGTCCCATTGCCACATGCTGTTATACCCTAGTGAAAACCAATTACTGACAACTGAATAGACCATGCGAACACGGGCTGGTTGAATGGGCAAACAAGTGGCCCTTGAAATTTAATGCAGGGAGGTTGATCATTAAGGATTTCAAGTACTGGAGTAAAGCATTTTGGTTCATGTGTTATAGGAGCGGAATTAGGCAATTCGGCCCATCATGTCTACTCTGCCATTCAATCATGGCTGATCTATCTTTCCCTCTCAACCCCATTCTCCTCGTAACCCCTTCTCCCCGTAACCCTTGACATCGGTACCAATCAATAATCTGTCAACCTCCGCCTTAAACATATCCATTGACTTGGCCTCCACAGCCTTCTGTGGCAATGAATTGCACATACCCACCACCCTCTGATGAAAGAAATTTGACGAAACAAGGAGCAGAATAAAGGAAGAAGATGACTGAAGTTTATTGCCCTCCATCACAGTGAGGAAAATGTTGATTCCACTGAGGTGGATGTTTATGTTAAATTTTATTTTATGTGGCTATGTGTATTTTTGCTTTTCACTTAGTATGGCTGTTTGGTAACTCAAATTTCACTGTACCTTAATTGGTTAAGTGACAATAAACGCGAACTTGAACTTGAAATACTGCAAAGAGACCATTTTTGATCAACATTTAGCAGACAGCAAGAGTGATAGCTGGGAGGAAAGCATTCCGAGCCTGGATAGTTCCTTTGCAACAAAGAGAGAGGGGATATTGAACTGAGGTATATTCAAATGAGGTAGCCAAAGGCCTACCCTGGATAAACAGAAAGCATCAGTTTCCCATAGCAGAAAAATGTAGGACCATGAGAATTCGAAGCAAAATCAGGCCATTGTGACTGCTCCACGATTGTGGATCATGTGGATCCATATCCCCTGATACCATCAATACCTAAAAAAGATTGACCGCCATCTTGAATGTACGGAGTAAGTTAAGGTAAGAGTCAAAAGTGTTTAACTGTCATATGTACTGACAATGGAGCAATGAAATTCTTACTTGCTGCAGCTAAACAGGCCTGGGTGTGCAATATGACAGATAATATATAATAATCAAAAATACAATAAATGAATAGTTACAATAACAGGTAACCATAATAGTGCAAAAACCGATGTCTATTGTGCAACTTAAAACACAGTCTGTAGAAGGTCATAATTCCTCTTATTTTCGTGTCCAACTTGTTACAAATGTTGACCTCGTTGTCATCGTCCGTCCTGAAAAGGACGCAAGCTTCTGGCGACAATCAGTGGAAGCCATCACTTGTCGCAATAGATGATGGTGGTAGCAGAATTAGCTCAGGATACTTCCAGTTTCCAGCCCCTCGACGTGGACGCTTCTGCTATGGGGCCAAGGACATAATTGCTGAGTTGCATAGAGTTTCAGTGCCTGATGGTTGCCAGGAAGAAGCTGCTCATGAACCTGATGGTAAAATACCTGGTTAGTTAACACTTAGGTCTTTACGTTGCATCAACTGTTGAACGACAGCATTCAGAACTTCTAATTTTAGATTTTGTCAAATTATGACATATTTGAGTCTGCCTGGTATGGGATGGAAGCATTATCGCTAATAGTAAAAAAGACTTGAAGTTTAAATCATTTACAGAGTTATTGGTTAATCTTTTTGAATTATACAGTCATGAAGCAATAACCAGCACATGGCTCTCTGTATGCCAGGGCTAGATTTATGTATCATTGAACATCAGTAAGTGGAAGATATATTCTGTAATATCTTATTGAAGTGCATTGTAAGGTACAACAAGGCAGGTGTCCACACTCAGGTCTTCAAAAAACATTAATGTAGTAACAGAGTTTGGGACTACACACTTACAGTCCGATATAACTACACACATACAGTCCAAACCCATTGGTTTGTGCAACTTATGCAATTGATGTCAAAAGGCTGTGTTTTAGTATCATAGAGTCAAGGAGTGATACAGTGTGGAAACGGGCCCTTCGGCCCAATTTGCCCACATGTCCCAGCTACACTAGTCCCACCTGCCTGCTTTTGGTCCTTATCCCTCCAAACCTGTCCTATCCATGTGTTTTAACAGTGTTTTAATTTGGGAATTACCCACAAATTTGGCAAACAAAACCAATCAACAGCCCTTTTCCAAAATCCTGTTTGATAAAATTCAAAACTAGCACACGAAAGAATCTAAAAAGGACTGATGAGTTATTAACGTATGATGAGCGTTTAACGGCACTGGGCCTGTACTCGCTGGAGTTTAGAAGAATGACGGGAGACCTCATTGAAACTTACCGAATAGTGAAAGGCATGAATAGAGTGGATGTGGAGAGGATGTTTCCACTAGTGGGAGAGTGTAGGACGAGAGGTCATAGCCCCAGAATTAAAGGATGTTCCTTTAGGAAGGAGATGAGGAGGAATTTTTTTAGTCAAAGGGTGGTGAATCTGTGGAATTCATTGCCACAGAAGGCTGTGGAGACCATCAATGGATATTTAATAGGCAGAGATAGACAGATTCTTGATTAGTACGTGTGTCAGGGGTTATGGGGAGAAGGCAGAAGAATGTGGTTAGGAGGGTGAGTTAGATCAGCCATGATTGAATGGCGGAGTAGACTTGATGGGCCGAATGGCCTAATTCTGCTCCTATCACTTATGACTTTACGACCTTATGACTGAACTGCAAAGCAAGTGGTGGCTGTTAGGCCTTGGCTTGTGTTTGGCAAGACTTGCTGGTGGGGTGCTGAATAAAATCAGCCAGAAATTAAGTGTCGGGAATTAAACCAAGTTGAATGAAGCTGAAGTAATATGAGAGCAACCTTTGGAAAAATTGAGGATAAATCTGAAAAAACAAAGTCGAAGAATGAAGGGGATAACCCCAAAACAAAGAAGTTATTTAAGAGATAACAATGTGTGATCTTGAGATCTTGCAGTTGGAATACTGGGTGCATTGATGTCAAGAAATTCTTACATGTAGGAGAGGGGAGGGCAAGGAATTATCTCCCATCTACCTAACCCCATCCCACACATACCTCCAACTCTTTCATAGAAACATAGAAAATAGGTGCAGGAGGAGGCCATTCGGCCCTTCGAGCCAGCACCGTCATTCATTGTGATCATGGCTGATTGTCCCCTATCAATAACCCGTGCCTGCTTTCTCCCCATATCCCTTGATTCCACTAGCCCCTAAAGCTCTATCTAACTCTCTTAAATCCATCCAGTGACTTGGCCTCCACTACCCTCTGTGGCAGGGAATTCCATAAATTCACAACTCTCTGGGTGAAAATGTTTTTTCTCACCTCAGTCTTAAATGACCTCCCCTTTATTTTAAGACTGAGGCCCCTGGTTCTGGACTCGCCCAACATTGGGAACATTTTTCCTGCATCTAGCTTGTCCAGTCCTTTTCCCGCTATGTTTCTTGTTTTTTGTCAGATACCGCTTATCATTTTAGGAGTCTAGGAGTGCAGATTCATGGTTCCTTGAAGGTGGAGTCGCAGGTGGATTGGGTGGTCAAAAAGGCACATTGGCCATAGTGTTGTATAGAAGTTGAGAGGTTATTTTGCAGTTGTATAAGACATTGGTGAGGCTGCATTTAGAGTTCAGTTCTGGGCATCATGTTGTAGGAAAGATGTTGTCAAGCTGGAAAGAGTACAGGGAAGATTTACAAGGATGTTGCCAGAGCTAGAGGGTCTCAGCTGTAGGGAGAAGTTAAGTAGGCTGGGGCTCTATTCCTTGAAGTGCAGGAGGACGAAGGGTGATGTTATTTGAGGTGTATACAATCATGAGATGAATTGATTGGGTAGATACACAGAGCCTCTTGCCCAGAGTGGGTGAATCGAGGACCAGAGGACATGGGTTTAAGGTGAAGGGGAAAAGATTTAATCGGAATCTGAGGGGTAACTTTTTCACACAATAGGTGGTGGGTGTATGGAACAAGCTGCCAGAGTAGGTAGTTGAGGCCAGAACTATCCCAACATTTAAGAAACAGTTAGACAGGTGCATGGATAGATCAGGTTTGTAGGGATATGGACCAAATGCAGGCGGGTGGGACTAGTATAGCTGGGACATGTTGGTTAGTGTGGGAAAGTTGGGCTGAAGGGCCTGTTTCCACACTGTATCACTTAATGACTATGACTAAGCAAATCATCCAACTTGCCACTGAAGACTGGAGGCAAAGTCAGAGGATATATTTAAGACAGAGATAGATCGATTCTTGATTAGTATGGGTGTCAGAGGTTATGGGGAGAAATCAGGAGAATGGTGTTAGGAGGGAGAGATAGATCTGCCATGATTGAATGGCGGAATAGACTTGATGGGCCAAATGGCCTAATTCTACACTTTTCACTTATGACCTTATGATCTTGTTCAAGATTCAAGAGAGTTTATTGTCATGTGTCCCAGATAGGACAATGAAATTCTTGCTTTGCTTCAACACAACAGAATATAGTAGGCATGAATACAGAACAGATTAGTGTGTCCATATACCATTATATAAATATATACACACATGAATAAATAAACAGATAAAGTGCAAATAATTAGACAATGGTCTATTAATGTTCAGAGATTTGTTTGAGTTGAGTTTAATAACCTGATGGCTGTGGGGAACAAGCTATTCCTGAACCTGGACGTTGCAGTCTTCAGGCTCCTGTACATTCTACCTGAAGGTAGCGGGGAGATGAGTGTGTGGCCAGGATGGTGTGGGTCCTTGATGATGCTGCCAACCTTTTTGAATACGTGACTGCGGTAGATCCCCTCGATGGTAGGGAGGTCAGAGCCGATGATGGACTGGGCAGTGTTTACTACTTTTTGTAGTCTTTTCCGCTCCTGGGCGCTCAAGTTGCCGAACCAAGCCACGATGCAACCGGTCAGCATGCTCTCTACTGTGCACCTGTAGAAGTTAGAGAGAGTCCTCCTTGACATACCAACTCCCAGTAATCTTCTCAGGAAGTAGAGGCACTGATGTGCTTTCATTATAATTGCATCAGTGTTCTCGGACCAGGAAAGATCTTCAGAGATGTGCACGCCCAGGAAAATTGAAGCTCTTGACCCTTTCCACCATTGACCCGTTGATATAAACGGGACTGTGGGTCCCTATCCTACCCCTTCCAAAGTCCACAATCAGTTCCTTGGTTTTGCTGGTGTTGAGGGCCAGGTTATTGTGCTGGCACCATTTGGTCAGTCGGTCGATCTCTCTTCTGTACTCTGACTCGTCCCCATCAGTGATACGTCCCACAACAGTGGTGTCGTCAGCGAACTTGATGATGGAGTTCGCACTATGACGGCTACGCAGTCATGAGTATAGAGTGAGTACAGCAGGGGGCTGAGCACGCAGCCTTGAGGTGCTCCCATGCTGATTGTTATCGAGGATGACACATTTCCACCAATACGAACTGTCTGTGATCTGTTTTGAAGTAAGTCACAAAAGACTGCAGATGTTGGAATCTGAAGCAACAAATAATTTGTTTGGAGAATCGCAGCAGATCAAGAAGCATCTGTGGAGGGAAATGGACAATCAACCAATCTACCTAACCAATGTTTAAATTTCAGTACCATGAAAAATTGCTACAAGAAAGGACACAAAGTGCTGGAGTAACTCAACAGATCAGGCAGCATCTCTGGAGAACATGGATATGTGACATTTCACATCAGGACCCTTCTTCAGACCCTACCCAACCCGAAACGTTACCTATCAATGTTCTTCAGAGATGCCGCCTGAACCACTGAGTTACTCCAATACTTTGGGACCATTTGTGTAAACCAGCATCTGCAGTTCCTAGTTCATACATTGCCGTAAGGAATGTATAAACTTGTGTGGGGGAGGGGGGTGTGGGAGAGGGGTTTGTGGGGGAGGGGATGGGGGAGGTGTGGGGGAGGGGAGGGTGGGGGAGGAGGGGATGTGTGCACGGAGGGGGTGTGGGGAAGGGGAGTGTGGGGAAGGGGGGTGTGGGGAAGGGGGGGTGTGGGGGAGGGGGGGGTGGTCGCAGCAGACGCGGCTCGCACTGTGCTCACCCCGCACCTTCCGCTTTCGGCCTCACGCAGCAGATCCCGGTCCCACTCCGGCTTCACTCAGAGGCTTCCGGTTCAACTCGGCAGCTTCCGGCTGGTCGTGCTGGTCTCCACAGAAGCAGTCCGCAGGCTGCTCACTCTCTGCGCGCTCCCCGTGGGCTGCGCACTCCCTATGAGCTGCGGGCTGCACGCTACTCAACACACAGCGCCCCTTCAGCTTTTTATTCTCGCCGCGGTATTGACAGCGGGTTCCGGAAGTGGCGGTTTTTACAATTTTAAAACCTTCATAACTTTTGTACTATTTCACCGATCGGAACAAAACTTATTTGACTTGCAGCAGAGAAGAATGATGAGTAAGGTGGCTAAAATTGTAGCACTATGGGGGATCGTTTTTGCGCAAATTTAATTATAACGCAGTCCGGAAGTGGTCAAGATGAGAGTTTTAGTAATAGTATAGATATATATTGGAGGCCTCCTGACTTTAAAATTTTAAAGTGGAAGTTTATTTTTAATTTGAGAATGTAAGTGTTGAAAATGTCACATTATATCCTTAAAAGTTACTGGAATGGATTGTCAAGGATCCCAACCTGAAATGTCAGCTGTCCATTTCAGTCCACAGATGCTGCTTGACCTGCTGTTTGTTGATTTGAATTGCGATCATTTTTTTCATTATTTTAGATGAAATTTAGTTATGGAACACTTTTTTTGAAAAGCTGGAGCATCTTTTTAATATCTAGATTTTTGTATTATATCAGATGTTTTAGGTGGTGAAGGAATGTCACAACATAAAAAAATCTGATGCAAAGGAATCATATGGAGATTATAAATGATGTGATGGAGTACTAGAAATGGCAGTCAAAATAATAATTAACGTCTATGAGCATTGGCCTCAGTTAAAGGGACATTAAAATAATCAGCAAGAGAAATCTTTTTATTTAAGTATCATAAAATGAAATTTAGAAACGATGATTTGAAATTGAGAAGAATCAGAATTCCAGAAATTCAGAAATATAAGCAAGATTTGGAGCATGCATCAAATAGCAAACATTAGAATGGAAAATTTAGGGTGAATTTCAAGTCAGAAAGCTATTGTGAAAAATAGGAGGGACAAAGCATGGCAAGAATTGGCACACATTGAGAGCAAGGAGAACTTACGTGTAGAGATTTTAATTTAGTTTAATATCACGTGTACCGAGGTACAGTGTAAAGCTTTTGTTGTGTGCTATCCAGTCAGCAGAAAGACATTACACGATTACAGTCGAGTATAGTGTATAGATACATGATAAGGGAATAACGTTTAGTGCAAAATAAAGCCAGTAAAGTCCGATCAAGGGTAGTTCGAGGGTCACCAATGAGGCAGACAGTAGTTCAGGACTGCTCTCTAGTTGTGGTAGGACGGTTCAGTTGCCTGATAACAGCTGGGAAGAAACTGCCTTAGGCAGGAATGACAATCAGGCAAGAAAAAAACAGAAAAGCGAACTAAAGCAAATCAATGATGAAGGGCAGCTGGAAACAACATACAGTGATAATTCTTTACTTTAGTTTAGCCTTTTAGAGGTATGGCGCGGAAACAGCCCCTTCGGCCCACCAAGTCCGTGCTGACCAGTGATCATCTCGTACACTAGCACTATCCTACACACCAAGACTAATTTACAATTTTACTGAAGCCATTTAACCTACAAACCTGTAGGTCTTTGGAGTGTGGGAGGAAACCAGAGCACCCGAAGAAAACCCACGCGGCCGGCCACAGGGAGAGCATACAAACTCCCTGCAGACTGCACCTGTAGTCAGGATCGAACCATGGGTCTATGGCGCTGTAAGGCAGCAACTCTACCGCTGCACCACTGTGCCGCTCTTAAGCTATTCTGTTGTCCCATCAAAGACTTGTTGTTTGATTGCAGCTTTGAGCAGTTCGAGCTGTTGTTCCATGCTTGTTTTCAGTCCGTTCTCGTTTCCTCAAATATGTATACCCCATAAACCTTCTTTATTAATTGCTGGTGTCTTGTCACAGTGGTTATTATTTGCATGACATGTTTGATGATATGAAGCTGGGTGGCAGTGTGGGCTGTGAAGAGGATGCAGAGAGGCTTTGGTGGAGGTAGACAAGCTAAGACAGAAAACGATGGAATTATCCAGTGATAGAAGATGTAGAAAGAGGGAATATTTTTAAAATGTGAGAGATTAAATGGTGTTCAGAGAGACCTCGGTTTTCTTATACACAAATTAATTGTAAATTAACATGCAGGTACAGCAAGCAACTAGGAAGGTCTACATTTGAAGGCAAACAGTATGTTGCGTTTTTCATTGCAAGAGGATTAAATTACGAGTTTTTCCTCAAGATTTGGGCTTGTTGCCAGTACTTTGTGTTGATAGCTGAAAGTAGTGAATGTTGCAACATTATATATGATAAAAACTGTATCGGTGCGTAATTTTTCAAGAGCATAGGATATACTTGCATTTCATGAAAATATCGTTTTCAGAATAACAGCTAATAATTAAAAGTTAAAATGTTGATTGCTGAGAACCTCAACTATTTACTAGATTAGCAATCAATAAAATTCCCATGCCTTTCCATTGCAACAAATCATATCTATATTACTAAAAGTCTCATCTTGACCACTTCTTGTTGCTCTGTATATTGATTTTAGAAAAAACGCTGCCACTTACGGCTGTAATTTTTGGCCATCTTACTCAGAGTCCCCCTCTGCTGCGCAGGACAAGAGGACTTTTCCCATCGATGAAAAATAAAAGAGTTATTAGTGTTTAAAAAATGTTGAGATTCTCTCTCCTGAAGGCCACGCCCCTTCTGGAGGGACTATAAAACCCGGAAGTGTGGAGGTGCCTCAGTTCTCTGCAAGATGGGGGAGCGAGAGGTTGCAATTCTCAGTCTGAGCTGTGAATAACACTGAACACATGTCTACTAAACTGTGAGTGGTTTTACTGAACTGTCAGTGCCCTTAATGTGGTTTGAAAATGTCGTTTGAAAATGCAAAAGTGTGTTTTGGTTTGAAAGTGCTAAAGCTGTGTTGCCTTTGGTTTGAAAGTGCTAAAGCTGTGTTGCCTTTGGTTTGAAAGTGTTAAAGCTGCGTTGCCTTTGGTTTGAAAGTGCTAAAGCTGCGTTGCCTTTGGTTTGAAAGTGCTAAAGCTGCGGTGCCTTTGGTTTGAAAGTGCTAAAGCTGCGTTGTCTTTGATTTGAAAGTGCTAAAGCTGCGTTGCCTTTGGTTTGAAAGTGCCAAAGCTGCCTTGCCTTTGGTTTGAAAGTGCCAAAGCTGCCTTGCCTTTGGTTTGAAAGTGCCAAAGCTGCCTTGCCCTTTGGTTTGAAAGTGCCAAAGCTGCCTTG